>JBCEWB010000001.1:3966981-4000149 GCA_039654565.1 Peronia peronii
CCCCCCCCCCCCCCCCCCCCCCCCCCCCCCCCCCCCCCCCCCCCCCCCCCCCCCCCCCCACAAAAACAAAGCGAATAAAAATAAAAACAAAACGGAAACAAAACAAAACAAATCACAGAAAAAGAAAAAAGAAATGCAGAACGAAATAGAGGACGGAAGGAACGAGAGAGAAATAGACAAAGCAGAGACAGAGAAAAAAGAGAAAAGGAGAGATGCTGTACATAAAGTGACTATTGCTGTTATCTCTCGTGGCACGCGTTCCTCAGGCCAGGTTATTGCAAGGTTCATCTGCTTTTACCATCAGTCGCCGTAGTCACCTTGCCATCAATGAATGGGTCAAACCGACATTATTCCAAGAGAAACGCGGTAGGGGAGAAAACTCAAAGAAACTGTTCTCAGCACCGATGGCATCTTCGCAGCATCTTGGAGGGTGAAATTGGCAGGTGGCCATTTGCGCGGAGGAAAATAATTCTCATAGGAGTCGTTTACTTTGAAGCAAAAATATGATTCGGACAGGTGACTTTTACTCAGAATTGAAGATATAGAATGTTAACAAAAATGACGAGGAATATTAACCTTCTTTGGATGTTATAGGGGATCTATTTACTTTTGGTTCCACCTGAATCGCGAAGAACTACTTTCCCTAAGTTTAGTCCGCGGACAAAAGTTTCAAGTTGTAGTGATGCTATCTTTAGTTACAGTGAGCAACTTACTGTTGTTGACCGTGTACAGTACGCCTAAACCCCATCAACTGACAAACGTGACAAGATGTGACAGTAGCAGAAGTGAGTAGTAAGTGAGCAGATAAAGAAATTCACTAATAGTTATGGAAGGGTTAAAAGACAACACAAATCACAGTAATCTGACCGACCAAGACTCATAATTATTACGGTGAATGTTGAGCTTTGAGCGGCCAGTGGGATTTTCTGAAGTCATTAACGTTATTTATAAAACTAGAATAGCCTATGTGTGGCTTCTAACAACAACAACAAAAAAACAGCAACATAAAGTCAGCCCACAGATGTGTATACTATCCACATTACCATGAAAGAATCGCAGTTGGGACAGAATTCATTAGTTTACTCACCTACATAGTATCGATTTTTTTTTTTTAACTGAACTGAACCCATAGACAAAAGGTAAGACTAACGCAGAAGTCCGTTCTGAGAGTTCAATTTCAGATCTGTAGTCTGTTTAAGATGGAGCTTGGGCTTGTTTGATTGGTTTATAGTTTCCGTAGTACTCCAAATTATGATTACTGTTAATTAGATCATAAAGAATGACCAGTCAAGCAGCTGTTAGTTAAATTTTCCCTTGTCATCAAGATTAGTCGAGCTTGTCTGCTCTGATGATTCTCTGATAGGCCTATTGGACTGTGGAGTCAATAATTCTAATGCTGCACACCAGCATTGACTAATTTTCTTTCATTTTCGGATTTAAGATTTAATTTCAAAAGCTTACAATGAGATTGTTTATAGTCCATGAACTGGTAACCATTTTATTAAAAACAGCTTATGTTGTAAGAGAAACAAGTGGAAAACTGTTGAGCATGAATGAAGCCATTGCTGGAGACAGTTTAAACAACAGTGTGTACATATATGACTAAAATTATATAATGGCAATGTTTATTTGAAACTTTTTTGTTTTTGAATCTTTGTATGTACATTTATTATGGAAAAAAATAAGTAGACAATCAATATTATTGATCTACTTCAGCAACATGATATTTAGGTCCTTCTAAAAAAATAGGAATGTCTGTTTTTCATTACAGTTTCTGGAGGATGATGTAGGTAACTTTTCCGTCAAAGGATTAAACAATTACTGCATTGTCTCTCATGGAGTACTCCTCAGGGAAATTCATAGCCTTGGTGCTCCTCATTTCTGTGAATTTCTGTATTGGTAAGTGTTTGAAAGTGATCAAAGGTGTCATGTTTGGGCATATATATGTGGACATGATTTGTTAAGCTAGTGTAAGTGAGATAATTGCTTCTAAGAGAGTATGTACATTATTAATTCATGAGGAATCGTGCTGATATTATTTGTATCCTTGTTCTGAAACAGTAGTCTAAAGATTGTCATAATGCCTTTCAAGTTCATGATGATTGCTTATTTCTGACCCCGATAATGTAAAAGTACATATTCATGGAAGTAACAGTTTCAGCATTACAAATCAACGGTAATTTTGGCTTTGCTTGGAGGAAAAAAGAAACTCATTTTTTTGGGGGGGGGGGGGCTTTTTGATGTGGATTGGTAGAAGAAAATTCATCCATGCGATTTGTGTGAAGGCTAGACAGAATAAACTTGAAATGCGTTAATGGCACCATTACATTGTGCATGTAATAGTTGTTATTATAATTTATTTCTAAATGAAAAGTGAAAGATGGGGAATAAATTAATTTCCTTGTCAGGGTGAAGATGTAAATTAATGATATTTAAATAAAAATTATTAAAAAAAAAAAAGAAAAGTACTCAGGACAGCATAGACAGTGATGAGGTTTGGAAAGCTTGACAGACAGAGATGAGAGAAAAAAGAGGACAGAAAGGAATTAGAACAGAGAACAAAGAAATAAATATGAGATGCGACACGATGAAATGAGGTTCTTGTCAAATTTTGAGCATATGGAGTTACTGGTATCACTGTGAAGGTTATTCATATCCCTTTCCGTATGTGAAAAAATGTTTGTTCTACCTTAAGTAGAAGTCAAGATATTGGCAATCAGAGACGATGGGAGTGACTTGTTGCTGCAGCTGAAGTTAGTGAGAAAATGGCCGATTATTTTTGTTAATCCTTATTAGGCACGCCACTAAAATACAACTTGTGGGCTTTTACTCAGTCTATTTCAGCAAATTTAACCCTGAAATGCATTTATAGATTGTTATAGAAGGTTCTGTGAAGAAAAAAAAGATGGGTTGAAAGTTCCTTTACTATTGAAAAACACATGATTTCTCCGGTCGCCTCAGTTTGACGAGTGCCTGATTTCATCATGTCAAGTCTCATATATAGTGTTGGATAAGACAGGAAGCATTGGAAAGGAAGGAGGGGAATGAGGAAGGGGAGGAGAGGGAGACAGTGAAGATATGTAATGATGCATGTGCATGTCAAGCTCAAGAGACTCTTGTCCTGTCACCGAGCATTGATGAAAATACATTTTGAATTGTTGTAAAGCCAGAAGGAACAAAACAGGTATTTTACAAATGAAAAAAAGTCATGTACTATCATGTTAAAAATGTCATCACAGTTAAGATACCTACAACCAGAAAAAACGCAGAAAATCTTGCTCCCACCACTAACATTTTTGACATTAATCATAGCACTTGACTCATATCATGATCCACTCAGAGTTAAATCATATGACCAGTTATTGCTTTTTCACTTAACATAGTCGATCTATGGAATTTTAAGTAGCAGTAGACACTTTTGTCACACACACACACAAACACAAATATAATGAACTTCATGAAGATTTCAAGATTGATAGTTGATTTGTTGACAGAGGTACCAAACTCAGAGCTTTGGAACACCTCATGGACTATGTATAGAGATAGGAGCTGTGACCAAAAGAGCTGTAAATGAACTAAGTCTGGTTATGTGATTCAAAGACAATGATTAGACAATAGACATAAAGGGGCAAATTTTAAAGCAAAATTACTTTATCACTAGATATTACTGTATTTAGAGATACTTATAGCAGCAGCTCAGAGTAGATAATCTGTGTTAGGTGATTACAGATTTAAAAATAAATTTCTTTTCAGTGTGCTTCTTCAAAGTTAATTCATGTGTTTTGTATTTCAGGTGTCATTCATCAACAAGGTTCATGGTACAGAGGTTGTTTTACTCGATCAGATGAATTTAAGAAGAAATATTTTTACAATCAGACAAATCTTCCTGTCTGTTCTTCATATTGTATGAAGAAAGGGTATGTGTATCATTCTATATCATATATCATGTCACAAACTTACAGAGTCTGTGCTAAATGTAATCTTGAGAGTGTTTTCATAATTTGATAATCAAGTTACAATTTTGGTGAGCAGATTGTTGCGTTGATGTCTTATGAATCAGTCTCCTCAAATGACACTTTCACAGAGATAAAACATTTAGGGCAGCAGTTATTCAATCCTTTTATCTGACATGGATCTGACAGCTGCTGAATTATGTGTATACAGACCAATAATGAAAGTGTAAACCATCCTTTATCCATTTCAACCTGTAGAAACCACAAACATTGGCAATGGGATTGTGCTTACTTATTGTTTGTCAGAAGCAATTGTTTTAATTACGTGACTCTATTTCTTGTCTCTATATAAAAATAATATGAAAAATAATCTGAAATTTTGTCCTTGATAGCTAGAAAGACATTATTATGAATTATGTAGCAGACAGAGAAATTAAAAAAGATAAAATTTAAAAATTCATAGAAATTTGTAAAATTCTGCTTTGAACAGTTTCCATTCCTCTTTTCTCCACCAAACCCTGTGATACCAACAGGCCCTAAGCACTGAGTCAACACTGGTATCATCAGCTGTCAGTCAGAAATACAGCTTATTTTAGAAGCTGTAGAACTGACTCCCTATTAATGGTGTATCTTTTTTCAAAAAGAGTGTAAAATTCAGGACATTAGGCTACCAACCGGTGCTTGTGTGTTGAAGTGCAAATGAAATATAATGCCTTATAAATGTTAGTTATAAAATTCAGCTTGTTTATTAAGGATTTGCATATCTGGAATTCAGATGTCAGATTCCTTTCCATGTAGTGATTTATAGGTTATTCCATCCCAGGCATTTGTGTGAGAAATTGGATATAATGCTCAGAGGTGATGAGGTATTTAATTCTGAAAATTTGACTAGTCCAGAATTTTTGACACATACTTATAGTGTTTGAAGAAATGATGAAATTGTAATTTCTATGTTGTTTTTAAAATTTAGTTGTTCAGCTTAATAAATAATTCACTTGTTGCAGGGGGAAGTACTGTAGGTAAGTGTTACAACTAACTGTTGGAGTATATGTCATAATCTTTTACTCTTACATTTTCAGATTCTACTATATTGCTATTCAGTGTGACAATTGTTTTTGTCTGGACAATATAGACAATTTGGAACAAATTACGTCTGTAACGTGTGAAAACAAGTAAGTGAGACCTTTGTGAATTATCAGTATTTTAACTAACCCTTCTAATATTTAAAAAAAAAATTGATGCAGTGCTCTTCTTCATCTGACATGTCACCGGCAAATTAGATTTCGGAGATGAAAGGCTGAAATGTATAAGCTATGTTTATTAACCAGACTCTTGTGTGGCAGGAAATTTTCAGTCATTGAATTAAGTCAAAGAAATAAAAAATTTGAAAGACAGGGTGTGTCAGGTTATTTGAATTTTGATGAGTCCTTCCTGTTTATTTTGAAAGATAAGCAAATATTATTTATCAATCATTCGTCCTCCTTGTTAAAAATAATTTGGATAAATTATGGAATTAAGTGCTTGTCAGTTGTTAACAGAAACTCTTAGCCCTCAGAGGGCATTTAACCTGGATGTTCAGAGATATAATTTATAAGACTGTGATGAGTGTGTAATTAATAAAATAATACTTTCAAGTTATGGAATACCATTTAAAGCACTGGAATGTCACATTTCTTACTCTCATTTAAAACAACACGTCTAATGCCAAGACACTGATATCTTTTAAAAACTATCATTTCAAACTGCTTCAAGAGTTTTAGTAGATGGGCTTATAACTGTTAAGGGAGGGAGTATCCTGAAATATGGTTTTTGCTCAAAAGATATGATTTTGGGGTTTTGTTTTCTCTTTAAAGTCCTGCCTTTTCTGAACATAAAAATGGTAATGAAAAGTGAATATGTCCATTCTAATGTGTTTGACCAATGGCCATTCAACGGATGGCCCAGCTGACTGTCAACCAGGACTTGGCTCCCCCCTTAGTTGTTACATGCAGTGGTAGATCATCACTGTTTGATCGGATACCGGCACAGAATGCATTAAGCACTTATTGATGACCTCCTCTAGCACTATCTTGATCCCCAATGCCAGGGATGGACATTGGATGACCACTCTGAGGCAATAAAAGACCTCAAGGACCCGGAAGTAACTCTGTAGGAGTCCTTATGATGATGAGGGATAGCAAGCAAAATTCGAGAAAAGATATGCCCAGAAAGGCAGGAAAAGGCAAGAAAAGATTTAGATGTCTAGTATGTGAATAAGGGCTGTTCTGGGGCTAAAAGCTGAATGAAAAACTTTCCAAGTCAGATGTTCCCCCCAAAAAAATTAAAACCAGATCTTCTCAAAACTTGTTTTTTTGTCAGTATTTTGTTATCTACTTCTAAACCAATCTACAACATCACTTTCACAACTAGACCAAAAAACATATTTATTTGCGGCTCATTTGGTTTGTATGTTTTAGAGAAAAATAGGTTTTTAGTATGAGAAAACGGCAAAATCTGAAATTTCACGACATGGCAATTTTTAAAAATTTCTAGAACAGTTTCTTTGCACATGAAGAGCTGGGAATATATAACTCTTTAGATATTATGCAAAATAATATGTTTACAAAGTTTCATCAAGTTGCATTGAAATTTGGCGGAGGAGATAAATTTCAAAGATAGTCATTTTAGAAATGCTAAAATCCAAGATGGCAGCATTGCCATGGTAATCATTCGAGAAAGTTGATATTTTTTCACTGTTTTCCTCTAATTCAAACATGCCGAATTCGATGGAAAAGGTTAAAATAGTCTATGTGTACTAATTGAAAAAAAATCACCTCCAAGGTACGCTCCCTCCCCTTAACCCTACCAGACCGAGTTACTGAATTATTGATACTTCCCAAAAGCTCAATAATATCAAGTTATTGATATCTCGGTATTTGGGACAATGTCTGTCACAAAACTAAAAATAACTGTCCGATCAGATTTAAATCTTCTATTTAGTGCTGAACTATGGTCATTGCAAATATTTGCCTCCATGTGAAGAGTAGAACCTTGTTTACAAGCAATATTTTGTAAAAATTGACAATGAAACGAGTGACTGATGAACCAAGCACTTCAACAGGGAAAAGAGGAAGATCTGTTCTGTTCACCACTCAACAAGTGATTCGAAATTTTGCTATTTTGACGAGGACGATTTTCATCAGGAATATGAGTTTGATTCAATGATGGTGAATTTACAATCGATAATGAGCCTGATGATGAAGAGGAAAATGAACCCGAGGGTCTAGATCTTGACAGAGGGTTGGAAATGGTGGGTGTGGCACTCAAACAGCAGATGGAGATGCAGATGTTGATAGAGGTTGGACTAGAAATTTTGTTGTACTCAATGCAGATTTGAGCTTCAATCAGGATGTGACTGGGTGTGTAAACATTCCAGATTCTGTGAGTGAAGACAGGAAAGTTTTAGATTTTCTCTTCTTGTTTGTAGCAAATGATTTCTAGGAGAATTTGACAGAAAAGACAAATTTACGTGCCTGCCAAGTGCTCACTGAAAAGCCAAACTGCTACTATGCAAAAAACTTCAAAGCTGCAACAGTCGATGAAATGAAATCCTTCTAGGAATTGAGAATCTATATGGAATATTCGTGTGTGAAATCGAGTTATCGGGATTACTGGATCAGCGAAGGGGCAGATTTCATCGGGTCAACTCCTGGATTCAGAAACGTCATGACAAGAGATAGGTTCTTGTCTCTGTGGACTTCTCTGCATATAGTAGATGAGGAAGACATTGCTCTAGACAAAAATGACAGAATCTACAAAGGCAGGCCATTTCTTGATTATCTTCTCCCAACGTTTCGACATTATTACTGGTCAAAACAGCACTTGAGCCTGGACGAGGGAATGATCCGGACGAAGAATTGACTCGCCATAAAACAATATATCACAGACAAGTCCACAAAATGGGGCATAAAATCATTTCTTTTGTATGAAGGGGAGATTGGATATATTCTGAATGTGGAGATATACACTGGAGCAGCACCAATGACTGTGCCAGAATTAGGTGTTGTTGGAAACACCGTTGTATGTCTTTTGTTGTCAGCTGAAATGAACAGCAAGTGTCATGTGCTGGTCTTGGACCACTACTACAATTTTGAGACTATCAAAGGATTTACTTGCTGAGCTATACACAGGAGTTGTTGGAACTCTATTACAAAACAGGAAATTTTTCCCAAATTCACTGAAGAATGTGAAAAAGCTTGATCGAGGAGAAAGTCAGTACCTGTGCCAGGACAGTGTCACGTGCATGATCTGGCAGAACAGAAAGCCCATCAGGTTTATCTCCAACTATCATAACCCAGCACAAGTTGGAGTCGTCAACAGGCGCAAGACGGGACACTACAAGAAATAGCAATGCCACAGCTGGTCAGCAATTACAACAAGTATATGGGCGGTTGTGACAAGAATGACCAGATGACTTTGTTTCAGAAAACTAGGGTAATCTAAAAACATTTCAAGCGAGGTGGTTTGATGCTAATAATTAAAGTTTACCTTTTATAAACAAAGAAATTTTCCATTTTGAAAAAGCCCAACTTCTCAAGGGGATGCTTAAAAATATTCAGGGTTATTCCCCTTACATCAATGCATTTGGGTTTGGACCAAAGAGTTTATAATGTTCATTATAACCGCTTTGGTTTGGATGAGCACAGGGATTGACTCCTGAGACTATAGCAACATTGATAACGAACAAATCAATATGAGCATCAGTTTGAACATGAAAAAAAAATGTTTTAAATTAGAAGTAAGGGATAGTTTAAAAATCAGATGAAATTCAGATTCTTGAAACATGTAGTGGAAATTCAGAAAGCCCATAGCAGTGAAATTCTATTTTTGACAGCCATAGGGTGAAATTGTTTACCTTGCACAGTAGAAAAAAAACAACAGTTGTGACTGCAAATATTTTAGAAAAAAGGACAGCAGTTTTCTGGTTTTCATTGGACATATTTTGATTTAAGAATTAAAAGTTAGAACCTAAATGATCTCATGGTTGTGATGTCTAAATTTTCAACGTGACTTTTTTTCATTGTATGTCAAATATGTCTGATCTTATTTGTCATCATGCGTGTAAGAAATTAGAAATTTGTGTCATGAGTAGTGCCTTTTCTTTTTGTAGGTGCAACGACATGTAATTTACATGATTAAATTTCAACACTTCATGGAATTTAAGATAGCTCACAGAGAGATCCTATGAGGTAAAATTATGCCTTGGTTATGAAACAAAAGTTTAAAACAAATATGATAGTCCAAATATCTGCTCATTAAGCCTAAATCTACGTCTGACCAGTGATGTCTGTGATGACATAAGGAAATATTTTTCTTCTCAATGAATGATATCTAGACTTGGCATTTCAACAACACAGACGTGCTCTACCATTAGGTCTTTACATCAGATTGCAATAATTCAGGATCACTCTATGTACCCTCTTTATAATCAATTAACTCTTTAACCCCTGAATTTTTTCACTTTCAGACTGAATTATTTCCCTTCCGAACTCAGCGTGTTAATATCCATCTCAAATATGGGATTCAAACACTGGAAAATATAATAAAAGCCAATCAAACTGTGTATCAAAAGAAAGAAAATAGAATATAGATTGAGACAAAAATGGTGAAAAGGTGTTTAAACATTTTTTAATGTTTTAATACAGAAGAAAAAACGATGATAGAAATTTTACATACAACATACATGTATATAAATCCACTGATTGAATCTGATTAAAATCCTTTTTCAAGGTAGTTTCTGAAATAATTCATAATCCACTTGTATTTAGAAATATGATATTCAGCTTTATAATATTTACTCTATATTTCTGCAAATGACTTCAACGGATTTTCCATCTTTGCTCAAGCTTGTAAAACACTCTCAAAGAATGAGGCACGATTATGCCTCTCAAAAGCTTTGCCAAAGTGCTGTATTGTGCAAAACAGCCTGAAACGGAAGTGATTTTCATTTATTTTCAAGAACTTCCGGGTCAAACTGATTTCAAATCCTGTACAAAAAAGGTTTCAGCAAATAAATCTGTGATTTCATATCAGACGGTGGTACCGGCTGCTGGGGGAAAAGGAGACTTTTGTCGGATGCTTCCACCGTCCAGTGGGAGTTGAGTTAAAACTCTCTGAGAGAAGTGGGCGTTTCCTATACTGAAGGACTGATCAAGCATATTGCAGAAATTAATTTTTTTCCTTCACTAATACTGTTGTTGGCAGTGCAGCAGTTGTTCTTCACTCTTCTTTGATCTTTTGCTATTAATGGCGTTTAAGTATATATTTTGTGTGTGTGAATGTATGTTATCATGTGGCATCAAGTAAGGAAAGTAAGTTTTGAACTGTCTCAATTACATTTTTTTTTAGTCCAACACACTAATTTAGGGAAAAGAGCCTGAAACATCACTGGCTGAGATAACCACCCCTGTGGAGGTTGAAATGCGTACAAACAGTACAAACACCATAACATAGTACATGTAGTTCTAGAACTCCGACCCAGATGTAAATTAGATCAATATAAAATGTTTAAATTTATACATACAAGTGATTTAATAATTTAGCATAATGGCTACAGTGAACAACATGACTGAAGTAATGAAGTAATAGGAAAAGAATATGAGGAATACTTAATGGTTGAGAATATTGTCCTTATCTAGTTGAAATCTGTAATTATTTCATACTATCTGATTCATAATACATTGGTTTTGAATAGCTGGAAGTGAGTGATAAGAGAAATGCACCAATGTTTTGATCATATTTTGTACTCCCTGTAATATCTGCTGACAGCTGTTGCCTGAGCTGCTGCCAAGTCACTTTGCCATTTGTGGCAGACATGATAAGGTTGTGCTTGCCTTGATTCCGGACACCCAGTCTGTATTGTATTGATCCGGCCTATAAATACTGTGTTTCAGTAGCTCAGAAAAATTGCTGGCAACTTGACAGGCAGATGGTTATTGGCATTGTGGTCCAAATGAAAATTTTTGTAGATGGAGATTGAAAGAGCTGCCCCCCACTCATGTAATTAAGAACAGCTGGTGATTAAGTGCAGATAAAAAAGTGAAGATAGAAGGACTCTGTTGTCGCCAGGAATGGGAAGAAATGCAGAGCTAAGAAAACAGAGATAAAATGATATGGACAAAAAGAGGTGTATTAAAGAAGACTCATCCAGAAAGTTCTAAGAGATATTATTGTGAAGATAAGAGAGAGTGAGTGTGAGAGAGATTCACACTCAAGGAGAAGGGGAAAGAGAGAGAGAAGGAGAGAAAGAGAGAGAGTGAGAGAGATTAGAGGAGAACAAGAAGGTGGAGAGGATGTAAATGCCATGATATCATTCTTGACAAAAAGACAGAGAATGGGACAAAAAAGACCCGTAACAGGGAGTGCATCTTGGCCACTAAAATTATCTGCAATCATTTAATGAAACACAACATTGTTGTCATGGAAAGGAGATGAGGGAAGGATAAATGATAAAGTGGGTGAGTTAAGAGAAACAAGATGCAGGATCTTTATCACTATTCAGAGGCTTTTATAAAAAGCTGGTTATGTCAAGAAATGTGAGGAATAATCAGAATAAAGCCAGGACATAGTAAAATCCCACATTTATATACCTCATCATGATAGAGGAATGTGTGTTGAAAGAGAGATTCTCTGGTTGTATGTTGTAATGAAATTAATGAGCAGAAGATCTATTCACGACATCAGTTTTCAATTACATCCATGATTTCAGTTTTCCATTTTTGCTGGTGATAACATGAGATCGTGCCCAATCATTGGTCCATATCCATCCATCCATCCATCCATCCATCCATCCATCCATCCATCCATCCATCCATCCATCCGTCCACACCTCGACTCATGTGTCAATCAGCCTGTTCAGCTGTCATTTTGTCAGCCTGTTTCCCTGTCATAGTTTAAATGTGACATGCGGTCCTGTACTCCGATAGTTTAATCATTATGCAATACATAAC
Organism: Peronia peronii; assembly: GCA_039654565.1. Lineage (NCBI taxonomy): Eukaryota > Metazoa > Mollusca > Gastropoda > Systellommatophora > Onchidiidae > Peronia > Peronia peronii. The sequence goes on from JBCEWB010000001.1 coordinate 3,978,923, forward strand.
AATTCGCTGTTTGCGTTATTTATATATTGAACGCATTACATATTTATGCTCCTGTCCATGTCATGAACAAATTCTCTGGTTAGATATCAGGAGAGATGAAATTAGAGATCATTTTACACAAATTTATAAGATTTGTTTAAAGTTAACCTCTGCTTTGCCTACATGTGTGTTAAAAGTTTGTCATAATTCGAGAGATGAGCGCAGCCTTCAGTGGTATTGCATGGTATGTTGCCTTAACGTTTATATTTTAAAGGTCGTGTCGGTATTGCCCTTTGGAAGTGAAAATATAATGTCATTCAAAGCTCAAAGTTCCCCCTCCCGCTTGGCAATAGGGAAGATTGTGGCTTTTGTCTTATGATTTTATTTGAATAATTCATCTGCAAGGATGTCGTGGGAGCTGTTATTATCGAATCTAGTGCTGGGAATAAAAAAAAAAGGAGGTAAAAAAGGCAATCAAAGGGACAGGATCTTTCAAGAGTATGCGTGACACAGAATTGAGTCAATGGACCTACACGAGCAGCAAAAGTTTTATCGGCAAGAAGGAAAAGAAAGAGGCCCAAATCGATATTACTTACGTAGACCCGTCTTTGGCCTTCTGTCTGGACTCTGCAAGTACAATTAACTGAAATACTCGGTTTGGTGCATCCTGCTACAGTATTTTCTATCGGAACTCTTCGAACAATGGAACAATGAACAGCAAGAAACGCATTGCAGCAGAGCGTGCTTTTTTATTGTTAAAAAAAAAAAAAAAAGAAAAACTCCAGGTTGACTACAGTGACGTTTTTGTTATGAAGTCAGATACATTTGCATATTACTTGCAAATAGGAGATATCACCAACGCTTATTGCAAACGCTCACAAGAGGCAAGGAGCATTGCCCTCCTCTTGTACCTCATGGCACAAGGATAGACATCATATTTTAGTCACTCGTACAAGGTAATTCAGAGGCCACGCGTTGAGGAACAAAAGCTTTGTCCCCTCTGTCGCATTATGAGAGCACATTCCTCGCGTCTCATTTTACCCCCGTAAAGCAGTGTCATTTAACAAAGGGCTGAAGCGTTTTAATTATGTTTACCTGACAAGGGTTCAGTATCTATAGGTCTGATTATCCACCCCCATTTCCATTTTGCACAAAAGCAGAGCTGCTAAAAGTGTTATGAAGTTTTCTTAGAATAAGGCATAAGCAAGACATTGCGTGGCTTCATGCGGTATCCTCTTCAAAATAATGTTGTTCTCATATGACTTCAAATTATGTGCTTGTATGGCTTGGAGGCAAACAGCGTTGTAGGTTCCTGTCTGTGGGGGTCAAAGGACAGAGTTTATTTTGGCCAATATAGTAATCAGGGACAGCATCAAAATACATGTTACATAATGAAACAATACAAACAATCAGTCTTTGCTCAGATTGTCAGCCAGAAAAGCAGAAAAAAAAAACAAAAAACAAATGCGCTTTAAGCCATGTCAGCTTTGTTTGTTGCTAATTTTGTTTTCACAAGTTGAAAACAACAGCATAGCTTTGCCCATTCATTAGAGCTAATCTTTGAATGTCAGTCCATTATTTGGGAGAACAGTGAGGCTCTCTTGAGAAAACACAACGAGAATGGAAGGAAATTATACGGTCTTTTCTGGAGGTCATCTAATGTCTAGGCTACTTGAGAAAAGAGATTGCTAGAAGGGGAGATTAATGAACACTGTACCTGACTTTTGTATTGTTTTCTTTCTTTCTTTCTTTTCTTTCTTTCTTTTGTATCTGTCAAGTGGGCAGATCCTTTTGTCATCTTTTTTATGTGCAAGGATTAGGGAGGGAATTGGAAAAGGGGGGGGGGGGGGGAATTAAATAACACGATATGTCAGTAGATGTCCGTAGGCATTGAATTCGAAACTGAGTGACATAAAGTGATGGGCATGTGGAATTAAGGCTGAAAACCGACATACTAGTGCATTGTCTGAGAACAGTGTTTGTTATGTGGCAGAAACTACCCATTGTCACACATAATAAGCACCTTTTTAATACAGACGTACATATACAAACACACACACACGAAATAACCTCACACGAATTTATCAATTGCTCTCACACACGGCTCTGTGAACAGATCAAAATAATAGAATGATTTTTTGTTTCTTTCTTTATCTTGTTCCATGCTAGTTGTTATCTGTATCACTATTAGAAAACGTTGAGCTCCGTAATGTGCATGACCGACAATTATGATTTTCATGACCGACGGTTAATCGACTAATCGACTCAATGAGCGACGTTGATCGATTATTCTATCGGTGAAATATTTTCTTCTTTATCGTGTGTGACGTCATATCGGTTATGGTTCTCGGTACGACCTTGATCCTAGTATATTGTGACTAACAATAAAAAACCCGCCCCCCACACTCAGCCTGAGTTTCGCTCACTTGATCACTTGAAGAAAATTTTAATTAAGTCACACACACACACACACACACACGCACGCACGCACGCATACACTATTACTCGATTATGAGTCCATGGCCGATGTAACCGCTTATCATGACCGATCATGAGCACAGGCCTAGTGATGTGTCGAAGCATAACTACAGGGCAGGATCGGCTACTTTGAATTTTAGTGTAGTGATAGGATACTGTGAAATTGGAATTAAGGTGGGGGAGGGGGGGTGGGAGGGGGAGGAACGATCTAGTCCAAACTGGGGTGGGGCAAAAGTAGCAGTAGCAACAATAGAGTTAGGGCAGCGACTGCTACAACAGAGGTCTGATATTGGAACATTGAGCACATGAAGCTGGTTTGCTGCAGGACGTGCAGAGGCTGCCGTTGGGGAGGATGTTGAATGTGTTATACAGGGGTGCCCATAAGTAATCTTACACCTTGTAATTTTAAGAGTAAAAATAAAACTGATGAACGCATTCTATTTATCACATAATTACACTGTTTAGCAGTGTTATGATAAAGGTATTAACTAATTGTTATTTCGAGAATGTGAGCATTCAGTGAATCTTGTTATCCAAGTTCGCTAGCCAGTTATATCAGTTCGTTTCAGTGTCATTTAGTCTCAGTTTGTTGTCAAGTAAATACAAATACAATGAACCCTCGGGTTACGAACTTAATCCGTTCCGGGACTGTTCGTAAACCGAATTATTCGTAAACTGAAGCATGGAAATGAGAGTAAATACAATTAATCCATTTCAGCCTCAGAAAAACATATATCGTATTTTTACTTCTTAAGTTTTTTTTTTACCGAAGAATATACAATTAAACTAAAATGCATGTTCATGTATTCTTAATTAGAGACAAATACACTATAACACTAAATTCAGTAAAAATTCCACTGTAGGCCTACCTTTATTGTTTACACAACGTAGTGATTGGTGAAGGAAGAAATAGGGAGGTTGCTGCGGCTAAAATACATGTAACATTGACACACCAAGAGGGAACACAGAATAACATACCATGCTGACGCACATGTGTACTTGACAAAGCGCAACTGAGTATATATTACGAGATTTGAGTAGTGGTCGTGTTCGTAACCCGAATCATTGTTCGTAACCCGAGGAAAAAGCTGTTCTCAATGCTTGTTCGTGAACCGATTTATTTGTAAACCGAGCCGTTCGTAACCCGAAGGTCTGCTGTAGGTGCAAGTTACTTATGGACACCCCCTCTTTAATAAAGCCTGTACAGATTACGATTTAGATCTACATGAACTTCAAATTATGGTATCTAGGGATCTAGGATCTGTTTTTAATATTTCTCTGTGGACGCTAAATCAATGACTAAGCCGTGCCAGAGCTATTTAGAACGGGCTGAGCTCTTGTTGTTCTCGTTCTTCGGAAGTCACAAGTTTGCAAGCCTGGCGTTGATCTAAGCATGCATTTAAAAAAATGGCGACAAGAGGAAGATGACCTGTATATTAGATATCGCACTTATTTTAAGAAAAGATTAGAGCAAATGAGACATCTAAATGAACTCAAGGGGGTTGAAAGCAATGTTGTTGTGGGTACATGAGTTCAGACAGATGATTTTTTTTTTTAGGCGGAATGCAAAAAACAGAATATTTTTCGATCATCGGTAATACTTCGTATGGAAGAAGCACGCAGACTAGATTGTGGAATCATACATACCTGGAAATTATATCTCATTTATTTCAATGTTTATACATATATATATCTATATCTATATATAGATACATAGATAGATAGATACATAGATACATACATAGATAGATACATAGATAGATACATAGATAGATAGATACATAGATAGATACATGTGGATGGATAGATGGATGAATGGCTAGATAGAAGAGAGACTAGATCTTGGAATGACAGATGTTTGGAAATTATCTGGAGAGAGAGAGAGAGAGACGGGAGGAACTGTTCATGGAACTCGGGTCTGCCCTGGTCATTTATAGCGATCACAGTGTTCCACTGGTGCTGAACTGAGAATATGCATTTTTGCTTGTGTATGAATGAAGTGCCGACAACGTCATGGGCTTGCAATCAGTTATAGCATAGTTATTTTCTGATGTCGAGATCAGGTGCCGCTGAAGACAAAGGAAGAAATAGTTTGCTGTACATTTTATTATCTATTTACCGAAGTGGTAGTTATCCCAATGTAATGGAATGCACTATGCAGGGAACGGAGACGGATATAGTTTGCAAAATGTAGATCTAATATGACTTTCCTCTTTAAAGTGAGGGGGGAAGGGAGGGGGCTATAATATGGTTTTTGTTCAAGAAACTTGATTTTGGGTTATTGTCTTCACACGGAAGTTCGACCTTTTCTGATTATAAAAATAGTATTAAGAAATAGATATGTTCATTTTAATTGTTTGACCCATGGTCGTTTCACTGATCCACTGTCAACCAGGATTTGGCTCCTTATGGTTGCTATAATAATATGCAGTGGTAGATCATCACTATTTGACTGAATGCAAGCAAAGGATGCATCTCACGGCAATATCTTGAATCACAATGCCATAGATGGACATTGGGTGATCTCCCTCAGGCGAAATACTCTCACAAGCAGATAGAATATCAATGTAAGCTTTCACCAGGCGCTCTAATGAACTTCATCTTCTGTGAAGAATATACAATGTACTTCTCTCTGCTTTTTTTGCTTCAGAGCACAGTCGTAAACTATCCGCCACAATAAAGGTCAAGACACTCTTGGTTTTGACAGAAGACCATAAATTATAGGCTCTAAAGAATCCAGGGGTGACTCTGTTGGAACCATTATGGCGATAGGGGGATAGGGTGCAAAATTCTGGAGAAGATATGAAAAAAAGAAGTGACATAAAAGTTATGAAGAGAGGGCTAGTATGTAAAACAAGGCGATTTTGAGGTTAAGAGCCGAATAAAAAGTCTCCGTGTCAATTTCTCTCTTTCAGAAAGCGTTAGAAGCGTGTTTGCCAAAACTCGATTTTTTAAAATCACTATTTTGCTATCTACCTCTTTTTTTTAAAAAACAAATTCTGGACGAATTCTAACCAGATTTGACATACATCACTTTCACCACAAGACTGAAAAAAAAAGAGTAAGTTTTAGAGAAAAATAGTTTTTTGTGATGGAAAAACAACAACAACAACAACAAAAAAACAGCGAAATTTTAAATTTCACTACATAGCATTTTCAAAACTTTCTTCGAAAAGTTTTTTTTTTTTGCACTTGAAGAGCTAAAAATGCGGAGCTTTTTAGATAATATGTCAAAACAACACCTTGACCAAGTTTCATTAAGTTTCAATGATAGGTGGCGGATGAGATAGCTTTTAAAGAGCCATTTTGTAGAAGTCAGAATCCAAGATGACAGCTCGAGAATGTCCTTTTTTTTCTGTTTTCCTCAAATTTGAATATGCTGAATTCGATGGAAAATTTTAAAAAATCTATCTGTAATAATTTTAAAAAAATTACACCCTCCCCTCCAGTTAAGTGACCAAAACAGAGACGCAAAAAGCAATTTTCAGTGTTCATTTTCTCATTTGCGCTGCTGCTTTTTCTTGTCATATTATTCAATTTATTGCTTTGAATAATTATATCAGTGATATTTAAACAGGATTTCTCCCAACTGCACGGAAATCTATACAGATTTTTTATATTACATTGAAATTCATTGTGGGTTTATTGGACTCTTTCAACTTGCTGATAATCTTGTTATAAAATATTACCTTGTTTAGTCTTTTTATTTTGTAATGGGTAATGTGTTCAAATACTGTAACTATTTGCTGGAGCCCATTCATGGAATTTGTTCCGAAGATGACGAACTTGTGTAATTATTATGTAACAGGTGAAATCGAACGTCTTTCAAAGATATTTTGAACTGGGTTGAGTGATTTTATCCTCAGCATGGTGTCAAACGAATATCAGTTAGTCACATCTTGCAAAACTGCACCCAATTTTAGCCTCGTCCTATTTAAACTGTGAGGAAACCTCAAGATAAAAGATAAAATAGTATAAGATGAACAAAAGGACATTCTTTTCACAGTTGATGAGCAACAATATAAAATACATACTCATACACTTAAATTTCGTGGATAGATTCAGAGCAAGGCAGATACGCAAGAAAAACTGCCGCAGCTTGATATGCTGATGGAAGAAATGAACATCTGTAAAGCCTTCGGGTAGTTCCTAAGTGTAACAAAGGCCGACTTATTTGGAAATATTTCAATTGGAATTAACAATGCATTTTGTGGTTGTCTGTAGATCATACAGAAAGTGAGACAAAGGTTAAGACTAGAGGTTACACTGATACGAATAACATCATACTGAAATAGGATATCCACATAACATTCTTCATGTGTGTTAATTATAGAGCAACACAATAGCTGGGACAATTGTCTTAAGTTGAATGTATATATTTTGCTCCGTTTCCTCTTTTATCCTGTTTAATGTAATATAATAATTCTGTATGTCTGTCAGAGTGCGGATATTCCGGCGCACGGGAAGCAATGTAAGAGTAGGATGTCTGCCATTCACACCCATGACACTTTTATCTTAAGTTAAGTTAAGTAAACAGGCAAAACCTTTTCTTGTGAAAGATGGCAGTTACGTTGGGTTTTTTATTATTTTTTTTATTTAAGGTAATGACAGATTGTTTTGCTCTTGAAAAGTTAATAAAAGCAAACATTAAATAGAACAAGTCAGTTCTTTTCCCATATCTTTCATAGTTTTGAAACATCTCTCATAATCGTTTTTCAACTTATGGGTTGCTTATGGTCATAGTAAAATTCAATATTCCTATGGTTTGATGAGGATAATGTTTAAATATATTGGAGTGAGGGTGGAATGAGTAAATTTTCTGATATTTCTCCTCCTGTGTCACGTTGACTCTAGGTGAATCATATTATTCTTTCATTTTATGGGCGTTTTCGTTCCAGCCTCAGATATGTAAATAGCCTTTCTTTGTGACACTCCCTGTGTGTCAGCCAGGGCTGCCAACGTTTCCTCACCTGTGATTTAATAGCTGTGAAAATGAAGGAAAAACTAGTTCTTATTAAACATTATTTATTTTTTGTTTGTTTGAGTATTTTTGTGGAAACATATTCCTTTGCCACATTGATAAATCAATTATCAGTTAACAAATCAAAATATTTGATATAAAATACTTGATATACAGTAAAGTATAGAGCCAATCTGAAATTCAGAATCGATATTCTCTTTATTTGCATGCAGGATAGGAACACAATACATTCATTCACAGAATGACTACAGAATATGCTCCCAGACTGTAGGATTTGTGGTTCGTAAACAAACTAAAATGTGGAATGAAAAGCATGTTGAAAAGTATGCATCTGGGTTATAGCTGCATGTATGTTTTTTGAAATCCAGTGTCCAAAAATAAAATGGAATGAAATAAAATAAAATAAATTAAAATGAAATAAAATATTTTTAAAAATAAAATAAAATAAAATAAAAATGTGAGATACTCATTCAGATGGCCAATTTTCTTTAGGTCTTTCAGTTACCAAATTGAGAATAAAAAAAAATCGAATCTCTTCCAGCTATCCACTCCTGTTCTTTTTCCTGGTGCAGTTTCCCTCTTTGATGTCATGCCAGATTATCGTAAAATGTTAATCTTTTCATGCCAGGTGTATAGGTCTGCCTGAAGGAAATCTGCCCTGTGGTGGAACCATCTTGGATGCTTGGAGTGTGTACACCTCTACAGGACCTTTCATTGACAGAATCAGAATCCAGGAACTACCACAGTGGATTGAACCGAACATACCCGTGACGCTGCAAGCCACAGCCGATATAAACGAATTTGTGGACGTTTCAGAAGGTAAGGACCTCGCTTTTGTAGATCAAAATTGCCAGAAGCAAATATGCATACAATATACAACTTTGGATTATGGAAGACTCTACTAAAAGGTTTATGGTGTTGAACTCTGTCCCAGAATTAAAATTATTGTAAATAAAGCACCCAACTGATGAAATCGAACAAGTATAGCGGTTTTTATCATTACATGGTTTCATTGGATACACAAAGTAATAAAGTTATGAGACTGTATTTAACTCTTTCATTTGGCAACGACTTTCGTGTACACAATGACTATTAGTGTTATGCGCAGTTGTCTTCTATGAAACAGTGGACAGGAGCTCATGTATTTGTATTGATATGTCTTAATACTTTGCGATATCTGAAAGAAATATAAACAAGTGGCAAATTCAAACTTCCTTCTGGCAGGAAATCAGTGACGTCCATTCAGATAAATGCTGAGAAACCGAAGCCATCTGTAATTCAGAGCAAGAAATTAAAGGTAGAGCCAAGTACTTCAAAGGAAAGAGGCAAAACATAAATATTTTGTTTCCACTGTTTAACTTTGTTTTTCTGTTCCTGTACGTGGATTTTTTGGCACCAGCACAATTAGCCCCTGTGGACTTATAGGTAGGACTAATCCTTCCATGCCATATTCCATCACACTTTGCCACCATTTATCATTGTTAAGTGGGATAGAAGTTATTCAGTGAACTTTAAGAAGAAAGGAGAAGGTGGGATGGCTATGAGGGCGGATTTGGTAAAGCAACTGAACTCAGTAGACAAACCCAGGACTAATAATATCTAGAACTGGTCTTACTTAGTCTGACACTTAATTGAATTTTCGTATTCATGCCTCTGTTTGCACAATTTTAGAAGTTACCTTAAAATCTTTGTCCGGTTGCCAGAATCTTCTCATTATCCTAAGACACACATTATCTATCGATTAATGTGAAAGTCGAGAAAAAAATATCCAGTGCAGCTAAAGGGCAATGTGTCCTCATGTAGCTGCTAAGGTTGAGTTATGACAGAGTTTCAGAATTGGTGATGGCAATTAAACAATGATCTTTGTAGTCCTGACATCCTGTTACATATTAATGAACCAATTAGTTATCTAAAGGTTCTCAGGAGTATCAAGTTTTTTTGTTTTTTTAAAGACTGTTGCGGACAGTTCGTGTAGGAAAAAGCCGCAATTTTTTGACTGAAAACTGAAACGAAAAGATAACAGCGCGGAAGTTTTAGGTGTTTGTGTTTATTAGATTAGGATATCATTGGTAGCCTGGCTACTCCGGTATTTCTTTTGGCAAGCATTAGGAACCACGTCTTTGTTTTGTCCCCCCCCCCCCCTCCCCCCCAGCCCTTTCTTCCGAAAGAAATCATATTGCAGAAAAGGATTTGCGTTTTATGCCACTGTTCGCCATCCAGACCAGTGTATCCGTTCACCTGCGCTCATGTTTTTATAGCTACCGAAGTGTGTTGACTGTTGCCTCAGAACTCAGCAGATATTGAACGGAACTCAGGGTGTGGCTCTAAGCCTCGTTTTAGATACTGATGCATCATCATTCGTTGAGCGCCCTTTTCTGATGCATTCTTCTCGTGAATAATTGAGGTCTTTGCTTTATTTCGTGTCTCATTGTCAATGTTAGGATGATGCCATTTTTCTTGAAAACGAACCAGTTATACTTGGTTTTTAGGAACATTACTAAACTAGTAAATAATTTGCACCTCACTTAGCGTCAATGAAATTCTGCGGCTGCTTTATTGGTTTACGTTTTGGCAAGGTCAAGCCTTACCCAGACTCTGTTTTGCACCCATCACCCCTTTACACCCGTCATCCTATCACGAGATAGGAGATCGAGGGGCCTCTCAAAATTGTAAATGTATTAATGCCTTCACGATTTTTGAATCTTGTGAAAATGAGAGGATTTTTTTGTCAGAGGCCATGGTCCAGAATAATGAAAAGAACACCGAATTTGGTGCTCCATAAAACTGAATGTTTTGATTTTCTTGTTTTAAACGAGGACGCACTGTGGTGCTGGAATCAATTGTCACTTCACTACCACTGTGTACATCTGTGTATGTTCTATCCATTTATTGGCTGCTTTGTTCCGTTTCTTTGGTCGTGGAACTGAATCTGATCACAGATTGTTTGATCTTTTCACGAGTCGTTTGATGGGTTATGACACATTGTTTCATTCTATTCCTAGTTAATAATCCTCTGAGCAATATTTTTGTCCCAGAAATTTTCAGTCTGGGTGTGTACAGTTCAAAAAGAGAAAAAAATAGATGAGAAGAAAAAAATATTCAGCATGTAACAACAACAACAACAACAACAACAACAACAACAACAACAACAACAACAACAACAACAACAACAACAACAACAAAATAAAATAAATAAATTTAAAACAACAACAACAAAAAACAGGAGACTGTCATTGGTACTATTCATCTTTATAATCCGTCTTTGAAATTCAATGATGCTTGAACTTGATCACATACATGTACCTACATATCGGAAAGATCCATGACACGTGTTAAGACCGGAGAAACCAGTCTTGATAAGCTAGGATTATAGCTTTAAATCTACCATGATTTCTCTTTCTGAACAAATTAGCCCAAGGTAAAGTGAATAATTATCATTCTCTGCGTGTTCAGTAGACTCCGGTGTCTTTGTTAGTGACTGTCTATAATCATTTTGTTTGTTAACCTTTGTATTGCCACGGGACTAATATGCTCAAAGAGTTACTCACTACATTTTTCTCTTCCCTATATGAATTAATTTCCAAAGGTCATCCAATTTCAGTTTGCTAGACTTTTGTCTTATATTTGCCAGTTAGACTTAAGCTGCCATTTCTTGAACATGGATTAACATCTTTCTAGAAACACCAGCACTCCAGCTGTTTCGTCTGACACTCGTAGGTTAAGCAATGAGTATTTCATTATTGACCTGGCATATTCTATATCAGTGCAACAGCTTATTCTGAGTGATATGCATTCAACGTGACATGGACAGCCCCTTCCCGCTTAAAAAAAAAAAAAAAAATGCCTGCCACAATTCCAGCAGTCCCAGAAACTTTACCAGGAGCGGACAAAACTTTTTTTTGACTGAGGCCCATTTCTCTGTGCCTACGACTAATAGTGGGCCACACTCATAAAGACTTGACCTAAAAGTTACATGACTACTGTGATAAAATAATGCTGTGAAAGAGAATGTCCTAAACTGTATTTCTCAGTAACTTTTACTGAGTTTGAAATCCGTTGCAGCGTTATGCAAGTTGATGACTTTATATAATAATATAATTTAGTTCTTTTTTTTTTTTTTGGCATTAGTGATTATCCCCTATAAAGATCTGTTTGTTGATTGTTTCTGCGCACCAGTGCTTGCGCGGCTTGCAGACCGAAGATTGTTAATCATACATCTAGACTATGCTCGTCCAAGGCAGCATCAATCATTTTTTATTTTTTATTTTTTGATCATTTATGTAATGCTAAAACAACATTCTTGTCTTAACACGAAATCGATTTATTCAGCATTTACCATCCTTTTGTTTCTACTGCGTATGAGAGGTTTCACTTCATGCGGCATCCGTCTGTTGCGGTGCTCCCTTTCTTCGTCTGCTACTTGAGACCCTTCTTGAATCCTTAGACCAGTGGTTCGGAACGTTTTGGCACTGGCGAACCCTTACTCGAAAGCTTGAAACACACGCGATCCATTATTATCAGCAGCTTGATTTACATTTATTTTCTGTGACTGCACTTGCAAACACACATACACATTCATACAGGCACATAATATGCTCACAGGCATACATACAAATACCCTCAATGTCATGCGATGACATTGAACCGATATAGCACACGGTTTTTTTTTTAATGAGTTGAAATTGATTTGTTCCAAGCCACATTTAGCGATGCTACGCGAGCCCCTGTGCAAGGCTTCGCGACCCACCGGTTGGGAACCCATGCCTTAGACGATAATCTAGGTCTGTCCTGTCAGCATGTGCTTTCTATCATTGTCTATTTTATTGTTCCAGTGATACTGACGATATCTGTCCCGCACAGCTTGTCACAACAGTTTTAGTCTGCTACTGTTTCAGCAATGCCCTGTTTAGAATGATATCCAGTGAATGCTAGATTCACCAGCGTTCTTGGTCACTATCATTACAAAAGTGTCATGTCCTGTGAAGTATTGTGACTATTAAAGCATTCACTGCTTTCAAGTTTCAATACTGCATCAGCAAGTGGATGAGTTGTCACAAACAGCACCAGGGTCAGTTAAAGAAGAGACATGGCCAGGCGCTTGGATTTGAACAATTGTACTGGTTTCTTGCATTTTGATTATATTTTCAGATCATAGATCTGTCACTTTGAAGGAAATAATTAATTGGTAATGATAAAAAGATAATGAAGTGAAAGTGATAAATGTAAAACATGTCATAAAGGTACAGACAGTCTGGTCCTGGGCATCTTCACTTGACGCTAGGAGTGTCCTGTAGTTTTCCCAAAACAAAAGCACGCACAAAAAAGCCTAGCCAATGCAACTATGTGAATAGATTTATTACGATTGAACAAGGCAGCAATTCATGTTTTTTCTCCTTTAATTTCTTTAGTCTGTAAGCAGTTTAAAGCTTTATCTTCTTCATTTTTTATTTCTTTGAAAATTTTGGCTTTTGCCTCAAAGCTTAGCCTTACTAGATTTTAGCAAGCACAAAGTAGTAGGAGTATCATAATGGTCTATCAGGCTACTTTCAGAAACGCCAGAATCTCCAAGAGCATGTGTTCTATAGCAACTTTGACAGGAGAGAAACTGGCACATCTTTGTTGCCGAATAGGATTTTAAGAAACTGCAAATTTGGCTCTATGTGTGAGCATGGCGGCTTTATTTTAGAGCCTATTCTGTATCTGCAACTCTACAGATGTTGTTCTTGGCTCATAAATTGTCATTTTAATCTGATAAATTCCTTTTGAAATTTCAGGATTAAAACTTTCATAAAGGAAATACATTAGTTGTTAATGTTCTCTTCCACCAGCATTCATAGTAATATTTGATATTAACAGGCAAGGCGGACCAGAAATCGAGAATCACCGTGGTATGGTTCCGCAAAGATTTAAAAAAAAAAAAACTCACTGCATTTTGCTGGTAAAAAGATAAATTGTTGAGAGAAATCAAATTAGCTTAACAGAGCCATTTAGGGAAAATGTGGTGTCACCGGGAAGGTAAATAAAAAATCAGGATTTACCAGTTGTTTGTGCATCTTGAGCGAGTAGATTTAGAGAGATAATTACTGGATAATTATTTTTCCGACGGGAACGGTGGAAATGTTGGGGGAGAATAAAAACAATAACAACAACAACAATAACAAAAGAGATAATAAACAACGTTATGATTTAATGCATGGCCACTATGCCATACAACGATTTATTTTGTCTTGAAACAAGTCGCACACACAAGCAGAGATCTCAGGTAAGGAAAGAGACCGTAATATTATGGAACTTCGTCCAAACAGACAGAAAAAAAAGTGCTGACAAATAAAAGATGTCTTTCTCTCTCCTTGACAGAGCCCCTGATCGAATCGGAATGGATGAACACCGTGCAGTTTGTATGGCAGTCAGAATTTACTGTTGTGGGTGTGAACATCTCAGCAAACAGTTCACAGGAGAGCACAGTGTGCACTTTGACATTTCCAAACACTGGAAATTTCCCCATAGGTGAGTCACATTTATATCTCCCTTCCTCCTCTCCTCCCCCCCCCCCCCGCCCCAAACGCTTCAATTCGGGCTGCCCTATAGTTTCCATGGCGCCCCCTATCCCCACGCTGCCGGCAAAGAATAAAATATTTAGGGAAGTGGGTGGGCCTGGCTTACATTAGTGGTGGGGATTTGCCAGACCACAGCTTCACAAGGGATGAAGGCATTGTGTACCCTCTTCCAACTGGTGGAGCTTGTGTTGCAATCTTGCTCAGTTCCCCATAGCCATATGGACACGCAGTTTTTCTTTTTCTTTTTTTTTTTTCTGTTTTGGAGAGGAAATTGGGGGGAAAATGAGAAAAAAAAAAAGGAAGAGAGAAAGAGGTAAGGTTATAGGAGGAAAAGGGTGTAAGAAAAATAGAATAATGGAAGGAGAGCAAGACAGAGTAATGGGAAGAGAAGAGAGGGAAGTCTATAGAAGTGGAGAGATTAGAGAGTGAGTATATATGCCAAAAAGTAATAGAGAGGGAGGCAGTGGAAGAGAGGGAGATTGATAGACTCCACATACAATGTAAAGAGGGCAAAAAGAATCCAGACTTAAGGGAGGCAGATGAACTATTTTGCAGAAAGTTTTAAATCATTAAAGTGGAAGTGAATTTAGTCGCTACGATTTGTGGTCCTCACACTTTTAAAGAAGCAGAATGGAGCCATTTATTTCCCCGAACTAGATCGAGAAAGAGAATGAGAATTTACTGAGATGACCTGTATTGTGGATGCTGGGGAGCATGCGCAGGGGCGCACAGGAAGCGCATGGCGGGGCAGGAATACACAGCATCAGCTGCCAGGATGGGAAGGAAGGAGGAAGCGGAAAAAGGTTATAGGCCACGTGGTCGATTCATGGAGATGTATTGAAATGAGTGCCTAATGTACAAGTTGTAGTTTGTACGGGCAGGATTGAAGGGGAGTGGTGAAGAGAGAGAGAGAGAGAAAGAGAGGGAGAAAGAAAGCAAGAGAGAGAGAAAGGATGTTTGTGTGAAAGGGAGTGTTTGAAAGATAAAAGTTAACGGAACAGCTTTGCAGCTGAGGGATTGAGAACAGTCTAGTCTAGGATGGACGGACTTTCAAACTGACAGGTTAATTTGTTGCGGATAATCTAAGTAACCACCACTGTGGAACAACATCAAACTGGTTATGAAGCTCACATTAATCTTGCTGCAAAGAGTTGCAAAATGCAGATTTGTGTTGGTTTCGACACACTGTTTCATACTTTGCGTCTTTTTACTCACTGGATTCTCAGTCCCGCGGTTTTTACCTTCTAAAAGTTTTCAGTATGAACGTGGCGTACATTTTTCATGATAAAGTGCGTCGCTCATGAGCAGTCTCTTGACATGGGGGGATCTCTCAAGCCTCCTCATTCAATATAATATATTGTGTTAAAATTATATCTTATCTCCCGCAAAGTGCACTTGTGTTCAGTTTATTAATTGCAGCACATCTTCCCACTTGCGTCAGTATCCACCACAAATAACTTTCATTTACTTTTTTGTCTACGTTTTGCCAAAGAGTTTAACAAGCAATCGTAGCAGAGACGTTGCTGTTTACTTCTTGTCTACAATGAACAGTGGTCCGGCGCTGAATTAAGATAGTCTGCCATTTGTTTCTCCTGGCATTTTTAGGGACGAAAGTGGCCTGGGACAATGAACTACTAAGAAAGCTCTGTAACGTATGCAAGTATGTTTATCCTGTGACTCATGTTGCAGTCAGACCTTTACCCTTTCTGTGCGTTTTTTCCTCTCTACACACCGAACTACAATTGAGATCACAATAAGCCACAGCGAACAATAGCAGAGAGGACACATTTTTTTTCGGGGAGGGGGGTATGGGAGGGAGGAGTCGAAGATGTTGGAGGGAAAGATGGAAGAGACAAACTGGCACGGATTTTATAAGTAAGACATGGCACGAATTTCTGAATGCAGAGCAGCAGAAGATCGTGTATATCAAACTTTAGATGCAATTTGTTCCATAAGTACGCACTTTATATGGCAAGTGCAAGAGTGAGTACTTTGGGGTAAATGTTTTCTTGTAGTATAGCGAATGCCTGAAAGTTAAGGTGGGACCAATTGTTAAAAATTCGGTGCGGTTTTAAGGTTCTATAGTGCTCACCAGTTTATAGGCTCTAAAGAGAATGGAGCGATTATCTGTGATCTTGAACAAGTTGTAATTTGTTTCTGTTCTTGGTAGATATGGTCGCATAAACAAAGGGAAACTACAGGAATCTGAAGTCAGTGCGGAAATCTGGGCTTTGTAGCCTGTTTAGATTGCGTCTCCACATCAAAGCTATCAGTTCCAAGTCTTTCCACTGCTCAGGCAGGCTTACTCCAGCTTCTGTGGGACTAGGCTTGGCATTGTTCTGATTGTAGCATATGGTTACCATCTTGCTTTTGATATTTAGAGAGGCTGGATTGATTTAAAGGTGCCAGCCGAAAAGGGCAGGAAGTTAGCGCTCACTCCCCCTCCCATCTCCCTACTTCAGTCTTACCTTTTTTCCCCTATCCATCTTTCTCTAACTTCGGCCCCCTCCCCGCATGGCCCACAACACACCTGCAACTTCCCATTCCACTCGCCTCCTCCACACTCCACCTAGATATAGCCCTGTCAGCTCAAGAAAACATCTTTTTCAATAACACAACTGGCACACGGTTATGCTAAGGCTAGCGAAATATGACAGCAAGGTTGCTGAATCTTCAACTTTCATCATGTCGTTTGGGGGAGCTTCTTTGAAATTAGGCTTAGTTTTTGCTCTTTGAAATTTAAAACTTTGAGCCGCCATCTTCCTAGTCTGATACTCCCGCTCTTTCCTGAGGAGGCGCGCCATGTCGTCTCAACAGGCTTACCTCTTTTCTAAACACTTACTTGTGTGGGGACATCAGAATATTCATTGTCAGTTAGCCCACCTATTCCACTATGCAAGATGTTCTTCTATATACTTCTTACCCTTCACATATCCATCCTGGGTTTAGTATAAATTTACCTTACAGTTAATGCACGGCTGCTGCAACTTGCCAGGTAACACGTATCTCATTCTATTAGGGTGGTATTTTGGCCTTCTTTCTGTTTTAATCTGGCATCGTTTAAACTGGCTAGTGGATTGCTATGTTAATCGTTCCTCTCCTTTGAAGAGTGAACGATCAATGTCAAACAGTTGTAGGAGTCTTGTGGTTAGAATTCAGTGATCAATACAATCGTGAGCAGCTTTTGAACAAAGAGGCTCCAGAAAGAAATACATCTGAAATGAGGAGGGAAAATTCATGTGGCATGGCATTAGTGAAATGAGGAACAAAATCCACGGTGTACTGAGCTCAGATCGTTGCAGACAGATATAATTATGACTGCTTGCACAGACATAATTTTGGGTATATCTTTTGTGACCCAACACTTTATGTAAATTTTGTTGGGATTCATAGTAAATGTATCATGAATGGGAACCTGTTACTGATTTCTTACTGTATTCAGTGTTTGGTTTAGCTGGTCACAGAGAACAATTCACAATTAAGGCCTAGGTAGATTGATCCTTTGCCGAATGCAAACTTCAGTGTTTTCCAGAAGTTTGAACAGCAGAACTGCAACTTGACTAGGTAAAAACAAGGAATTGAAGAGCATTGATTTACAATAAAGCATTATGTGTGCACGCAGCATTTTATCACCACCCATGCCGTTCAAAGGGAAGAGAAAAACAAAAGGGAAGTCGTACATTGCTACTGCCACGATATTTCTGAAAAAAAAAGAAAGAAAAATCAGATCTCATTTCCTTGAAAAATTAAAGGATATTTTTTATCAGAAAGATTGAGGAAGGAAATTGTAATCACTCCTGGCCAATTTCTTTTGAAATACTGGTGTTGTAACCATAAGCCTCCCTTCAAGCCATGATAATCTATTGAGCTTTAAGAAGGCCTTTGAAACAAACTGAATGAAAGTTTTAAATCTCACAATGAATAATAGTTCTCTCCCCTCCCCCTCCCCAACCCCCCTTCTCTCTTTCCCTTATCCCGAATGATCTGCCCGAAAGGCATAAATGAATTAAACCAGGAAAGACATGAAGCGAAGGGATACATAGACATATATATTCCCCTGTCAAAAATCCGTTTTTTGTTTGACCATACCCTTATCATTGGTGTTTTCGCCAACCTGTACAAACAAAATTCTGTTATGCCTCAAATACCTTCATTGGGAAATAATTCTTTGCTCATGAGGCCAGCCCACAGTGATGTCGTTTTAGCTTGAAATTTGTGAGCTTCGACCATATATTTGGAAGTTATCAAATTGAGGGTTAGAGAAACATACGCACACATTTTTGCACACACAGGAACACACATCTACGCACATGCATTCCTCAGACCTGGCACACCACTTTCTCTGATTCTGGAACTCAGTTTCAACTCAAGGTCTCAAATCTCCCGTTAAAAAAAACACCACCACTTACAACAACAGGAAACAAGCCTGTTCTGAATCATGCCTTCAATTTTTCCTCAGAGCTTGAAGTCAGCAACCTTCTCTCCACAACGACAGTGAAATTCACAGTTTCAGTTGTTGTCCCAAAGCCCAGAGCCATTCAACTATCCCAGCTCAATGATCCATGGACGCTGCCCTCCTGCATTCCACCAGTGAAGCATTTACAAAATACAGACAAGAATCAAATGCATCATGATGAAATTCGAAGCAATTGGATTTCAGGCAGGGGCGGAGTTTACTCAGGTGTATCGCCAGTTGTGGCAGTGTTTGTCCATACAACATTTGCTCTGGAAGTGTCGGTTGCCACGGGGACAGATCTAGTCTTTGACACCAACATTTGGAATGGAAATCACTGGGAAACCTTCCAGCAAAACCCAAAAGAAGGAAACAAATGTAGCACTTTCCTGGATTGTCGGACAGTGGTACAGGTAAGGAGTAATCTTTCATTTTGATTATCACCCAGCTCAACAGTTATTGGATATGAATGAAATGATTCTTCATGTAATATGCTTTCCTCGGTGAAATCAAAGCAAATTTCTGCATCTCCTTGTTTGTTTTGATTTCTTCCCGATGTACATACTTCAAAATCTGCCGCTAGTCTACTGGAGCCATATTTTGTATGCCAATTCATTATCTGCCGGTGGGTTGCATAATTAACTGTTGGTAAACGAGAACTCTTGATAGCAACCGTGTTTACTAGTCAGACCACGCCCTGTAATTTGAGTGGCTTATCGTAGGGGTTGCAGCAAAGTCGGCAGGACATCCGAAGCTTTCGTTGGTTGAGTCGACAAAATTAGTCATCTCTTGAAATGGGGAAAACCGCATCTAAATTGAACAGATGTCATTTGAAGCAGCTGACTCAGTGTGTGATGACATTTTGGCATAGTCTTGTTCTGTTTAAAACCCTGGCCCCGTGTGTTATTTGTGTTTGTTTGCCCTTCAGCCACGAGGACTGTCTAGCTTTTGTTTCTACCATAGCCATATGAACAGGAAGAATTTCAGCGGGAACCTGATTACGCTCAGATGGGAATAAGGAAGTCTCACAGCACGGAATTCATTCCAAGTTACCTGTTGCCGTCTACTTTGATTTACTTTTCTGACGCCAATATGCAACTAGAGCACTAGTGTTGGCAATCGACATTTCCGCTGCAGCCCACCCTGTACCCGTTAATGCCGCGAAATACTTGGCGGTCAAAGCTTATTTCAGCCCAACTCAGTGCAAAACCCTTCTTTCTTTTTCCACCATTCCAACCTTTAGTGCGTCCACGTCATGCAGAACAGACATCCACGACACGTGTCTAGTTCGTAGTTCTATCGTTGCCAGCTTTCGGGTCTCTTAGTGAAGCCACTGTTTACGCTTTCTCCAAGCTTGGAAGCTTGCATAGCTCGACAGTATTCTAAAACATGAACTAAATAAATGACAAGGAAAAACTATATTATGGCGGAAATCTGCACTAGCAAAGAGAAATCCCTTTTGGACTCCCCTAGTTATAATACAACCTGCACTGAAGAACTGACAGTGAGACAGCCATCCGCAGGAAGTTGAAAAGCGAAATCTATACCAAAGCTGACAAAAGTTAAATTCTCGCATCTTGTCTGGATTGGCTGCAAAGCCTATAACATAGCCTGGCTAGAAGAAAGGCATAGAAACTTGCCATTGCAAAGTTTAGGGTCAATAATTGCTGCATAACTTACCAGATATTCTGCGCATTACCCGTTTTGCTCTTCACAAAACAAGTGATGTTGAGAACGCAATGGAAAAAAGGGGGATATTGAATTGCACTAAAACCATTGTCAAAGGTATAGGGGCAGAATATTATTAATATATACACAGACATTTTCTAAGCACCGCTGTCAATAATGCTGTTATAGTCACTAGTTATCCAAGTCGTCATTCCCCGCTGAATCATTTTTACAGCCAGCTGTCCAGTGTTTAAAAGCCAAGAAAGTTATAGAATGAGGATGTGAAAGTACAAA
Organism: Peronia peronii; assembly: GCA_039654565.1. Lineage (NCBI taxonomy): Eukaryota > Metazoa > Mollusca > Gastropoda > Systellommatophora > Onchidiidae > Peronia > Peronia peronii. The sequence continues at coordinate 3,999,333 of JBCEWB010000001.1, forward strand.
TAAAAGAGAACTTGAGGAAATGGTGGGATTCAGTAATCGTCATCACTGTCATCATCACTGTCTTACAGAAAACCTTTGAGTATCAAATATTACCCCCGCGGGGGCCCGGGGTTTATAAGAAGGTTCTCTGCTCCCACCTGCAGGTGGTGTAAACCCGCCATCGGTGGGATGTCTCCCATGGAGTACCATCCTCGACGTTCCAGGGAAGACATCTCTTCTCCTTCTCCTTGCTACTGTCTTCTGTCCCTCTTTCTTTCCTCTCTTCTTCTTGACACAATATAGCCGTAATCGTGCTGATGTGTCATTAAACCCCAACACAACCAAACAATATTGAGTATAAGAAGCAGCTATAGCTTTACGTAACTTTGCACAAATAATTAAAAAATAATTTCATAAAGCAAGAAGTTTTCATTTTGAAACTTACGGTGATTTTTTATTAACCGATCCACTATCCTCTTCTACGTCATGGTCATCATTTTTTTAGTCATATCTTGAAATACAAACCACAGACTGTCAATCTACAGTTAAAATGAACAACAAATATCAAGACATAGTGGGTAGCAAATTCATGAAAATAATGGAGCAGTTAGTGTTCGAGTCTGCCGGGCTCTTCTTCAGGCATCACCATCATCATCATCGTCATCATTTTAGACAAAAGCCTTAAAATTTAAGGAGAATTGTCAATCGGTAGCTAACTTAGCACAATAAAAGATAAAATAACAGTATGTAGATCATCACCACCATCATTATCATTTTACGAAAAATGTCTTAAACTTTAGACGACTGTCCACCGGCAACTAACTAAATACATCAAAAA
>JBCEWB010000001.1:4000249-4027444 GCA_039654565.1 Peronia peronii
TCATTTTACGGAAAATGTCTTAAAATTAAGACGACTGTCCACCGGCAACTGATCAAATACACCAAAAAAGTTGAAAACAATACGAAGAATTTAGAATTGAAATAATAAAGTTAAAAACTGATCTCACTGGCCAAATTTTCGAGCCCCCCCTGGCTCTTCGTCGGCATCATCATGATTACTAGCAGCATCAACACTTCTCCCTTACTTTCTCTTTCTTTCTCCTGGTGCCACACAATTACGATCATTAGTAGTTTTATAGGAAAGATGCACGGACAAGAAATACAATACAACACTCGCCAGATGGGCACGACAACAGCTTTAATAGTCTTGGTAACTGAGTGATTGATTTTTGCATCTCTTATTTTAGTGTGCCCGAAAGGCAGAAAGGCTTGAATGTTTGTCAGAATGTCAACAGGATCTGTGTGAGTCTTTTTAATAGAAGTTACAATACTGTTGGGGGAAGAATATCGAATACGAAATAGTCCGCTCACAACTGATCTTATTGATCGTGGTTTCGCCTGGAATTTCTGGCATGTTTGACCATCTGCCAGAGGGTCTGATGTAATGCCAATGTCTATTTTTGAGCCTGATGAAATTCATCAAGGAGCCTGCCATGAGAGATAATAGAGACATCATGAGTGAGTATAATTATTTTGCTAATAAAGAAGTGATGGCCAATTCAGTAAACTGGGACCTGAGGAAAAGGAGGATGCACAGTATGCTCTTCCATTGCTCTTCTGTCTTTGGGAGGATCCTATCTTTGATCTGTCGTTTGTTGTCTTCCATTTCCTTATCAAATGGGTAGCATAGACAGTAGCAATTATCGTCCACTGTTTACAGTGCAGGCAGGTAGACTTCGGCAGGCTATTGAGTAATTTAGTGTGAATATGAAATTAGTGGAATGTGAAAAAAAAACAAAAAAAAAAACCCAACCAACAAACAAAAACACACACACACAAATTTCTCACGCTATTGTTTGTGTGTGTGTGTATGTGTGTGTGCATGTGTATATGTGTGTATGTGTTTTAAAGCAAACCTGTCCCAATAAAGATCCGTAGAATCTGACTAGCAAGCAAGTACATCTCGGTTGATGGCTTGAGGAATTTGGGAATTCTTCACGTCAAACGATCACAGACTGAAAGATATTGCAAAGACAACGTTTAATTGATTTCCGGCTACCATGTTTGAGGTCTGTATATGTTCTGAGAACATAAATCCGCATGTGTAAAAGAGAGGACTGGAAAACCTACCTGCAGACAGGAGGCCAAAACGTGTGTTGTATCACGCTTGTAATGATTACGTGTTTGAACCTGGAGGCAGATGATAATGTAAACGCACATTTCATGAAATCAGCTAGTAAGGGCCTTATATAAACATACTTCTTCTGTTTTGTTTGCTGGTGCACTTCTTTTGTTCGGTGAGCAAGGCTGGCTAAGAATTCTTTTTCTCTTCACTTTTTGGATCACGAAGCGTCTGGTATTCCCCTCCTCAACCTTTTTCCGGCGGCATCCGTCTCTTGGCGAGATCTTAAGTGTGGTGAGAAAATCTGCCTCCTTCAGCCAAATCTTGTGCTGTTGAACAATTGTTGTCTTAAGCCCTCGTTAATGGAATTTAAATAATTGCCGTATTGTTTCTCCTGTAAACAATAACTGAATGTCCATGTTTTTCTTTCTTTTTTTTTTTTTTAAATTTTATGCCATAGGAGAAAGGATTTAAGTTGGCGCTATAAATATCAAAGGTAGTTTAAATGAAGCAAGGACCAGAGAACACAAAAATGAAAATAATTTTGCAATATGAAGACAGTGTAACACAGTATAAACAATCAAAACACAAAGGAAGTAATTTAATGACTGTGATTACCACTTGATACATGTAAAATGCTCATTCCTGTTATAAATGTGTTATTGATAATTTCCTGATCATTGCAACTCCAGCAGGTTAGTATGAGTGTATGGCCCAAGATAATGCCGCCAACTTGTTCATTTGACCAATTTATGGATAAAGACAAAAAGATTAAAGTCCGAAAAGGGCCTCGTTTTTTGTTTTTTTTTTGCAGGCGTTATTTAACAAGAAGATCAGGCCATATCGCTCTCTGACCTCCTCCCACTCTTCTCAACACCGCTATTTCTACCTCTTGCAGAAAAAGGTAAATGCTTGTTTGCACGACGCACATTGCCCTGCCTAGCATGTTTCTTTTTCTCTCTGCCTCTCACCGCCAGTTGGCTACATTTACAAACAGCCGTTTGTTGCTCTCGTCCCTCCGCCGAGCAATCAGGTATAACAGCCGTAAAAATGAAACTGCTCTTTGTTGCAAACCTGTTTACATTCTGCCTCTCCAGATACGGGAGAAACAACTTACTTATTTCGGAACACGACACATGGTCAGTTGTCCGGTCAGTTTGGCCGTAATCATCGATAGCGGTGATAGTCAGAGCCAGTGAGTGCCAAAATTTGGCCGGTCAGTCACGTCTGGCGCAGGCCAATTTGCTCGTTTTACAGCCAATCAAGACCTGTATATCTTGTTCTCCTTTCTCTCCCTGACCTTGTTTATCAGACTCCTAGAGTGAACCCGCCTTTATCTTTGCACTACGGAACACTGTAAAACTGGTGGAACCCCTCGCTCGCAGCTTGATAAATTGAACTTCGCCATATGGCATCAGACTCATGAATAAACGTTTGTTGGCAGCGATTTTGCTTCGTTCTGCAAGAGATACATCAATTCTCATCCCAAAACCTGTAAATGAACCCAGTGGCTCTCACTGCATGATGCATTTTGCGCGTCCTTCCTGAATGACAGATAGTTTGTTCTTCTGTTAGGAACATTCGAAATCTGAATGGCGGAAGAAAAACAATACAGAAGTGACGAAAAAGGAAGGAAAGAAAAGCGAAAACAAGTTTCCAGTGGATCAGTTTGCCAGCTGTTGTCCCGTATAAAGAAAAAAAAAATCCTCGGGCAAAGAAAATGGAAAGATATTAAAGTGAAACCATTAAAAATATCCACAATGTAGTGAGAGTTTCCTGCTCCCATTCAATTTATGCTACCTTAAGTAGAAAGCTTGCACGTATTCACGTAAGATTAAGAGGGAAGCGCTTAAAAGTGAAGTGGTTCATTTGTTAGCTTGCCAGAAATTCTGGCGTTTTACAGTATTTGCTAGCTCAACCTGTTCCATTCCAACCTGAAGTCGTATTGTGGGCAAATCTGGCGGGGCGGCCTCTCTCCTTGCGGTACGTTGCAGGCCGGGATTGTCTTGATGTGCTTAATCAGTATGCACAACATTTCCTGAATTAACGAGTTACCCAGTTCGTACAGCCCCGCCGTGCACGTGGATACGGGGCAGAGGAAGAGGAGGCTGCAACTAAGGCAGATTTGGCGCACACCTTCTTAGCTAGGCCTGTGCGTATCCGTGTTATGATGCGAGTTCGTTTATAGGCAAGACGGGGTAAGTTAATTTCAATCGTATTTTCTTTTTCTTCTTCTTTTCTCCTCATCCCTCTATTTATAGTTTTTTGTTGTTTTTTTAAAAAATTGTTTTGTTTGAGTTCCTTTTTGCTTTTCACGCCTTTAAAAATTTCACGTCCAAAACTATCCAAAGGCAATAAGTAACGGCTTGGTTCGGCTAATCGTTTCTGTTAGTATTTGACGCAGACTAATCGTCCGACCGGACCTGACAATGAAAAACAAGATGTGGCTTAAATTGTTTGGACAGCTAGACTCTAGATCTAAATCTAGATCTATGAGTATTCAGTTTTCATTGACTCTGTATGCTGCATAACATGATTTATTTTTTGTTAAACTCGTTTTGTTACTCTAGATCAAAGTTATATAGATCTATATCTATCTCTATATTAAATTGTGAGCTATGTTGTAGGCCTAGTATAAATTTTGAAATATCAATGACACGGAAATAATCACTTACCATTTTGTGGTGTGTGTTATTGCTTCTCTACCTATAGTGAAGCATATATTGAAGCTTCTCCTGGTGTTCTTTTCTCCACGAATTTACTTATCAGATATGGATAATATTCATTCCTTTAAGGGGATGAGAAAAATGTTGAGGGTGGAATGTGGTGGTGAGGGAAAGGGGTGGGGGGGGGGGGGTACCTATTTATATAGAACCACTGGTGTCCAGGATGGAAAAATGTGAATTCCAACATATTGAATTTCTTCAGAAGTTCATATTTTGCTGTATTTTATGTCGATCAGGATTTTGGAGAGTGTCTTTGCTTCTCGGCTTTCAACACAATTCACGATTATGATGTAATACATTGATTATGCAGGAGGGAAGTTCTATCTGTTATTCTGTCAAATCAGTGTTGGGTTTTATAAATATTATTATGTCCAAAGAAGAACATGAGTGTTGATTTTTCCCTCATTGTCAGCTTAGATCAGATAGGCCTATATTATTATGTTTGGTCTACCGAATAGATATACATGTAATATATAAGGTTTACCACAATCCTGGCCATTTTAAGATTATGAGAATAATTTTCCTGATTAAATTTGGAACTTTTTGAAATAGATTTTATTTCTTTATGACATTCGTGAAAGGATCCTTAGCCCAACCAGTCACGGAAATAGATTACTGAATAGCACAGTGCAGTGATGTATAAAAATCAATTGAAGAAAAAAAAAAATCAAACACTTTGGATAGGAAAATTCAGTGGTAGAATTAGATTTGAACTTGTTTCTGGTGCGGAAATGACCATTGGAGCTAGGTTAAAAATTGGACGATTTTTTTTCCTTTTTCCAACGATTCATCTCCCCGTGAAAACTGCACGGGCGTGAAGTACTGGCAAGCATAAAAAAATATGAGAGACAAATTCACGAAGAGCGAAACTGTGCAGTTTCTCGCATTTTCAAATACACCAGATGGTTTTAATGACTGAAAATGATTAAATACATCTGAGAATCCAGTTCATGGCGACTGGATTCAAAACGAAAGTTGCGGACGTGATATAGAGGTAGAAAAACCCTGTGAAGTTCAGTTCATTATTATTTTCTTTTCTTTTAAGAATCGCAAAAAGATCATGGTAAAGCCTTAAAAACTACATTAGTAGCATAGATGGCAATAAATGCATGGCAAAAGACATGTGAAAAACAAAAACATCCACACTGTTGACGGTTTACATAATAATGAAATGGCAGTGATGCGGGTTATAAGCAGGTTAGCACTCAAGGCTTGGCAGTTATTAAAAAAACAAAAACAAAACAACAAACAAATATAGCTGACATTGATTTCAACTGAAAATGCAAACATTATTCTTTTCCAGTTTTAGAAATTGAACTTAACTTGTCTTATTATACCGGTATATAATTAGGAGGCTTACGGCCAAAACCCCAACGAGTCAACAAAATGCGTCCTATGTGACAATAATGTTTATTCAAATTATTTTGGCGTAGAATTACGATCAGTGACAAGCAATGTATCCAGAAATCAATGAGTGGGCGACCACTTGTAAAGATAATATTTAATGTGAACGACAGTGTGAATGTAGAAAGAGGTTTCTTTTACATTTAAACTAGATCTACACATTCATATTATTGCCTCGATCAGTTTTATAAAGATGACCCTTTGTTATTTCTGATGCCTTCAATCGATTTCACATCATCATTAGTGAAAACATAGCGTTAATAATTTTTATAATCAATTATAGAAAAAAAATGTAATCATTTAATGTGATTTTATTCCATAGCTTCGTATTGTTAATCTAAACATGCCCCAATACACGAACGATTTTATAGTATGTTTTATTTTTTTAAACAAATTATTCGTAATGACAAATTGATCTTGTATTTTGTACAATTCTCTCTTGACCGGCCCTCTAGACTCCCTCGCCACCCCCCTCTCCCTCCCCCCAGTTTTAAAAAATATTCTTTCAGTCTCTCGCTCTCGTTTTTCCTTCAGTCTTCGTTTGTCAATCGCTCTCATATACACTCACAACTTTTCCAAACAGTTACATACATGTACACTTCTTCCCTCTAGAAAATTTGTGCATTCCCTCACATCTCTTTCCCTCTCTCATTTTACACCCGCAAACTGTGACCGGATGAAGAGGAACATCGTACGTGCCAAGAGCAACTTCTCGGGGACCAACCAGTTTAAAAAAAAAAAAAAAAAGAGCTAGCTTTTTCACTTCCTTCTTTTATTTACACATAGGCTATGGCAAAAATAAATTCCAGCCCGTACGATCCCATTAAATTTAGCTAAAAGATTCAGTAAGCACTGTGACATTGTAAGATTTCTCGTTTTGGCGGGCACACGTATTTAATGTTCAGTTCTGTCTAGTCTAGGCAGGTCAGTGGGTTTGCAGGTAGCGCTGGCAAATATCTGAAAACGTTATCACCAGGTCGCATTTGACCCAAGATCATGTGCGCGTATGCTGGATATCATTCTGCCTCCCCCCCCCCCCCCAAAAAAAAAGATAAGAAAAATAAATAAATAATAAATAGATACATAAATAAATAAACAAAAATAATTTTTTATAAAGATAGCTAGTTTAAAAATTGGCCGATGCCCCCTGTTGGATATGCATTACTTGGTAAAATCTTGCTGTGCTAGAAAAAGATATATATTACGTTTTGTTACAGATCAGTAGCATCAGGCGACAACAAATTGTAAAAAGATATGTAGGCACATTACGTCTCTCTCTATATTATTATCATCTTAACAAGAAACACGTGATATTGACTCTCTAGAGAAGGAAGAGAGTAGTCATCATCTCTGCACCGTTTAAATATAACATTATAACAAATTAAGAATAGCGATTCTAGAAATATTGTTTTCTTTGCACGGCCATAAAAGGAGAGAAAAACATTGTTGGTGAAGAACATGTTACATTGGATAACTTTGCCTGTATAATCCGAAAATGCCCACTTTTAAACAGTGAATCTAATGATCACTTTGCAAGACATGATAAATTATGTAAAACTGAAATCTGTTGCACCCTCTGTTCCTAAAATATTTGCAGTTTCTCCCCCCCCCCCCGTGTTTTTTTATTTGGATGAGTACTTCCCGCACCTCCCAGCCCTCGTTTTTTCTCCCCAGATATATTGATGTAGATAGGTTTTCTTTGTTCTTTGATAGAACAGTGAGCCAGAGGCCATTTTGGCATGCATTGTATTTAAAAACCAGTGTCTGAATTTGTATGTAACATCAACGTTTAAAAAAAAAAAGGGTCAGTTTCAGGAGTTCGTGAGTATGTGTTTGCAGGAGGGGAGAGGGAGGAGAGAAAGAATGTGTGTCTGGATAAAAAAATGTACAGCCTTTGGTTAATAATTAATCAGTGGAGATATACCGATCACTGTTCAATGCTACTTATTTTAATTCGTTTTACTCCGAGCAAGTGTGAGTCGCGTCAGGACAGAGCGGCTAGTAACGTTTGACATCCTGCGAAGCAACCGGAAGCAAATTTTAATATGCACATCCACAGCAGCACATGTTATCAATTTTATCACACCGCTACAACATCAATTGGATCAACAGTCATTGAAGAGCCAAGGATGAAAAATACATCCGTTTTGAAAGAATTTATCTTGAAAAAAATTGTGTGTGTGTGTGTGTGTGTGTGTGAGGTCCTGTGCTATTCTATTTACTCTGGTTTTAAATTTTGTGGTGTTTGAATGCACGAACTGTAAATTTTGTCTATTAATCTCTCATTTAGTTTTTGTTTGTTCCCTTTTGTCCTCGTAATGTGTATGAAATGTGACTTTGACACTTTTCGTCTGAGGACTTCATTTGGGTTTTTCATGGTTGTTGCTATTGATGGATGGCATATGCTGGTTCGCACCGTGTCCCTTATATTACATACCCTTTAATATGTCTTTTAATTCGTAAACGTTTACAGCTGTGCTAGACGCAAGACGCAGTCTAGCCGTAATCGTGCTGATGCGCCGTCAGGTCCCAACACAAACCACAAACCAAACCACATGTCAGATGAGGGTCAAAAGAAAGCGTAGGTGCTTATAAAACATCGATTTTTGGCAAATTTATATGTAGGTAATTTTGATTTTGTCATTCTAGTAGCCTTTTCGGTTAATATTACTGATACAAACAGGATTCAAAGCTTGAAGCCGTCATTGACAACATCGATTATTTTCAGCTTATGAAAGCCACGGAAGATACATGGCGTCCTAAAGTCACTACTTTCCTACTTTTCACCAGAAAGGCGACAACAGAAATAGATTTAAAATAAAAGGTATGTGAACGAGAGAGAAAATCTGAAAACAGATGTTATGACAGTTTCATTTTTTGTATCTTTTCACAGCACTGTGCATACTGCAATTGCCCAAAATAATATTTTTTATACCGTTATTATTATAATTATTATTATCAACATCATCATTTCATATTGTCTTGAAATTTAAGACGTACTGCCTACCGGCGAATGACTCAATACACTTTAAAAAAAACACACACACACACATAACAATCTGTGGAACTCAGTATGTTAAAAAATTGAATGAAATGATGTAAGTGGCCAAATTTTCGAATATCTTGGAATTTCTTAAAATACCGCAAAGACAGTCAACCGGTTATTAAAATCTTCATGGTAAAGGCATAAATATGAAGATAAACAATCTCGGAAGTGTCAAACCAGGTTGGTTCTTCGTCAGGGCGAAAAAAAAAAAAAAAAAAGGTATGAATTGAGCATAGCCATTATCTTTTATATCCTTTATAATCTGCGCCATTTCCATTATTACTATTCGTCATTATAACAGTTTTGTTTGCTTCCAATTAGCTCAAGTCAGTATTCAGATATTTATTTCCACATATCTGTCCAAATCAAACGTCCCAACGGCAAATATATTTTTACTCATAAGCTTGCCTCAGTGAAGGATGTGATGTTTCTGAAGTTCCCCTTCCCTAAAGTTTCCTTCTTGGGTCTCACAATATCCGCATTTGTGTATTGGCAACTTGAAGTCGTGAATTCGATTTAAGCCTCCCAGTGCCGAGGCCCCTCGGGCTCTAAGTCGCGTCAATTGTTTTGGACAGGGCATCTTTGACAAGTGCTTAAACGAAACGATAGACATGTGATGCGATTGCAGCCACCGAGAAATGTGCCATTGATCCTGCGCACGGGATGAAACATTGCTCAGCCGTGAACCGTTCCAAAAGCAGCAAAATTCCCCATTTTTCCCCATTTGCTAATCCTTAATGGTGTAATCTTCTCTTCCATTCTTTAAATTATAACCACACCTTTTCTTTCACCATGTTTTTTTTTTCCTGCTCACTTTCCCTCTCTCTGCCGTTTGCTCTGCTGCTCTCTTTGTCAAACATACAACCAAGAGTAAATTGACCAAGAGCAAGAAAGAGGAAGAGAAAGTTATTTCTCCTTTTCCTAGAGGCTACCAAAATAAACTGTGGTGACTAGTTTTGGTAAGTGATTGGAGCAAGTGTGTGTGTGTGTGTGTGTGTGTGTGTGTGTGTGTGGGTGGGTGGGTGTGAGTGAGAGAGAGAGAGAGAGAGATGGAGGACTGAGGAGTGAATCGGATCGTTGCCGGATCCTTTCTGTCCGCAGGAGCAGCGGGCAATTTCGGGAATGAAAAAGTATAGGTCTCTGTTTTCACAGTCCTGGAATGGTGATCAATTCCGTGAGAGCTTCGTGTATTGATTGACAGCTTTGGCCGGACAAATATCTATCTCCCGGTTTTTGGGGCAGTTCTTCGGTCCACAATCTTAGGGCCGCAATTACCGAACTCAGCTTAAAGGATGACTTCACAGTGGACCCTCATTTTTTTTCTTTTTTTTTTTAAATCGGTGAATCAGAATATAGTGATAGAATATTTCAGGACAGCCAGCCATGTTAACGTTTTCATTTTGCAGAGAGTTTGGGAATATTGCGAAAGAATAAAAGATAATTAATATTTAAGAGAGAGGAGGAAGAGATGGGGAGAGGAGGAGCTGTTAAATCAGCATGCAAGGTTATGTAACTTATTTCTGTGATGCGGGAAATGGGAGGATATTGATTTCCTAGGAATTTATAACGTTGCATCAGCTTCTTTCGTTATGAGAAGTAAATTGTTTTTGTCTTTTTTTGTGTGTGTGTGTGTCAAACAGATGTGGAGAATATTGAAAGCACATGGCATCCAGCATATGATCAAACCTGTGCCAGACGATTGCTTTATCTGCTCTTAAAGTAAAAATACCCCATGACATCTCACGAGCTTAGCACATTTGACAGTTTTCCAACTAAACACGTGTAAAGAGATTACACAGCATAAAGGGCATTGCACAGGGGCGTCACGCACTGCATTTTCTTACCTTCAATGATTTTTAACAGGGGATGAAAGTATAGGAAGACCAAAACAAAGATGGATCTGCTTGGAGAACATGTTGGACAAAAACTATTTGAGTTCGTGTCTCGTTTCTATTTTGGGTTTACGTGTTATCAATTTGTGCGTCAAAAAATTAAGATATAGATTAAAAAAAGATGTTTTATGCACTCCATAGCTCCGACTTGGGCATAATTTTGTTTCCTCAGTTGCGTTCTCTGTGCTTGCTGGCTATTACTTGGTGTCTGTGTGTTCATCATCGCCAGGCAAACAGAATCTGACTCATTCCCTTCCACAGTCAATCAAATTAAGAGAAAGGGAAGGCCGTTTTTAGGACGCTCGATTGTCCGAATTTTTTTTTTTTTGGTGGAGTTGGGAGAGGGGGGGGGGGGGCGGTATTCTTAAAAACATTTCTCTCTGCCAAATAAATTGATGACAGCCAATAAGCTGTTCGGTGAAAATTGAAACTTCCAATATTATTTTGTTTGGTTTAGTTGCTTACTGAAGCAAAGTATCAAATTTTGGGATATCTGCAGTCTGTTTGGGAATGTTCATTCTTAGCAAGACCTGGCCCTTTATCGTTCAGAGTTAGCTAAGTTAGCATTGTATGGGTCTCTAGGCTCCACAGCATCCATTCTGTGGTGGAACATTGCCCCGATTTTTCAGCTGTCAGTGTTTCGACCACTTGCCCATCAAGCCAACCGTTGATTAAACTCATGCCGTATCGTAGCAACAGGCGGGGCGTGAGTAGAGGAAGAAGCACTGAGTCCAGGCCCTTGTCTATATAGAAACGTCTCCTTGCAGCGAACGCAAGCGATGGAAAAATATCCATACATTTTCATAACCGGAAATTGCTTTCTTTCTTTCTTTTCTTCTTTCGTTTTTCTTTCTCTCTTTCTTTTTTTCCCTTTTTTTTTTTGTACAAACTTCCTTCCATGAAATAGTTTTTTAAATTAACTGGAAGGCCCCCCCCCCCCGTCCCTTCTCCACTCATCTAGCACCCCTCCTCTCAGATTTTCTTCCTCCTCCTCTCGTTGTTTTGCTGTGCTAAACTATCACAGATTGAAGCATCATAACGATAGTGTGGAAAAAGTCGCCGACCAATAGTGCTCTTTTCTAAAAATGCATCACATCCTGTATTTCAAAGGTCTGATCTTTTGATGTTAATGTTTTACCAATTTGGAAATATTTAATAGTTGAAAAACGTGACTAATTATAATCTTAAATATATATTCACTTAAGGCGGTAAATGCTTGTGTCATTAAATTAGCGCCATCTATCCTGGCAAGCTAAGCTTCCGGCGAAGTAGCCAGGGTGCTCACTGGGAATAAGTAAACCTTCTCGGCTAATTAAAGACGGAATCAGATTCGTTTGCATATTAAGACACAGATATTTTTTTTTTTTGCAAGGCTCCGGCCCATCAAATAAGACATTCTAATCAGGAAAAACTTTTATAGAATTTTCTGTATTTTTTGTTGTTGTGGTTATTATCACGGCTTAATGAAAGGAAGACCAAAGAGATGAAGGTCTCACCCAGGCTTCTAAATTTTCACATCGTTTGCGTCGGTAAATCATTTCTAAAGTATTACCAGACGGCTGCAGTCTTTTTATTATGCTTCTTACTGAAAAAAAAAACCCAAACCAAACAAAACAAAACAAAAAACAAAAACAAAAACAAAAAACACAATTTGGAGGGATATGTCCCATGCTTATACACGTTCATTGCTATATTCAATTAATGATCCGATACAAATTATATTTTCGTAAGAAAAGAAGATACCGCATTCAACATTTACTTTGAATCTCAAAGACATCTTCAGAGCCCGCCATATTAGAACATTTTACAAGGTATTTGCAAAATACTCGCTCACTTTACAACGTTTTTAGATACAAATAAACAATCCACAACTCTCAGCTAACGGTGGGAAAACAAGCAACTGTCCAGTTGTCGTTCAGATTTGCTTGGATTGACCCGCCATGAAACTTGATGAAGTATGCGTAGATATTGCAGCATGATTTTTAAAAGTATTCCTTATAAGAAGGGTCTACAAAAGGAAAGCGAAGTTGAACAGCATTAGCAGGCAAGGAACATATTGCCGGTAGAGTAATGAAACCTCATAACCCCAGAAAGAAAAATTTTACAGGAGAGACAAAAAAATCACGCCAACATATCATCGTGCAAATATACGATTTTTGTTTAATTAAATGTTTTTTGTAGTTTCCTTTACTAATTTTACTTCCTGTTTTTGACACACAGTGAAGAAGGACTGGGAGAAGACAAAAGAAACGTTACCCGAAAAAAAAAAAATGTTGGTTATGAGGTTTCATCACTCCACCAGCGATATTGAATATATTTCCCAACGGAACTCCTCTGCCGGTGTCCATAATTTCTTTGTACATGTATTTCGAAAAACAAGATTATGGAAATTGTCTTTGAGATGGTCTTCATCGTGCATCTATTGCGCTAATTTTTGTTCGTCAGAACACATTTTTGAGGCCTGTCTTTCAGTTTATTACTTCCTTTTAGACCCTTATCACTTGTCAGTTTCTATGCACATGCTGAACATGCTTGATGGTCATGTAAAAATTATACTTCCCAAATATAGGAGTTTATCCTCCCAGAATTAAATTGTCCTTTCTACAACATAAAACTGTTGTAGTTAGGACAATTTAATGGTGATGACGAGTTGTCAATGCAAATTTTTGGAATGCGAGTGGAATAATTGATTGTATCAGGATCAGATCCTTCAGAGAGATTTTTAATTTCTAAGACAGAGAAAGATGCCCATCATTAAATCGTCGAAAGGATCCATCGCTTCTCACTGCTGGTAAAAGGAAGACAAGAACAATGGTCTGATTCCTGCAGAGCGGAAAAACCTGATTAAACCTTGTATGTCTTGTGTGGGCGACGCTCCTTCGTGTCGTGCGCACGTTTGCTTCCAACGCAATTTAAAACTGTTTACGTTAGAAAAGTGTATATATCCATTTTGTTACCAAGATGAATCATAGGGACCTGGCGACTGGTCGGCAACCACTCTCAAATTGTGGAAAGATGCAAGTTCCAAGTTTCTCATTGGTAGCTATTGAAGTGATGATGTTGCGTGGCGAAGAGATGGAAAAGCTAGCGAACGGAGAACATAATTTGAAAATCATTTCAAGGTGGAACAAAGAACCGAGTCACTTCCCTGAGATAGTGACAAGAATTTAGCACTGCAGATGAAACATCATTTGCAAAATAAATATGTTTGGAACATAATTCGGCTATTGTAACAATTTTGATATCTTATTTCATCATTCAGGAGTATGTCTTCAGGAGCACTGGCATATTCCCCGTGTCCGCCACAGTTAGCAATAGATATGGCTCCGTGGAGGGAAATCTCACTGTTGTAAGTATATTTTATTGCTTCTTTCCTAATTTGGTAAATTTACTGCCCTTAAGTTGTCATTCGTTGTTTTTTTTTTTTTTGTATGTTGTTGGTTTTATTTCTCATTTCACCATCGTTGCTACTATTTCACCATTTCTAATGTAAGGTTCCTTACGTTCATTTCTAATTTCCTCTTTTACATCTGTTACTTGTCTTTGACTGAATCTGTGTTCCCTTATGTTTCAGCTAGTGGGTGAAAATGTTTATGTTAAGGAGGTTGCACGCCTCCACGCCATTCGTCCCACTCAGCAATGTGGGTAGAAGGGCAACTTACTCACTCAGCCATTTCACTTTTGTATGTAAATTGTGTTGATACATTTTTCATCACATTCATCATGTGTAGTAGTTTTTTTTATTCGTTCCTCTTGAAGTGATACAGCCCAAGGTATTCTTGGGTACTTTTTCTAAACACTTCGGCATTAAGAAAGCACTCGCCTAGTTGATTGGCTAGCAATGAGTGAAAAGATCGTGCTGCCTAGCGGGAGCCCGGGCACCTATAATCGGGTTGATTCTTGCTCTCTGGCGCTGGGCACTCATCCTCCTTAATGGAGCTTTGGGCGGCTGGGGCTAAGAGAGGAATCACGGATAATTTGATAATGACATTTCTTTCGTCGTTGTCCCAGTTGCCATGGAGAGTAAGTATCGGGTGCCATTGATAGCTGTCTGCAGTCCAAAGTCTTTGACGAATGTATCTTGTCCTTCTCAACATCAAGGGAACACCATATGCAGCGGCTTTTTTTCGTGGACACAGTTTTTGGTGGTGATTTCTGGTAGATGAAGAGAAAATGGCACCACATGGCAATAGTAATATTTTTGTTCCACATTTTTATTTACTGCGCAGTTCGCCTCATAATTTGAGTGGAAGATACTGTGTTGCAGTACACGCGATATACACACAGATACTCTAATCTTCTCCCTTCCCCCCCTCAAAACAAAGGGAGGAAGAAGAAAAAAAAACGTTCTTCAGTCCCTCAATCCGCATATACAGGATAGAGTTAATGCAATATGGACTAAGAATTCAGATTGAAAATACATTTTACAAATTTTAGAACTCGATTTTTAATTCTCACACATTTAAAAAAAAATCATCTTCTGTGTTCATCAGGCATTTCTTTACCCATGGCAATTCTGTTAATTTTGTATATTCTGTTAAGGTGCATGAACATGGTGAAATGCATGAACATGATGGTGATGTGACTGTTTATATTGTTAAAAATTTTCATTCAATTTTTCTTTCTTTCTCTTTCTTTCTTTCTTTCTTTCTTATGATGTCCAACAACGATATTGGGAAGGCCAAATCTAATTATTGAGAGATTGTTTTGACCACTCCGACCACCCCATTAATTCCCTTTGTCAGACATATAAAGAACTAAAATACAACTTTGTTATTCGTTGCTCGAAAGATTTAATCACAAACAGAAAAGTTGAAAAAAAAAACAAAAAAACAAAAAAAAAAAAAACGATTACAATAAGAATAGAACGTTTTCCTTAGAGAATGAAATTTTCGGAATTTTTCATGGTATCAGTTTCAGACAACGAGCGCAAAAGTAATGGGATGGTCAAAATGATCTTCCATTGTAAAATAATTACTCACTACTTGAACTACAGTGATCTCAAACTTTTAACAAAATACAACTATATTTAGTCATTACATGGCATATCAAAATTATTCAAGCTACTAGAAAACGTGTTTCGTTGTGTATAACCAACATTCTCTGTCCCGCTGAACAATTTCCAAGGTTGTCATGGACCAGCATATCCGCGATGTGGAGGTGGAGATGGTGGAGCCAAGTGATGGTGACGTTGTCTTCACTGGGCCCATTCTTCTCTTTCACCTCACTGCCATCGCTGCTGACCGGCAGAGCACCTACATTCAAGTGGACTTCGGCGATGGAGTGAACAAAACTGCAGCTGTCCGAGAAGAGCAGAATGGCAATCCTGTAAACCTTCTAGTCCCTACCTTGTTTGCCAGCTACGGTCTTGGCTGTAACCTGAGCTTGCAGTTTGATCATGTCTATCATACGGAAGGCACATTCAAGCCCCTGGTGACGCTGTTTAACAATGTTTCATCTGTATCGATTAGATTCTCTAGACCAATATACGCAGTTCATGAAATAAAAAGCGCCAGAATACTCTCAGACTCGTTTGCTGCTTTGGAACAACCTGTTCCAGTAACTGTCACCCATGCGTCTCAGTCAACAAATGTGACTGTATCCTGGATTGTTTTTGACCACCTTGATCATGTCATTTATAATAAAACGGTGACTGGTTTGGAAAATAAGATAGTCTTTCCAGCTGTGGGTAAATATGAAATAACCTGCACAGTGTCAAATTCCCTTAGCTCCGATTCAGCACGTTCATTTGTTGTCATTCAACAGCCAGTAAAAGGAACACAAATTTCTTGTAATACTAGTCCATACATCCAAGTAAAACAAGAGATCGCCTGCAGAGTACAAGTGAAAGAGGGAAATGATGTTATATTTAAATGGGATTTCCAGGACGGAACAGAAACAATTGAATCTACCCGTACTAATGACACTTCCATAGTCAAACACACTTTCATGTACCCAGACATTTACAAAATAAGTGTTATCGCCTCTAATAAGGTGAGTCAGGTAAAAGGACAACTAAAGAACGGTATCATTGTGGAAGTTCCAATCGAATGTTTGAACGTTGTTACCAGCGCGCCACCACTACCGGGCAAAGCTGTAAAAATAGTAGCGACAGCTACTCGTGGGACAGGCCTGACATTCAATTTGTACGTAGCATATATTCAGAGATATGTACCTGACAATGTTGAGGTTGTTGGCGGCACCACTATCTTCTCTGTGGATTGGGTGTTCGATCACCCAGCAAGATACAGTGTCACAGTCCAAGCTTACAATCACATATCGAACGTCTCACGCACTATTGAGGTGGAAGTTCAAGAATTACCACCAGAGTTCATAATTACTGAACTGCCCACACCATTTTCTGTATTTCGGAGAGTCGCTGTAAAATCCACCAAAGGTAAGTTGAGTTGGTTGTTGCATGGTGTTGGCTACAAGTGCCCATCATTTCTGTGCTTCCTTTAGCCGGTTTCATCTGACAACGCATGACAGCCTGAGCATGTTGACTTGACATTTCGCAGGACCGTCTGCCTTTAACCCAGAGATAAGGGAGAGGTTTCATCGAAGGTTATGAAAACAGTGTGTTACTATGTCATAAGCAAGGGAGGCGTTTTTGTTATCCCTAGTGATGGGACGCCTCTCGTTATTTAGACAGCCTTTGGGATGCTGACTTCAGTAAAATATGGCGCTATATCACATTGGAAGAGAAGTCATGGTTGCCTTTTGCGCCATGATCTCTGCCATGTATGCCAAGCAATATGACACAGGCCAGTATGAAAATATATGTTTGCCACTGCTGTGTTTTCGTTTACTTTATCGAAGTAGATGACTTAAAAAGGCCTTCCCATGCATCTGTTTCTGGCACATAGAAATCATGGTTGTTTTAACCCCCCTCCCCCCCCCCCCCGCCCCTCCTCCTCTATCTCCGGTCCCCCTTTCAACATTTTCACGTTATCTCAGAATTATATTGTACTATCCTCCCCAGAATCAGATGCACAAGGCATACACACGCGATTGCTCTGTCGCCCCAAAGAGCGAACTTAACGGTTTCCACTTGGATTCCGAATGCACTTTTGCAGATTGAAAAAGACAAATTACCAACTTAACTCCTGCCATGGCTGACAAGCTCTTATTCGCTTCTCCACAATGAGCGTGATTGTCACAAATTGTTAGCTTGTTATCTTCCTTTCAAAATGCTCGATCTCTAAGCCAGAGTGTGAAGATAGTTTACCTCCTTCCTGTTGGGGAAGAACAGTAAAGAAAATAGCATTAATGCAGACAATGTGTCCACAATAGCTTATTATGTCATAATTTTTTCTCAACAGGTATATGCCTGTAAATGATATGTTTGTGATTTTATATATCTGAATTTCTATATGTATACAATATTTTGTATTTTTTACTTGATAAATTCAGACATATGGGATGTCATGTGACATCTCGGGTCCATTTAAGGCATTTGATGCAGCATTTTGCCAGTGGCAAGAAAGTGCCGAGATCTGTGTAGAGATACTGAAGCCACGTTACCCTGTGCTAACTGTCGAATTAGCCACCGAACTTGGGCTGGGTGAGATTGTTCACTTGTATTGTTAGCTGAACGTTTGAGATCCTTCCTAAATTAAATATTGTGATTGTCTCATACCACGAATAGGCTATGAAAGATGGCTCGAATAACAACCGTGACCTTTTTAGTATTTATTTACCTCAGCGTAAAAACTATCGGAAACTCTTTGCCAAGATGACGAACGCGTTAGTCCTGTTCTACATTGTAGTTCATCGCGAAGGCTAAAGCCTGTGATTTGCGTTCCGCGCTTTTATGACAGGTAAGCCTGTCTAGATCCTGCGAGTTTCGGTAGTCTTGCAGGTGTAGATAGCCAGTTCAGCAGGACACCGATACTTGTCAGCCATCAGTCAAATGAGAGCAACCATGTCTCACCTGTCTCCTGTACTCAGCGTCTCGCATTCTTCGGCTGTGTAGTTGCCAGGGTTTAGATGAGAGTAGTGAAGTTGGTGCTGTCCGACTCGCAGTTGAGCGGCCAGCAGATTGAAGAGTATGTGTTTAACTAGTTTACAACACCGTGCTCATCAAGATCAGACATCATATAGTAATAATTTACGTTTTCAAGTTTGCATCATGAAAGATAATTGATCTTTTCCGAATAGCTATTCATCATAGGACAAAAAGAGAACTGTGTCATAGATTAACACAGGTGGACAATATATTATTACACCTCTACTGAGGTAAATATGACATTATTTCTATTTTGTTTCTGTAAATTATAATATTTGAGACGGAGACGCTGATTTTCCTGTCGAAAAAGTTTAATCAATTCATGAATGGAACTTATTTAAAGTTACGTTTAGGTGAGCTCCCTTCACTGCATATTTGTTTTCGTAGATGCAGCGAGATGCTGTTCACATAACCTTTTGTTCTTGCTTTGCTATTAGTGAGATCGACATGAGATAGTGCAGGATATCGTGCCCGCTGATTTGACATTTAATTGAATCTTTAGATTTTTATTATTTTTTTTTTGCGAGCTTTGAAAAATCTGTGCACAGCGCATGCCCGTTCCCAGCATGCTCCTTTCGCGCCTGGCTCCAATCCAAAGCTGGGCGACCAAAAAAAAAAAAAAAAACGTGAACCTCCTAGATCTATATCCCTGAATGTATTCAGTTCTTGGTTATCTTCCCCATCGCCACTGTTGTACCTTGACTGTGCACGATAAAACATCACGGTCCGGTGAGTCTACTTATTTGCCATACTCTATAACTTATACTATAAGTACCTTTGGTATCATAATAGTTTGTTTTTTTTTTTGCATGGATCTGGTCAATTTTATGAAACAAAATAATAGGAACGACATTGTAGAAACTGGAATGCATCGTGTACTAGCGACAGGAAGTAAAAGAGACAGTAGACTGTGAAAGAGTGTAATTATTATAAATGCAGTTTGATGTCCAAATACCAACCAATCAGGCCGGGATAACACTCTGAGGAGGCTGAAAGTCCACAATGAATAACGAGCATCCCAAACAAGTCTAGAGCGTACTTCATAGGCATGTTTTATTTTCATGCCTTCCAGTATGGTTATTCTGCTGCCTTGTAACAAATAGAATGAAACCTCCTTCTGCTGGAGCCTTTTTTGTTGTTGTCAGAAGCCAGTTCCTCTCGCTTATTTTGTTGCTTTTTTTTTAATATATATATATATATACAATCCACCCATAACAGTGGGAGATAACAGTAAGGGAAAAATTGATATTATTATAGTCAGCGGGAAAGTTCAGTACTTTCACTCTTATGTAGCTCCCTTTCTTGACACCTAAACACATCATTTGATTCTGTACGGTGCCAGGCCAAAATGAGAATAAAATGTAATGTTGTTTAAATAGCGAGTAAACAGTTATCAAATATCTGCGGCCCCACTAAGAGTAGACATCCAATAATATTTCATGGAGCGGCAGGGGACAGAATTTGGAGAACTCACATTTATTGCCCAGACATTAGATTCCCAAAAGATGTACAGTGTACACATTGTTGTTGAAAACAATCTGGTACAATGGGATTTGAAAACAAGTGATTTACAGAAACGTGGGGTTATGTCCGCACGGATGGAACCCTTGTTTGAGGTAAAAAAAAAAAAAAAAATCAAATCTTCTTCGGCAAAATAAAATTAAAAATATTGGCTGGCAAACTGGTGAGTTAATTCTTACGGGCAGTGACCAAAAAGACAACGAATACGAGATCAATTCTTGCTAAGAAACATAGACATGTCGTCACTTTCGAAAGACAGAGAAGGACCTAGGCTTTGGATACAAATGCCAAACTATGTCGTAAGTTGAATCTTCTTGAAAAGTAACAAAAAAGCCGAAACAGTTGTAAACCAATGCCGATGTGTGAAGTTATACAATGTCTCTGTCAAACCCAACAGCAATTGAAATATGAGTGCTTACAGATGACTATTCTATAATTATACCAATCTCATTAATACCTATACCATATATACCTTCATACATATTGAATTTAACATTAGACATACCAAATTAAAATAAATGAAAAAAAAAAAAGAATGAGGAAAAAAACATTGCCGCATTTGGATAAATATGAGAATCGTTGGGGTTTGTGCTGTCTTCCGTTAGACCGCTGGCTTTGCCGACCCCCACTTGAGTATGCAAGTTTCATGTTGCTTACTTTTGTTCTTTCTATAATCCACCAAAGAA
The DNA here is from genome assembly GCA_039654565.1 of Peronia peronii. NCBI lineage: Eukaryota > Metazoa > Mollusca > Gastropoda > Systellommatophora > Onchidiidae > Peronia > Peronia peronii. Next base: position 4,020,775 of record JBCEWB010000001.1, read on the forward strand.
CCCCTTAGGCATGCAGGATCTGGCCACCACATTTCTGAGAGTCTTTGTTACAAAAGGACACTGAAGAAAAAAAAATCTCTTTACACATGTGAAATTGTAGAGAACGAGGGTTTATACGGACGAGCACGTTACATTACAGGAAAATGTTAAAATTAAATGCATTGCAGAGCTGGCGATACTTTTGCTGCCAACAAAATTATTAAGCAAAGGTCAGAGATTTGTTCTAGACAATTCAGTCTGTCTGGAAGTCAGATCTGTTCCAAGAAAAAAAATGACAGAGAAAAAAAAAGAAATAATTTTAGACAATACACTTTGGACGGAGCATCCTACAGGTCAAATATGCAGACAATGTTATATATATAGAATTGAGAGAGAGAGAGAGAAAGAGAGAGAGAGAGAGACTTCCCATAATAGAGCATAACTGCCCGTTGACTCCGACAGACCATTTGCCATTGCTTATGTAATATCACGGCTGGATTAGTTTACCCCTCTTCTTCCATTACTTCAAGTAGGAAACTTTCCGCTTGCAAATGAAATTTATGGTCTAGAGGCAAGAATTCTCTCTGTAAAGTAGACACCGGCGTAAGAGGTATGAAGGAGTTTCTTCTTCGTATTTTTATTTTGGTCCAATATTTGGTAAAAACGACCATCCCATTCTTCATAAATTCTCCATCTTTAAGTCTGACATCTGCTGTTTCAAATCACAATTTGTACGTAATTGTTTTTTTTTTTTTGGCAATGGTAATCTATGCTTGTTTGTAGGAATTTGTTTGCAAAATGTTCATTTATTCCTATTTTAGTATTTGGTAGAAACGTCCACCTTATGCCTCTGTATTTAGTGTCTGTCATACTCATCTTTGTGTCTGAGAGCTGCACTTTTACATCATAGGTTTCTGTTGTATTTTTAAGACAGTGGTATTTTATACTTGTAGCTAATTTTTGCAGATGTTACATGTTCATTTAATCGTATTAATTTCTTCTCAGTATAGTTTGCTTGAATGTGGTATACGTGTTTTGTTTTCTAATAAATAAGCATTGAACTCCTTTATGAAAAAAGAACATGATTCGTTGAGGTTTTGTGACGTACATTTGTTATTATTATTAGTATAACAACTAACATGTTTACAAGTAAGGAATCAGACAAAAGTGCATAACATAGTCGTACTTGGAGTAGAATTCAGTGATACGACATGAGGTGAGATTAGATTAACTAAGACAAGTAAGACAAGATAAGATAAGGTAAGATGAATACATAGATTAGCAAAGATAAGCTAAACCAAACTAAGCTAAGACAAGATAACTTAAGAGAACAAAAGAGCTGTCCAAACTAAGCTAAGGCAAGATAATTAAGAGAATAGAACAGATACCCAAACTTAGCGGTGACAAGATAACTTAGGAGAATGGAAACGGTATTTATCTTAACTAAGCTAGGACAAGATAGCTTTAGAGAACAGAAGATAAAATCAAACGTACCTAAGACAAGATAATTTGAGGATAGAACAGAGGATAAAACAGTTTAAGGACAGGACAATGGAGTAAAATAAACACATAGAAAACATCAACAATAATAATAATAGTAATAATAGTAATAATAATAATGATAATAATAATGACAATAAAGATATTAAATGCGTTTTGGAGTTGAAGTCATAACAACTACAACTTTTTACGGATCTAAATAAGGAAGTGATTGTATTGCATTAAAGTGAATCAGAAATTGTGTCAGTTTTTCATACTGATATTCAAATATAAATTTTCATACTGATATTCAAATTATAGAAATTATGCGTAATCGATATTTTTGGAGTGAAGGGAATACTATTGATTCAAAATAATAAAAAAAAAATCATTTACAAAATTTTAACAGAAAAAGCTAAATGTATATTGCAATCAAAATATGATTGATGAATAGAGAGTAGGAAAATAAACTACAATTAATTTAAAAATAATCATTATTTTAATGCAAGAATTGCTCTGCAAGAGTGTGTATGTACAGTCGGCATGGTTTGTTTTCGTTACGTTATTGAGATTATACAATAAACGAGATAACGATTCCTTCTGTATGCTCTATCTCGTGCGTCCATTTGGCATTGGCTGCCATTGATAGCCCAAAACATAGGAACTACATGATTATTAAATGATGCAATACACGTGGAATTTGCAATGAGGCAGGAGAACGGCCAAGCTGCCTTCACCATGGAGAAAGGGCTGTGGTTAGGGATATCAAGCACCGATTGCATGCCTAGAAAAAAATATCTATACAACGACAAGTAGGCGTTTAAATCGAGTGGGACTGATGTGTATAACAGAGCAGATGTGTATAATGATGAAAGCCGTTTCAATGATTCCATAATAGAACACTCAGACGTCGTCACCCTTGTACCTCTCATTTCAAAGAATGCCCGAAGTAAGCACGTGCTCGTATTAGAATGCAAATAACGAGGTCATAGACCAAAACAGTCACGAAAAATGTCGTGCTTCCCAGCCACATTTGTTTACAGAATGCCCCCTACTTGATGACACGCCCATGTAATTACTGGTGTCGTGATAGTGCATGCATTAAAGCATTGCACACTCGAGGTTACTTGAGTGTATGTCCTGTATGGGCCTTGGCGACTTAACTCGTGTATATAACCAACAGTGCTTGTATACAAAGACTTTGTATGTTCATACATGTGTTGGCCAGTGTATTTACACGGGCATTGGCATTCTACAAGCCTATTTGTATTTTCTGCCATCCTTTGTTTAATTGCGTGAAAAATTTACAGATTCCAGGTGTCACGCCTTGTGGAGTTCAAATAAAAAGAAGAAGAAAAGCGGTCATAACTTTGCCACACCCACCACCCACGTTTTCTTTCAAATTAAACATAACAGTAAATAGAACGGCAGTATTAGGGAAATGGTTAGAAGAGCCAATTCCTCTGAAAAAATATATCGTCAATGATATAAATATATAAATAATGCATTTTCGGCAGTTGTAAACAGGAAGGACAAGCCGGGCGAACAGTATCGTATGAGGTGGACGACAAGATGCATGAACAAACATTGAAAAGAAGAGGGGGGAAAAAATCTGTTTTGACCTGCAAAAATTTTTATGTGGGAAGAACATTATTTTCTTAAATAAAATAAATTTATTTTATAATAATAATAATAATAATTATTATTATTATTATTTTACGAAAAATGTCTTAAACTTTAGACGACTGTCCACCCGCAACCAATCAAATACATCAAAAAAGTTCAAAAACAATATGAAGATTTTTGAATTGCGATAATATAAAGTTAACTGATCTTGCTGGCCAAATTTTCGAGCCCGCTTGGCTCTTCGTCGGGGCAATAATCATTATTATTATTACTATTCTTTGCCAGGCATATTCAAACGAAACGGATGAAAATGTCGTCTCCGACTTTACAATTCACAACTCATGTCTAACAAAAGGAATTACACGTAGTTACGCTGACTGAAACATTATCTCCTTCGTAATTCGACTATAATAATACAATCAAATATAATTATAAGGAGTAACAACGAGGAGTGATTGTTGATGCGAAGGTAATGAAAACGAATTTTGACTGAATTTTGAAGGAACTATCTCAACGATTTTAGGGTCATGGTTATCTGGTTAGAATAGCTTGCTTGATGTCACGCTTTCTGTGATGGAGTAGAAAGATAGAAATTGTCATATTATGTATACAAGGACATGAATATGAAAACCTTCGACAGAGTATATATCAATAAATCTGCGGGGAAAGGCTGTTTCCAAATAATATTTCTGAAATTTTAGAATCAAAGAGGGCAACTGGATAGCTTCGATTATTACTTACTGATTTACCGTTTTATTGATTTTGAATAACTGGCAGCCTGTGCCTAGAATCTATTGCCGGTAGTATCAAAAGTTTTAGACTAGGAGCATACTGTATACGCAATAAAGTGAGTAAAATGTGCAGGGAGACGACGCACTGGTAGGGCGGAGAAAAGAGATGCATGTATAAGCTTTATTTACGCATGGCCTTGCCTGCCTTTCTGCTTATATGTAAAACAAACACTTCACCATTTGTGCACGTTGTTCAGTCATTCCAAAACCAAAGGTCTTTGTTTGAGCTCGTCTAATCCAACTCTCTTGCCCCCCTGCCACTAACCCACCCCGCCCTGTGCGCTACCCGCCCACGTACTTTCCCCCCGTCAGTTGTTCTTGTGTCACATTGTCTATTCTTTTGAATGTCACAAATGCACTTATATTACAAGGGAAAGTTCATAGGGCAAGTTTATTGGGGACTGCGTGAGTGCGTCATTAATTTCTGTGGCAAATCGTATCATGCTGTTGGGCTTTGTGCTCAAGTCGGGGGGCCACGTTGATGTTCTCTCAGCTTGTGAAGGGATCTACTGTTTTATTACTAGCTCAGACAAGTGATGACCCCGCTTATTTACGGCGGACTTCCCGCGCCCAGAAACATTCTGCTCCAACTATGAAAAGGTCAGATTTAGGCGTTGATAAGGGATGAATTATTCATGTGTAAGTGATAAGAGAAGGGGAAGCACTAAGATGTGAATGTTTTGTACTTGCTTTTGTAGTTGAGTACATACAGTGCGGAACTTTCCATCCAAACTTTTGCAGGTGAGCTCTTGTACCGGCCGGACTTACTGTTCCATTTCCACATTGCCGGTGGAGAGACGCGAACCAAGCAGGTACCGGTGATCATATGGGACGTTCACAACACAGGCGCTCGAGCTGCCAACCACAGCGCGGACACCAAAGACTACACTAATATTGATCTCCCTGGTCAGATTCAGATTGATGTGACCGTCAGCAATAAGGGTAGGTGTGATCTGTCATTCTTCTCCTTACTTCTGTCTTCTAGTACTCCATTTAAATTGAACATCATCATTCTAACCCAACAATTGGGTTTCTTTTCGTTTCCTTTATGTCGTAGCCATGTTATTTCCTATTTTCAAGTATCATCAGAAAGGCATCGGCAAGATGGGGGAGGCGTGTTTGAGAGGGGCAGAGGACGACGAAGGAGAGGGGAGGAGACGCCTCAGGGAGGCATCCGAAAGGTCACGACACTTCCATGGATGTAAAAAAAATTGTGTTGGCCTTATTGCCGCGTGAATGTACATGGTGTAGAGCCACAATCAGATTAATAATATGAATTCGATGATACCGCCAGACTTAGAAATAAGAATGTGTTGATGTTTTCATTGTCAGTGACATAAATAGATAGTGGAGTTGTAAATGGTCTAAACACAGAGGTGTGTGCATTGTGAATGTATGGGCGCATGCTTGTTTATTTTCTATTCCATTGTAATTATCAGGTGTCTTTGAGACGTGAAAGTTGGTAAGAGATCAAAATTATATTCCCAGAAGGAAGAGAATTGGTATGACTTTCTGTATCTTTTTGTAGTTAAGAAAATGTGTCTTTTTGTTGCCAGCAGAAATATATATAATTTTGTGACACAGTGCTCTAAGTAATAATATAATACTACTGGTACAGTTATGCATGAAATAGATATCAGGACATATACGAGCCATGTAGGCCTATTTCATTTTAAAGGAAGTTAACCTATGGAGTTGACGTCTGTATCATCCAGAGCATGGTGTCTAATAGGAAGTGTCGAGTGTTACTGGCTGTAATTGGGGCATTTGTTAATCTTTGACCTTTTGGGCTGGTATTGTTTCAAGGAAAACAAGGCGTGTAATTCGTTCGAGGGATTTTCATTAACTTTTTGCCCCACAAATACTGACGCCTACCCAATCTTAATTGGCCTGAGATAAGCTTCCACAACCAACTGAAAACGCCGGTCTCCATTTGTTGTCTTAGTCTCCTGACAAGCATTTAGCATACAGCTTGTAATTTGTGATGTTTGTCGTTTTGATTCTCTGTGGCTTGATCTTGAGGACAATGCGCATGGCTCCCTGTTACTTGCGGTTGATAAAGAGTTTGCATACTTTGGAGAAAATGAAAGTTAAAATGATTAACCAAAAGTATGCATTGGTAGACTTAGATGGGAAACACATTTTTTAGATCGCTCAATCCCCAGGAGCCCCATCCTATTTCATTTCAGCAACAACAGCATGTTTATTAATTTTACACGGAATTTATTTTGTATTATTACAAGAGTGAGACAAGGTATTTAAAGATCGCTGGACATTTAACATCTTCTTGTTCTTCTCAGAACATTAAGTTTTACCCTCAGTTCTGGAGCAAAGACATAACTATATCTATGGCCTGCAGGAGGTAGCCTATAAATAGCCGGTGTATGGACGAGCCGCTGTGTCAGGCGCACAGGAAAGTAAATTAATTTTGAGTTCGCAGATCGCTCTTTTTTCCCTGTTTTTTTGTTCTCTTTGGATTATATAGTTGAAGTGGTTTCTTTCTGTCCGAACAAAGCGGTGCCCGCCAAAGTGTCTGCTGTCTCTTTCCCTTTTCTTTCTCTCTGTTTTTACTTCCTCCTCACGCCGCCTCTCCATTTTCTCTCCCCCCCCCCCCCCACCCCAAATTACCTTACCTGGAACTCATAAAATTTGGAGCAAGCCAGCCTACACCATTTACGCTTTGGCAGTTCGAGTAACCGCCTCAGTAAATTTATATTTAATGTGAGCCTTACGTTTTGCCCAGGCTCTTCCCTGCCACAATCTCCCTCCTCCCTCTCTTTCCTGCCTTTCCTACA
>JBCEWB010000001.1:4034377-4050570 GCA_039654565.1 Peronia peronii
GGGGGAAGGGCAAAAGAAATTTACAAATCAAAGCTTTTAGACGGCATGCTCCAAGAGCCTATTATTATCTCGATTCTTCTCTTAAATGTGATAAATGTTATGTTTGTAGATCATTTTTAAAACTGATTTTAGTTCATAATAGAGAACCTTCATGCCAGAGAATGGCTAAAGTGTGGGTGGGAAATTCTGAATGAAATCAGGACCGCTGTTAGAGAAAAGGAAAAGCGACCTCGGCATTCCGAAATGTTTCTAGACAAAACAGCTTCGACTGGCAATCGTTTCAGTTTCTCACTCTTCTGTCATTGTGGGTGCAGGGATGTGTCAAACACCGCGGGCCTCATAGGACGGGCAGGTTAGCTTTAGCAGGCTGCAGGACTCGTTAGGGCTGCTAACGATACTTTCTCTGAATCGACTAATTGCCAGTTATAACAGCCAGCCTCGTTGCTTTGCTTGGCTGTTGGACAGGTAGGGGATCCTTTGAGCCGCTTTCGCTTGCGCCTTGTATAATTTTATTTGTTTTTCTTTCACCCGCTCTTGTCGGGAACACATCCAGTCAGACAGGTGGTCATGGGTTAGCAGCTCTCTAGAGTCTATATTAAATTTTTGATTCCTTGCCTAGCCAATATTTAAAACAGAAGGAAAAGAGCACATGATTGATGGCAGAGACAAAAGAGAAAGGGAACTAAGCCATCGAGGCCGGGTGTGTGAGCGGGCTGCGTTCATAAAAAAAAAAAAAATAAAAAGATGAACAGATGAGAAATAAGACCAAAAATTGTGATTTTAACACAGGATGTGGATTTTTCTTGGAGCATTACTGTGTGAAATAACACTGATATTTATGGAGAAGAGTAGGCCTATCTAGTGTGGCACCTTTGAAGTATAAAGAACGTGAGTTTGACTATCAAAACATCCTGGAGATTGTGATTTTGATGGCGGCTTCAGTATAGTCAGGCAAAATGATCTATGTCTTTTTAAAAAAAATGTTCTCTCATTAGCTTTGCGTTTTAAATCGTTTCAAAGAAATGGATTATTACCATAAATGGTAATAGTGGTATCATGCGGATATAACACTTTGAGATGTTCCAGAAGATCGTTTCACGCAGTATCTGTCTGCTGTGAGTATTGTCGTCGACAAGCGTCTCAGGAGTAGCCTCACCATAGAATCGATAAATTATTTTTTATCGTCCCATCCAACACAAGGAGTCGATGACGAATATCGGCCGAACATCAGGACACCCGAAATCACAAGACTGCGGTCTGCTGCCTCCACATATCCAATAATTCATCCGCCTTGTAGCACCTGTTTCATGTATGTGGGGCCTATCCTATCGCACTGCTCACCAGACCCCGACAATTACACAGACTTTCAACCTTTCCGAGTGACTGTTTGTTCTTGAAGGGTAGCGCCCTCAGAAACGCAAGCGACATATTTGCAATTTGTTTTGAGGTTATTGAAATCTCGTAAATATCAAGTGCGGCTTCCCAGTTTGCTCAAGCTCAGCGCGGCTTCCCAACTCTACAGTCATCGGCTCATGTATTTTTAACACATGTAACTCAGTGGGTGGGCTATCTAGGCTACGTCTACCGGCAGGAATGCATGAGCGTAGGTAAAGGGAAATTTACTTGCAGGTCTTTGAAATGTAGCTAGTGAAAATGAACCCATTAAATGGAGGGGCGTATTATGTCTGTGCTCAGTTTTACCTCTTATTTTCATTGAAAATGTTTTGACATCCAGTAATTGTTGAAAGTCTCAGACTGACTTCTCAGCTTAGCCTGCACCTAAAGAGATCTATGTGCATTTTCATTGATTAGAGTTTTCTTCCCTTGAAGTTTCACCGTCTCACATTTCATTTCCGGCCCTGGCCTTGCTATGGCCTTCTAAAATACTCCTCAGCCTTACCCTCTCATCTCACCGGTTCTCTTGTGGGACTATGTTTCATCCTGTGCTCCCTGTATTATTTATTCACTCGCGCGCCTCTTTTGCTCTCTGAACTCATTTTCAGAATTTCCTCTCCACATCCTCCTCATCTCTGCAAACAGGCATTTGTTTCCTCCTAGCAAACAGAGAAACTGAGACCGCATTGTTTGTTTCTTCAAGCTTGCCTTCCTGTGCCCGGTTGCTCCCCACAGCTATTTCTAATAAGACCAATCAAATCCACGTCCCTCCCAGCCGCCACCTTTTCTTGCCGCACGGCACCAGTCCTTTCTCTGCCTTCTTCTCCACACCACCATGGTTTTGATGTGCATGTCTATAATTCCACTTCATTGAATTAATCACTCTAACACTTGTTCTTTCTCTCCAACTTTTTTCTGTGGCTTCCTGTCGGTACCTCTCTGTGTGTATGCATGTCACTTTTTTTTTTCTCTGTCCCTCCATGAACCTCGCCTCTCTTGCACCATACTCACGTAGGTAAAGCTTTAAAGGCGCTTCCTCTCAGGCATGTCTCATACGTATCCCCCCCCCTCCCCGTATCTATTATTGATCTATGTAGTAAATTATCCCCCTTCCCCTTTCTCCCTCCCTCGTTCTGTATCTGTGAATGCTCTGTTTAGGAATGGTTTATGTTAGATATGTAAAGAATTTAAGAAGATAAAAGATTTGCAGTGTCTTAACAGTCTCTGTTGTTATCAGTTTACTCTTCCTTTCGTTCATACCACACTCCCATAATTTAGCTATACATGCAAATGCATAATCTCAGGAAGGTCTCATAAGTTCACCCCCACACAACTTTCCATCCTTTTCTCACCTTGCGTTCTTTAACTTACTGTATAGTACTGGTAGGTGGTGAATTTGTAAAGTCTAATAGTGTGAAGATTTGTGAACAGAATTTTAACATGTCTTTCCTGACATCATCATGAAAAAAAGCCATAAGAAAATGAAACAAAATTGAGCTGGAAGTATGTAATACTATGGAGAATGTGAAGTGGATGGGGAGAGAAATGTTTCTACAGCAGGCGCCTGTCACCAAATTTGTATTGTCATTCTTTGACAGATATGTTAGATGTAATTTAATCTGTAATATGGAAAAAAGTTAATATTCTGTGTTACTATAGTGCACTGCCATTAAAAAACAAAGACTCATTGGGATGGTGTGGAGTATCTTGGGCTTATCATCTAGCTGGTGGGCCCATCAGTATCAGCACAAATGACCAGTATGATTATTACTGGAATTTGGTTTCAGCCTCTGTCTGGCGTCTTCTGATTTTCTTTAGTGGCAGTAGAAAATAATATTGACAAAATGGATATTTTTGGCTTTTTACAGCATTCAGAGGTCGTTGAATTTGACATGAAAGATAAAGGCTGGGGACAATACTCAAATGCTCTTGAAATCATTTGTTGCCCTTCATATTGTACATTTATTTTCAGTTTACATATAAAGAAGTGCAATTGTGATATCTTTAGCAATTGGGGAGACTGAAGCAGAAGGATTAGAAAGGGAGATCTCAGCAGCATAAAAAACTGATACCACTTTTGTAGTAGCTCAGAAATGGTAGTGTTACTAGTATGAATAAGGTTTGCTGTTTAGAAAATACAAAGGGTTGAGCATTTAGTGAGTGGAGAAAAAATACATAGATGCAAGAATACAGTCCTGCTCTAGCAATGTTCAGATAAGAATTGGCTGTGGTTGGGTTTCACTTTTTTTTTAGATTTATCTGAGGATCTCATTTTAACTATTAGATCCTTAGAATCGTTAGATATAGTGATTTACTAGCTTTTTAATTTATGAAGACAAAATTGCTTGATATTTGAGAGAAATGACATGGCTAGCAACGTGATTTTATCACATGTATTTACTTGGACTTTTTAGAGCACTGGAGATATAAACCAGAGATTAGGGTAATGTAAATGTTTATACACCATATTGTTTATGCAATAAAACTATTTGCAGAAAAGCTTTGGTATCACCATCAGGGTTCTTTGGTGATCCAGTGGATAGTTTTCATTGTGAAAAAATAGTTGACTCCCTCTGAACTGATCAGATGAACAGAAAAAGTCATAATGACTTGTAGAAACAATCTGCATTTGTTTTTGTTGTTAAAATTTCATCACAATATCTACCGTTTGAGCACAGTCCTGTAACAATTTTTTTTCTGGTTTTATGTAAGCCTTTGAGAGAAATTTGCAATACTTTTTTTTTTTCATTTTTTTTTCTTTGATTGCTTTGTGGCAAGGTGAAGAACTGACAATAAATACCAACGCTTTTTTCATTTATTTGTATATCAATCTCATTACTGCATGTTAAACTCTGCTTAGTTTTTTCTCTTTATTTTCTGCAAAATAATCTGTTTCTTTTTGACCAGATGAAAACAGTCAGTGAAAAACTCTACCTTAGAATACCCATTGCTTTTGTTGTCCGTTCTTGCAGTGAACAAGACTGGTTTGTAACACTAGAGTCAGGATCTCATCTGGTATTTGTATGGTTTTTGGACAATGCGCCTGAGAGACCTACAACGAGCACTAAGGTAATTCTGTGGAACAATACTTCGCAACATTTAAGTACAAGCTATGGATTTAATTCAGTATCTTTCCCTTTGCATAAAGATACCTTGGAAGGAGAAAAGAAATGTGCTATAGGCTTCTGGATTATAATTGATCTTAGTACTGTTTTGTTCTCTCTCTCCCTCTCTCTCTCTCTTACACACATACACAACACAAACAAACATATATATGAACAAATATACAAAAACTCTAGTGTATGGTGAATACAAAGGTGACATTGAGAAGGATTTTAGAAAGAAGACAAAATAATTTATTATTTTTACCTGTTAGGGTAGAATGCAAGATTTATTTCCCCCAGATCACAGCAAGAAATGAGATTTATTAATTTGTGTAATTTTCTCCTTCTATTTACAGTATGTGGCTGGCTTTTCAGAACCAGGCTTCCACATCCTTCATGTCAACGTGTCGAATGACATTGGCTCAATCCAAGCCGCCCTGAACTTTACAGTGAAACATCCAATAGTCAATGTCACAGTCAACATTTTGCCAAAGCCTTTAAGCACTCTATCAGTTGTACATCTTTTTATAGAGGGAGGGGGAGAATTCACCATAGAATGCCAGTTTGGAGATGGGCAGAGCAAAATACTCTCATCTGAATCTCTTATCCTGGAAGAGACAGAAAGCAATGGGCTAGGAGCAACAAATTTTCTACACAGGTCTATTCCAAAATATGAAATTAATCTGGAACATAAGTATGAAGCTCTAGGAGAATATAATGTATCTGTCACTGTTGCAAATGGGATCTCGTCAATTGATCAAAGTAGCACTGCTGTGATAGAGGAGGCCATTGGCATTGTTGAACTTTCCACTGAAAATACAGGACTGATGTCCATACATGAGGAGCTTGTTGTCAGAGCAGTCGTCAGTTCAGGCAGAAATCTTGAGTTCTCATGGAGTTTCTCAGATAATAATCCATCAATTATCCAGAGGTAAATTTGCTTATTTTGAAAAGAGAAAAATGTTATTAGAAACATACAATGCACGACTACATAATTTAGATATCAAATGTTTTACTGCTAATTGCTGCTAAAGTTCAGGACTCATTTCCATTGAAAAATACTGATACAATCAGTGCATACAGCAGTTTAATCTTGTTCTTGAAATTGATGTTCTTCTCCTAGCAATATTCTGTATAGTTTTACTACTGCTTTTTCAGTTTGGGCTGTTATTGCGGCATCAAGACTCTTGAATTATTTGTTTTGTTTACTCTGTCCTTACTTCATTCCATAGCTCAGAGATATTTCTTTAATTGTTTTTACAAGCGCCACTTGTTTCCTCTTTCTCCTAGCTGCTTGGCAATGAACTGATAGCCTCAGTAACTTTTTTCTATCTGCATGAATGGGAAGTCATCCATATCAATTGAGTAGTCAGTCACATTGGGTTCTGCTTGTTTCCGAAAGGTTTAAAAAATTTTGCTATGTATATCCTATCTTTCTTGTCTCTTTGGTTTCTGTGAGACTTTCTGCCTCGAATGGTGGTCACTTTTGACATTGTCTTGTAATGTTTAAGTTCTGAATCTGTAGCTGTAGACAACAGCTGCTAGAGGCAGATTTTTATTTGGCTAGAGAATATATATATATAAGGAAAATGCCAACAGTGTGTTATATGAAAATATTGTATTTAAAAGTGGAAGTGTAATTGTCCCTCATGCAACTTATTTTGAAACTTGCTGATTTCCAACATCATTTTTATTGCAGTGAGGGAAACACAAGCATAGCAGCTCACTCCTTCTCGCACCCTGGAAAGTATGAAATCAGTGTGACAGTCTCAAATCACTTACAAAGAGAAGGGATCAAAGTTCTGCTCCCATTTCAAGTACATGTGGTTCAGCCTATTACGCGCGCATCTGTTGTGCACATCAAACGCCAAGGACAAAATCCTGGGGCATTGTCAGTCCTACCCAATGGCCAGCTAGTGTCTCAGGATGTGGAATTTAAGGCCAGGTTTGAATTGCACTTTACATTATTATGAATTTTAGACACAGCATGATGAAATCAGGAGATAGTCAATTTTTGAGCATACTGAACTATTGGTAACACATTAAGGCTTATTCAGTTCCCTTTCTGTGGGTGAAAAGATCTTTCTTTTACCTTGAGTCAAAATTAAGATGTTGGTACATAAAGGAGGGAAAGAGGAGGGAGAGGACAGCAATTGGATTGGCCAGTTTGGGGTCAAAATGTCGCTGTTGGATTTTTTTGTATTTTTAGAAAGAGTAATCATTTCTGTACCATACTATAAGTCGAAAATGTTCCAATGACAAAAAAATTATTTGTTGCAATTTTTTAAAAATTAAATGGGGGATAGTCAAAATTCAGCAAAATTCCTATCAAATTGAGGGAAAAGATGGTATTTGCCAAATCTGTTATTCTGCCCCTGTTGATAACAGCAACTGCTGAATTCTACTGTGAGGATTTCTACTGTTGAAAAAATCCCTAGGCTTTGGTTGGGGAGCTTATTTATTCAGATTTAGTGAAGTGAAAGAAAGGAAATGACCCTATAAGAGTTATCAAGCGGCAAAGACCATATTTGAGACTCAAAGACAAGCCCTCCAGAAGGCATTGAAGAAAGAGGGCTTCATATTTCATGGTCCATAGTTACTTTGATGTCCACTTTGCCAAATTGTAGTTTTATGCATACTGATGTTTTTTCAGTGTTTTACAGTCAGTAGTTTCCAGTTTTATCGAAGCTTTCTTTTTTTGCTTATTTTTCTATCCCTTCAAAACTTAGCAACATATTTTCATCAATTTGGTCCACATACTTTCCCTGACATAATAAAAAAAATATGACATAGGCTTTTTATTGTATCTCATTAACTTAACTTTCCTCACAAAGTTCAGCTTTGACATTTGAAAGGAAATAAATCTTCATTTTAAAATCATCCAATGGAAAATTTCAAAAAGTGTCCTTATGCATGGAAAAATTTGCAAGCCAGATTGGTAAAGTAAATGGAGAGAGGTGGTTTAAGATAGATAAACTGTATTGTAACGACATTTCTGCAGTAGAATGTTTGAAAATCTCTTCAACTGGGAATATTTTTTTCTGTGAACAGTGCTGATGGATCATCTGTAAAATTTTTGTTTCAATTTGGGGATGGACACACTGCTGCAGTGAATGGCTCAAAGAATGATGAGAACACCGAAGTGGCTTATGTGAAACATGTTTACACTGAAAGTAAGTCACAACATAGAATTGTCCATGGTATCATGTATCGGGAAGACAGGGGATACTTAAGTAATTCATTGGTCATGCAGTTCTAGCCTGTTTGTTTCTGTAATGCCATTTGGCATTTCATGGCAATTCTGAAGCATCTCCTGTGTCATTTGAGTAAAGGGAGTGTGTTCTTTTTTTGCATGTGTGTAGGGAGATGGAATGATCAATGTACACTGCATATTGCATCTGTTTTTGTTAATTCTATATAGCCTCATATTTTAGCCCACTCTAACCTCTGTGTCCCAGGCAGAGAACATGATGACCTCACATGAAAGGAATGTATAGCAGAAAAACAGAAATACTTCAACTGATGAGAAATCATTAAGGAAATTGTGGTCCACTTGATATCATTTATCAGGAAGATTTAAATGCTTAAGTATTTTTGGGGAGTTTTATAGTTCTAACCAGTTTAGTTTGCTTACCTAATGCTCTTTAGCATTTCCAGACCTTTGTACTCAATTTGGACCATGGAAGAATATATATAATTTTTTTTTGTTTTTTTTTTAAATATTTTTTTTTTTGTTTACTGTGATGGAGAATCCCAGAACATTGCAAGTGGCATCCATTTTTGGTAGCGCTGTACACATCACATTTTGGCACACCCTTACCTCCTTGCCTTAAGCTGAAAACGTGATGACCTAATATAAAATGAATGTACAGCAGAAATACCTGAACAGATGAGAAATCAACAGAGGGGGTGGAAACCTATAGTCTTTGATGTGACTAATGTTGGATCCAAGCCAAAAGTTCTTTTAACAGTGGGCAATCAATCTTTTGAAGAAAAAGAAATCCTTTCAAAGAAACTTGTCAGTGTTGATTAAACAAAGCTGAATAAGTGCCCTCGCCAACATAAATACGTCCTTTGGTTGCATGTTAGAGGCTTCAAGTGGTACTCCGAGAGACATATGTGTTGCAATCAAGATATTTCTCCCTGAAAGTTAGAATCAAATGGATTCTCTTGCTACCTTTAAGATATGCACAATTAAGGGAATAATTAAATGGAAAAGTTACTTAGCAATTGTATTATTTTATACACCAGGTGATTCAAATAGAATATCAACACAGCAAGAGAATCAAATTCATTTTCATCAGTGTTGTAGAAATTTTATGTTATGCTCAGGCAGACAAGCAATTCTATGTTTATTGCTCTTCATGACTGAATTATATGTATACCATTTCAGAAAATACTTTCACAGTGAAAGTGATGGCATCTAATCCATTAGGAAATCTTACTGTAGCAATGCAAGAACCCATCTATACCCAGGAACCCCCTATTGGCTTGGAGCTAAAGACTACCAAAGATTGCCTACAGTTTGGCGACATAGCATATTTGGAGGCCACTTTAAAAGCAGGCGATAATGTCTCATATAATTGGAAACTTTATGATCAAACAGAATTTATTAATGGAGGTACGTTGCTGGGTCTTCTGACATGCAATTACACTGACAGTTTAAAATCAATATGCTTTTCTTTCTCTGGAAATCATCATAAAGTTATAGCAGTGTTGCTGAATTTTTGGTCTTCATTTCAAATATTAAAATCAAGATAGTTTTTAGTAAATTTATTCTGCCTTTTAAATACATCACAGACAGTCTTTGAAATGTCTCCAATCAAGAAATGCAAATGAGCAACTGAAGACATTCATTTCTGGAACAGACTAGTATTTGCCTAGCTGTTTATGTCAGCAGTGGCATGTCAGTTTGGTCAAAGCCCCTCACAGGCAATTTTGTCTTTGAAAACAATCAGGGAGAGTGAAGTTTTTGGTAATCAGGGGTTCTAATGAATTTTGCAGGTGATTGTGCCACTCTACAATTCTTTTGCAATCAACATTAGTAAAATCTAGCAGTTAACCAACATGCATAAAACTTCTTATTAAATTATGCCATAATTAACAGACATATCAAAGCACAGGTCTTTGATTGCATGAATAAATTAAATATTTGGGGAAACCTTGCATACAGATCATCAAATTTTTTATTGTTGTATAAGAGAGCAAAAGCAGTTTTGATCTTGTCAGACAGAGCAGAAAACGATTTAAGTCAGTGTGATCAGCTGGCCAGGCAAGAAGAGTAAATGGACACCTGCCTTAACAGTGTGCTAGAAAAAACTTGCAAACAACTACTTCAAGAGATCTCTCAATGCAGTCATTACTACATTTTATTACAAATATTATTTACAAATTGTTATTTCTTGCATGCAATAAAAGCATTGTGCCTCTATGTATGTTTCAGGCCCCAATATATCACATCAGTACCGTGAAACTGGCATACAAAACGTGCGGGTGAAAGCCTCAAATAGAGTAGGTGAGAAGGGGACCTTCATCAGAATAAAGATCCGGGAGAAGATTATGGGTGAGTGTGCTTAGTAGGCAGAACATAGATAATCAAATGTATGTGTATTTGTTTTGTGAACATGAAGTCAAAGAAAAATCTGTGGTGCTGAAAAAAAAAAGTTGTGTCACATTCAAATGAGCAAAAATGTTAGGTGAAGCAAATGCACAGGTTTTCTTTATTCGTTGATGTAAGTCATAGTCAATAATGCTGCAAATCATGCTTTAGTGAACATTGGTTGATTCTTTGACAAAACAATTTCTGTTTATCCCCTCCCTTATCATTATTAACATTTCATTTCAGGAGTTAATTTGACTGTGGAAAACACAATTATTGAAGCTGGGAAGCTTGTAGAATTCACGGCAGTGGTGCATCCTCCCTCTGCTAGAGAAGGATCATGGTATGAATGGACGGTTGGGGCTTATTCCTATAAAAGACATGTGGGATACCTGAAGCATGTACACAGAATATCAGGCTGGTAAGAATGATTTCATTAACAAAATATTGTCTTGATGTGTAATGGAATATATATGATCTCAAATTATAATCCTGAGAATGAAAAGTACTTAAGTCCATTTTGAGAGTTTTATTTCAAGAAAAATTGTTCCGAGGTCATATTTTATGCTGGTTACTCTAAGTTTAGATTTTGTGATGTTTGAATGCCAGTACCTTAAATTTTGACTGTTACTCTGTCATTTGTTCTTTGCCTTTGTTTTTTTTTCTGATTTGGATTTTTCCAACCTTATCTCAAAATGCCTTAACTACAGCTTGGAAACTTTTTGCTCCAGAAGCTCCAATTTTGTTTCATTTGTGCTTTTGCAAGTCCAGATTTTCATGCTGGTAAGATTATGCCTATCACCCGTGAATGTGAGATTTCTAAAATCATTTGCGCCAATTTGATGGGAGCTGTTCAATATCTTCGCAATTTTCATTTGTCAATTTATTTGTCTTTTCCTGTTCGGTTTTACAGATATTTAGGGTGTTTGTTCATCACTAAAGTTGAAGTGTTTGATATTAAGCATTATATACACTTTGTTTGTCACAGAGACATAGATCACTCAGAGGTGATTATTGATAATCATTGGACAAAGTTGAGGCAAAATTAATCTATATTCTTTGACCACTGGAACTGAGTCTTCACCTCTGTCTGTACTGCCTCAGTGTTAGCAGTTCACATGTGTGGTCATTGTGAGAGTTGACTTGAGGATCTGTATGTTCTAATTTTAAAATAGATCAGCAATTCTGTGTACAGGAAAATAGGCAAGAAGTAGAAGAGGAACTATAGTTTCTCACAATTTTGTTCATGTCCTCAGACTGTGAGCTTAGTATCTATTTAGTCAAAGCAATTTTGCTTTTTTACTTGTTCACTCCAATTACTGACTTTTAAGAGATTTATTGCTGGTTGAGAATTCAATGATATTTTGGAGCTGAGCATAGTCTAATAGGGATTTGCATTAAGTTGCCAGTACAGTGTACTAAAAATCAAAGGTAGTATGAGTTAGCTCATTTAGTAAGAATATTAAACAAAGCTCACACTGGGAAAAATGTCTGGATTGTTCAGCAGGAGACCCCTTGTGATATTGATTTTGCCTAAGTTGATTGCACTTGATGTATTGAAAGCCTGATTTTCAGGACCAGGTTGCACTCATTCATTGTGTCCCTGAATCTTTGGCAATTGGCAGAAAATAGAAACATGGCTTGTTGATCGATCTCACCACTTTGTTTTATTTTATGGTCTTTACTTTTTTCTATTAATGCGAAGATCTCACAATAGGACTGAGCAGTGTGCCAGAGAAATATGTTCTCTCTAACAGAATATTCTTGAATTCTTATTCCCCCCCCCTCTCCCCCCCTTTTTTTTTAGTATTTAGATTTGCCATCTCTTAGTTTTTGCTTTTTGTCACATCCATGACAATAGAAATGTGTCATTGCTGAATGAGTTACATTTTTATCAAATTTTTAGTGTCAAATGAGGAAGCTGAAAACTGTTAGTATGCTTAGGCAGTGACTTATCATGCCATATATTACTGATGCATGTGTTATTTTGATATTGGTTTCACAATTGAATTCCCATTTCAGTATTTAAGAAAAATTGCAAAGTAATGGGTATATATAGACAAAATGTCAAAAATGTCATAATACTGTATACTTTCACTCCTTCGTGAATTTCATACTCCCTCTCCCCCCTCCAAGAACTATATTGATTACATTTTGAAGATAAAAAATAGATAGAAGATGCTGTTTTTAAAACTTGTTCTTGTGCCATTTTGAAAAGATTTACACATAGATTGCTCTGCTTTTTCTTTTCTGTGGACTAAATTTTTTTTACTGACATTGATTTGTCCACCATGTCATTTTGTTTGTTATTCCTCTCACAGGCACAATGTTCAAGTGAAAGCTGGGAACTGCCTGGGTTCAGTAAAGTCTGTGGCTGTACCTGTCCATGTTGTAGCCAGGCTGAAGGGATTGGAAATCAGTACTCTAGGAGACCTAGTTGTCTTGTCATCAGTGCAGCTGCGGGCCAAACATTGGGAGGGAGACTCGCTCATCTTCACATGGAATTTTGGAGATGGCTCCACAATTAATGCAACTAAAGAACAAACAGTATCTCACACATACACAAAGTAAGTGGATAATTCTTCAGAGTCTGACATTCTACAGATTTGCTCAAGTGAATTCCCAAATATCAAGAGAAGCTTCATTCAGATCCTGATCTATTATTTTCTTTTGTCTAAATTTGAATTAAAAATTTGGCTTTCTTTTGCTCAAGCTTCTCTACAAACAAATAAAGATGAAAAATAATTAATGTTTAGTGTTGATGATCCCCATTTGTAGCTATTTTCTCTCATTCATGTAAATGTTTGACATTGATTAATTTTTTTCACGGCTAGGCTACTTTTAAAAGTTAGCCATCATTGTAGTGTGGACACATACAGCGTAGAGCTTTTTACTGCTGTCTGAACTTCATGAGCCATAATGCATCTTATTTTTTTTTTCCTCAAGTGTTGGGGAGTACATGGTGCAGCTTTGGGCAAAAAATCCAGTGAGTCAAGAGGCAGTGAGCAAACGAATCTTCATACTTGATCACCCCTGTGATCCTCCATCCATAACAATCCACAGTAAGAAAGCGGTAAGTTTTCTTCTTCTTTTATTTGCTTTGTAATCACTTTCATCATGAAATATCATTCCTCTTGTAGTTCTCAGTCGATGATCAGCAAGTTGTCTTCTGTAGTAAATAATTCTGTTTCTGAAAATCTAGGATACTCTCAGCAATTTTTCCTTCTACAGCATCACTTGCTCCCTCCTGTAGACTCTACAATAACATTAAAATGTTGCTTTATAACTTACAGTAGAAAGCATTCCCCTGTTTGACTCTCTACACTTTACATTACAATCCATTTGAGAGACTCATGAATATTAGGTCAGGTTCAGGGAGTTAAATCCAAAGCTATATTGTGTTCCCTGAAACCCTGACATTTCAAGATGCTGGGAAAAAAAATTAGATAGTACAAGGTGTCCACAAAAATAATCCCTGATTTCAAACAGACATAGCATGTAACTTTATTGCCATATTCTTTCACATTCTGTCACTAAAGTTACATGATTTCATGCAAAGTTCAGATGGTATAGGCTGATTGTAATGTAACTTGAAATTTTCAAGTGATACTGGGTAGTAATAAAGGTACTCAGTATATGCCACTCTGGGTACTCAGAAAATCAGTGCGATAGTGTCTAGCTCTCTCTAGACTCTCTGCAGCATATCTGGAGAGATCTACTTCAATGATATGATTTTTCAGCTAAGCCAGGATTGCAGGAAATCAAATAGAATTTTTTTGTTACGGAATCTATGGACACATACATTTATCAGTATACAAGTGGTTTCCGCCTAAGAACCCAGTCGTTGGGAGACAGAAAAAGCGGGCTCTTAGGCGGATGGGTTCTTAGGCGGATTGAAAAGTTATGCAAACCCGTCTGACTGCAGATTGTCTTCACTGCTATGATTAGTTGATCGTTACCGTTAGTTAAAGATTCATCTAAGTGAATAAGTACAGCCTTCTTTCCTGTGTGCATGTGTTATAGTTAGATCTAGCAATTCCTGATCTTTTTTAGCAAATACTTACATCAGTATTGCCCAGCGTTTAAACTTCGTGTGAGTTTTCACATAGCGGTATCACTGTTGAAAACATGATATTACTATGCTACCCTACGGATAATCAGACGAGTGACTCAAGTATTTACAGACTGACCGATGTAGCAAAACAACTGACCAGTCAGGAGGTTAAACTTACTCCTCCTTATCCACAGAGCCAGTCACAGGTGTTGTCCCACATGTTGTCAAACAAAGAAATGTTACATTTTAGTCCACAATATGGCCTGATTATGCAGTCATACAGCAACCATCACTTCCACTCCTTGGTCTACCTGAATTTTCCACCCTTGTCCCCATTGTACTGCACATCTAGCACTGTGTGTTTTTCTCAAATGGACAATATGATGTGAAATTACACCATAAGTACTCATGTGTCTTGGCCTGACAACGGGCTCTTAGACAGATTTTTTATTTGGGAGCGGGTTCTTAGAGGGGTAAATTACAGAGGAAAAATCCCGTTTCGCAGCAGAGACGGGTTCTTAGGCGGACCGGGCTCTTAGGCAGAGGGTTCTTAGGCAGAGACCACTGTATTTGAAGTACTTTAGATATTGCAGCTTCTTGAAATCAGGGAGTGGTTTTGTGTGCACCCTGTATGGTGTGTTTGAATTCAGAAATTGTATAGCATGTGAATATGATCAGACATAACTTTTTTGTTTGCAGGTTGAATTCTTACACTCAGAGCCAGTACGTATTGAATCAACAGTGGCAGTTAACTGTTCCACATCGTCTCGAGTGAAATTCAATTGGGAAGTGCTGGATGCTACCAACAGGCGCTCTGTGAACATCATGCTGCCATGGGCAAGTGACAAGAAAAGTGACAAGCATCTCTTATGTCCATTGTTTTTGCTTCCAGCTAGGACACTGCCAAATGGCAAATATGTAGTTAGACTTGAGGTAAGTAGAAAATGCTGTGTGTTTTAAATTCCCAATTAGTTTGATTGTTGAGGCGCAGCTTTAATGGAATATATCAGGAAGAGATTGGAATGTTTTGCAAGTTTAGATGTTGAAGTAGAAAAAGTTAAAATGAAGCTTTTTGTTAAGAAGTGAGATTAATCATGAACCTTGTAAAGACAGCATAAAATCACTGTTAAGAAACCAACCTGTCAGACCTGAAAATGATAGTGAACAAGTTATGTTGTTTTCTTGCAGTTTTAGTTTGTTCAAGTATATACACAAAATAAAAAATGGTGTAACTGTTTATGTGTTTCTGACAGGTTGAAATGAATGGAACCCAGATTCGAGTTTACTCTGATGCAGAAATCAAGCTGACCATTTTGCCAACACCTCTTCTAAGTATCATACAAGGAGGCATATACAGACATGCAGGGCAGCACAGTCAAGTTCACCTGGATGGAAGGGGTTCAGGATACTTGGATGACTCCTCAGTACAGATAGGGTGAGTTTTGTGATATAAAATTTGTTAACCCAAGAACTGTGAACCATGTATTTATACGACAGGTAAGGCAGATCCCTGCATGCAACGCCCTTGTTTGTTCATGGGGGCTTCTCGTTGTGCTTTGATATTTCTCACCATGTCACTTAAACTTGGGGTTTATTGTCCTCAGTTTTGTCAAATTATTGCCATAATAAGTATGCGCAGCTCAATAGACACTCCTTCACAAGTTAAAGGAAACTTTACCTAATAGAATAGTGAGAAATTCCATGCCCAAAGATGAAATCCTCTGGAACAGAAGAGAAGAATTGAAATCAAAGGCCACATGGCCCACTCGTCCTCTCAAGTGGTCCGAAACTACAATAAAAAAAACTATATTATGATGTAGTCTCTTTGTTTATATCATATTGGATAATAATGCAGACTCCCCTGACCACTTGACCCAATCAACAACCCGCATTGACGAGCGATCAAGCTGTTGAGAATACAAATGAGTTATAATTGTTATGAATGAAAGCTAAAGTAGCCTCTGTGTATCTGTTAGTTTATATATCAGATAGCTCTCTTGTGCTCTCACTCTGTGCCATCATTAGATCACTTGTATTATTT
>JBCEWB010000001.1:4050670-4070709 GCA_039654565.1 Peronia peronii
CCCACCGTGTTTGGCACAATATAGCCGTTATCGTGCTGATGTGCCGTTAAACCCCAACACAACAACAACAACAACAAGTGTCAAAAGTAATTATCCTACCATTAGCTTATGAGATTTTTTAGACTTATTTCAGTGCAAATGGACCAGCAACAAAATAAGAAACAAACATGAAAAGATAAAGGATCAGTTCAAACATTACAGAAACAAAACAAAATAATTTTGAGAAAATCACGTTTAAATTTAGTCACTGGAAATGGTTACTGTTGCCTGCTTTTTTTTAAATTAAAAGAATGCTCAAACTCAGTGTGATTGGGACATGTCTACTGAAAAACATATCCTCAAGAATAAATCTGTCTTGTTTTTGTTTTTTCTGTATACTGTATTTTTGCCTTTGTCTTACTGTTATTTTTATTTAGAAGTAATTATTATTCTACCAAATATGGGATGTTGTCCAGTCTAAAATTGTATCCATAGATACAATCATGCTGTCTGCAGAATTAATTTTCACCCATGGTTCATCATTCAGTCAAGTTAATCAAAGAATTATACACATGAAATGAGAATGTGATGTGGGAGAGGATGGTCGAGGGAGGTGGAAAGAAGAGACAAATAAAAGGGGAAAACAATAAACATTCTGTTCATTGTTTTTTCTTTCTTTTTAACAGATTTGAATCACATGCGCAACGTTTATAAGTGAATGTAACATCTCTGAGTAAAATAAGTTAATGATTGAAACAAACTTTGCTTCTGCTTTTTTTATGTGTAAAAAATGGACAATGAAAGGATAACATTCAATATTGTTTCAGAAAAAAAGCAAGCACTATCTGCAAACAGGAGAATGCAGTCTTTAGGAGCAGCTGAAAGTAAGCATTTTTGATCTCTCTCCTGCTCTGCTTGGTGATTTCTGCTTATGGACCATTCATAAATATATGAACTAAAGGGGTAGTTTCATATGCTGGTTTTGTGTTCTTGTCAGTTAGGCCACTTTTTGCCTGGGCTTGTATAATTTTCTAGAAAAATGGATACTGTTCCAAGAAGACCAAAAAAAAAACTGAAAATGAACAAAATGATGCCTCTGCCCTTTTTTTCTTGTTCCCTGCAACTCTCCACACTTGTGAAAAGTAAAGTGTCTTCAAGAGATTTGTCATTTATCATTTTTTTTTCTTGATGCTTAATCTGTATGCCTAATATTTGAGCAGCAGTTTCCCTTCAACTCTTTCAGCTGCCTCTCAATCTATCCATGCCATATTTACTTATGTGTTTTGACGTACATCTCTACATAAATCAAGAGCTACTAATCCTGCCATATTGCAGAATCACCTGACTATAAATGTTAATGCAGTGATAAGGAATATGGAATCACACTTCAGCTGGTTCAGTCACTAAGCATTTTAGTATTTTTTTTTATTGAAAAATGATATTTAACCCTAGAAATGTCAGACAAAGCTGCCAGACTGCCAGTGTTTCTCTGATGATGTTTATTAGTGTTCATCACATGACAACTCATATTATGTGAATTAAGGATGAGATGTTTTGCTAGCATATTGTATACAAGGTGGTATCAAAAAGTTCCTGGACTCTTGTATAATGTTGGAATGGTCAGCTCTGTTCACATACACACTCGGGAATTAAAGAGAATTCAGACCTATGTACCTGTCACACACATGATTTAACTGTGTAAATGTCAAATGAGGAATACATGTGGTTTACTTAGAGACCCTCAGGGCTTAGTTGTGATTCTGTTTACATTCAACTCCCAAATCAGGAGGAAGAGTAAGCATCAAATTTTGTGTCAAACTTCGTACAACAACTGCTAAGACCTTCGAAATGATAAAAGAAGTCTGTGGTGATGCTCCTGTGTGCTGAACTGCATGTTGTGAGTGACATTCATGATTCAAAAGCACTTTGCTTGAGGACGATGAGAAGAGATGTGGCCGACCTTCAACAAGCACAATGGAGGAAAAAGTGGAGGGAAATGTTTTCTTTGACATTTGTGGGATGGTACACTGTCATTTAATATTCCAAAGTATCGTCAATTCTGACCTCTACAGTGAAATTCTGAGATGACTGAGGGAAGACATCAGATGCAAAAGATTTGAATTCTGGCATGATGGCAGTTGGATGCTTCAGCTGGACAATATGTCTGTCCACAATGTGTCAAAAACTTGTAACTTTTGTGGCCAAAAGCAATATGGCTATCACTCCTCATCCACCGTACTCACCAATTATGGCCTTTTGTGACTTTTACTTGTTCCCAGGATGAAATTTTACCCCAAACACCACAGATTTGATACCGTGGAAGCTAGGGAACATGAATCATTGGTGGTCCATTACAGACTCACAGAAAACCTATAGGTGTTTGATTCTTGGCAAAAATGCTGAAAGCTGTGTATTAGTGCCCAAGGAGACTATTTTGAAGGAGACAGAGGTGAAATCTAAATCGAATATATTGTTCAACATTTATAGACATAGCCCAAGAATTTTTTGATGCCATCCATTACTGTTGAGTAAGTCAGTCAAATGCAAAGTATAATGAGTGTTTTAGCAACTCCTTTCTATGAATTGTCAAAAGAAGTTGAACCTGTAACTTCTGAAAGCTAAAGGACTATGTAATGGTATTTCAGCAGGCCCATCCTATGACTATGAACTGACTGAAGGAGAGAGTCAGAGTACCAGGCGGAAACATAAATTTCCACCACCACAAGTTGTAGAAGGAGAACTTGGGTCCAGTGGGAGCTCTGGAGGGCGTCATGTTGGAGGTAAGAACTGAATAATTCATATTTGACTAAGTACAGATTAGGAAATCCCCAGCAGAGTGTTTGTGCCCCCTACTAAATATAGAACATTCATTTATATGTGTTATGCTCCACCACAAAATCCCACAACAATAGTAGAGCACAAGATTTCAGGAAAAACACAACCCCTAAAGTACGTCAGACGTTTTCCCACGTCATTCAATCATTAACACCACTCACTACTATTATTATTTGGAGAGCGTCTAAGTTTAGTAGGCCCATATCGAAGAGCTTTGGTTATACATTTTCTACCCACTTTAACAGGGTCGAACCGAAAAGTGAGGCAAACTTATGAACAATTTGGAGTGTTTGTACCCCTGCTAAAAATACATGCAAGATTTCCAGTCTTTCGCTTGGTCACTTGGATTTTTGCTAAAAAGAAAATTTGATTTTTTGGCTTTTGCTTTCTGTTAAAAGTTATGTATTTTCCTCATATAAAAATGGCATAAACAAGTTGATATGTCCATTCTAAGGTGTTGGAAGAGTGGTCAAGAGTGGTCATTGAAAGATTGATCAGCGTCTCTGTCATTCAGGCCTAGGCTTAATTTTTTTCCTTTTCTTTTCCTCCATGCTGAATTTTAGGGTCATGGTTAAAATCATCTCCCCACATAAGTATCAAAATGACTCCCAGGACCCAGTGAATTTGGCATGTTCAAATTTCGAGGAAAACTGGAAAAAAATTGACTTCTTGAATGGTTGCCATGGCAGTGCCGCCATCTTGGATTTTAACTACTCTAAAATGGCTGTCAGTGACATCTATCCCCTCCACTAAATATTTGTGAAAGTTAATGAAACTTAGTGAACATGTTGTTTTGCATATTATTATCTCAAATGATACATATTTTGAGCTCTTCGTATGCAAAAAAAAACTTGAGATTTTTTAAAATGGCTTGTAGGCCTAATGAAACTTCAGATTTTCCTGTTTTTTCATATTATATTTGATAGAGATCTATTTTTCTCCAAGCTTACTAGCAAAAGGAGTCACAATACCTACGTTTTCTGGTCTTGATGTGAAAATGCTGTATACCAGATTCAGTTAGAATTGTTTCAGGAATAAAGAAGTAGACAGCAAAACAGTGACCAAAAAATCGTATTTTGAAAACAATGGGTTTGAAGTTTTTTTTTTAAAAAGGAAAACTTGACAGGGAGAAATTTTTATTTGGCTTTAAGTCACCAAGCAGTTTTTTCTCACATATAATGACTTTCTCTGTGACTTCCGTGTCCTTTTGTGCCTTTTGCTGGTTTTGTGTTTGTGCCTTTTGCTGGTTTTGTGTTTGAATGTTTTCTCGAATATTGCTTGCTACCCCTTGTCATTAAAGGAACTCCATAGAGCTGCTTTTGGGCTCTTGAGAGCATATATTATGTGGCCTCCATATGTGAAAACCATAAGTGTTCTCACGTTTACTTTGGCAGATAGTCTACAAGTGTACTTTGGGGCAGAAGAAATCAAAGAGAATTTTACGATTTATAGGAGGTGAAACTTCATTTTAGAGCACCTGATTGTGTGCTTGATTTTAAGAAGTTTGCTTCAGAGTAGCCACCCAGTGCCCATCCCTGGCATTTAGGCTCAAAATATTGTTAAAAGAGGGTATAATCAAGTGTTTCATGCACCTTTTGTTTGTATCTGGTCAAACACTGATGATCTAGCACTTCATACAGCGACCAGAGAGGAGGAGGGAGAAGGGGGGGGGGGGGGACAAAACCTGGTTGACAGGAGGCTGGGCCATCCATTGAATAACCATAAGTCAAGCATGGTAGAATGGACAAAGCCACTTTAGTACTATTTTGCATTCAGAATGGGCAGGGACTTTTAAGAGAAAACAAAAAATCCAAAATCGCATTTTTTTTTTTTTTAGCAAAAACCTCATTTCAGGACACTCCCCTCTCCCCAATCCTCTGTTTCCCCTCCCCGCCTTAAAGAGGTTATAATAACTTTCCATGAAAGCTTGTATATGCTCAAGCAGATTCAGTGCATATCTTGATGCTCAAAATGCTCAATAAGCAAGTTCACTTTTTTTTTATTTCAATGTTAGACACTAAATATCATAATTTTGTATGGGTATGATTACATATTGTAATGGGATTTATGTTCAGCCAGCAGACTTCAATATCAACACTCTTTTTTTCAGCTTAACTCTCTTTCGTTTCCATCAGAGGGTTCCCCCTGATTGTTATAAAAGCAATGGTAGATCATCACTTTTTGACGGATACTGGCATAGGATGCCAAGAACATTTGATTGTCATCTCTTCTAACAATATCCTGAACCCCAGTGGACTTTAGGTGGCCATTCTGAAAAGAAATAGACTCAGGACCATGCAGAATATCAGCGTAAGCTTTCACTAGGTGCACTTTTATTTCTGCTGCTTCAGAGCACAATTATGGACTGTCAGATATAGTAAAAGGTCAAGACACTGTTGGTTATGATAGACAAATATGTGGAGGTTATATATAGAGAAGCCAAAATCCATGATGGCGGCATTGTCATGGCAACCATTATAGCCTGTCATTTTTAAAATTTTTCTTTCAGTTTTCCTCAAATTTGAGTATGCTGAATTCAATGGAAATGAATAGAATTGTTTATCTACAACAACAACAGCAATGAAAATCGCCTCTAGGACACACACCTCCCCTCCCCCCCCCCTCCCTTGCATGTACTGAACAAGATGTTAAGTGAGATTCACACTGGCGGAATTTATTCTTGCACTTAGAAGCATGAGAAGGAATATTACACTGAATATGAGCCACTTGAGTGCATCTGTTGGTCCTGTTCTCCTGTTGTAATCCTAAGACACAGCTGTGTATCTTATATTGGATAGATTAAAAAAAAAAAAAGCCACTTGATGATGTAATAGGCTGAAGGAGGTGAAAGGTGTTTAGCTGATAAGTATGAACATATGGAAAGATTGAAAGGCTACCTCTGAGAAAAAGTAAAAAGCCAAAAAATAAAAATTTAAAAAAAGGAAAACAAAAGAGGCGGGAGTTGTAGGCCATAGGGATAACTCAAGGAACAGATAGATTAGATGTTGTGGTTTTTTGTTTTTTTTAACGATGTTGTTCCTGCAACTCAACCCATGTCCTTGCATACACATGAACTCATAAAGGTTGCATCTGGAAAGGAGCATTGGCCCAGCTTTGACAAGGCTAAGATTTTACCGCCAAGAAATTTATCACTTCAATTTCGGGTAATGAGAAAGCACAAAGGATGATCATGCCAGGAAGGCGGTGGTTTATTTCTTGTATGCATTTCATTATCTAGCAACGGTTTGTGTTGATAGCAATCCGTCAGACTCTGACAGATTCATTAGAGAAAGTGATTAGGACCGCTTGTACAGTTTGTTTCCATAACCAGCCTCTTTCCTTGCCCCATGCCGATTCTTAAGAGTCGTTTTATGCGCGGGTCTCCTAGCGCCATTGTGCTGGATACCTGGACAACATTCCGCCGAGGTAGTTGAACAATTTGGTGGGATGTAGGGTGATAGGCTGGAGAAAGGAGGGGCGTAGATATACCTTTGGAGGCCATTCACGCAGGCCACTGCATGCGCATCCGACCCGTCCCACGAGCCAGTGTGCACTCGAGCGTTCGGCGGTTGTTTTGTGCGTGCAAAGATTGCATGATATTGTGATTACATCAGATGCATTGGATCAAGAGGCAGATCGCATGTGATTTGAGAATAACAGGAGAGGAAGGGGGGGGGGGGGGGGGAGGGAGGGAAAAAAAAAATCCAAACAAAACTAAATAAAAGAGCTCTACAATAGGTTTTTTTTTTTTTTTTTTTAATTCAGCCACAAAAGTAATTATGAGGAATGGAAAGATTGGAAGGATAATGAAAGAGACATGCGTGATGTCTTATTTCGGCGAGACTCATCTTCATCAGATTGGTCTTTGCTAGTGGAGATATGTATACATTTATTCACTGTACAGAAATAACGTGGAATTATGAAGACAGGATTAGATTGGATTCAATCCAGAAGCTTAGTTTCAAATTTTAAAACTGTGGATCATTCCACCTAACCTTACCATATTGGTGCAGGATTTTTTTTTTCCTTTGAAGTGGTCGAGCAGACAAATTTTTTTCATCAACAACACACACTTCCTGAGGGAGAAGGTTAAGCCACCCCAAAATTACTTTCAATTGTCTTCTTCTCTAAAGGTGATATCTTATCTTTCCACTGGCTTTTCTTAAGATTTGATAACCATTATGCTATCAGATTTCCATCTATTGCGTTGTGTATGGGTCATTGTTCTGGGATAAAAACAGAAATGCTTTATTATTATTCCCAGCTGCAAAGAAGTCTGCACAATGTCATTGTCGGTGTGCCTGGCGCATAAGCTAAAGAATAATAATGTTATGGATTATAGTTTAGTTGTAGTAGAAAAAAAAAACATAAATAAAAATGAACCCCTTTCACATTACCCGTCACAGGCACCACGGGTGTTTTTGTAGGCCGCTCCTACCCATGTCGAAAAGCAAAGCCTGTCATTAACACTCCGCAAATCACAAGGAAAACCAGTGGCTCCGCCCATCAGAATTTTTGTGTTCCGTCGGTGTTTGTACATTACACTTTGCTTTCATGTGGCATTAACTTGTTCATGCCTTAACCCACAAGTCCATGTCCTCATCTTCTGTTCCATTTTAATTAGCTGCGTGTCGCGGTTAAATCACATTTGATAAAGAGAGAGAGAGAGAGAGAGAGGAGAGAAAACGAAATCGTTATTAAATGGTCACTCAACTACAAGAGCTCTATTGCCAAGCGGCTCATCGATTGCATTAATCACGAACTCTTAGCAGATTACACGCAACGCAGAGATCTGATGTGGAATAGTAAAGTCCCACACCAAGCAAGGCGGTTCATTCCAGGACTACTTTGACTAGCGCCAGAAATGCGGAAAACTGATGGAGCAAAAGGGAGATGGCGATATTTCAAGGCTTAAGATCAGCTAGTCACCGTTTATTTCGATTCGTTGAGGGTTCTGCACTAGCCTAGGGCTGTACTTTTACTGGTTCTGTGAACTAAACAGTCCAGCCGGGATTGAGAAGGGTGAATGACCCCAGCGGCAATAGTTACCCCGATCAAGCACGCAGAGTATATTGTGAGACAGCGGGAATAATAACGCCTGCATTCCACTTCCTGTGCCATTTGTCTGCTTCCGACGTCGCTGATATGCGGCATCCAACATCCGGTGAAAGGCTCTTTATTACAGGCACACATTCTGAGGTTAAGTTAGGCCTACTGAGCACGAATGAATGACCGAAATAGATAATCTAGAGGAAGTCGTTTCCACAATCTTTTTTTGTTTTCGTGATCATTAATTTCTGCAAAAACCAGTTAAAGAGTAGATGGGCAACATTTGGGCAGGTGGCGCAGGAGCGCAAAGGTAGACACTTCGTAGTTTCTGACCTCGAACTAAGCACTTAAGTGGATTTCAGACTAAACAACAACAATAGAGGAAGGGGGAACTGAGAAAGAAACAATACTTGTTGTACTGAGACACAGTATTAATGGGCTTGTGAAAAGAAGTTTTCCATTTGACGGATGGGACTGACACAGATCTATGCTGGCGCCTCAATAGTTAGATCCTCCTCAAGAACAGGCAGAGGCGGAGCATTCCACAACGAGGCATAGATCTAGTCCTGGTATTACTAGACTGAAAGTTTTGAATAGCCCCCGAGCATATGGCCTGATGTATATATTGATAGGCTTGTGTGTAGGAGGTACGGTGTCATTCAAGCCTTACCTGCACAGCCTATGCTCACAGAACAGGGCGGTTGTGCTTTATATAATCATGTGTCTAGTAATTCACATTTCGACCCCCACCCCCCTGACCCTCTCTCCCCCTTTCCCCGGTTTCATTTTCCATTTTATAAAGGCTGAAAATTGAGCTCTATCAATTCTGCAGTCAGTGTCAGGTCCTATTGCCCTGGTCCTCATAATGGAGGACAAAATTGTCGGGTGTATGTCAGTGAAATGGTCCCACGTTCGCCTATCATTATAGCGGCGCGGTCTCATTGTTCTTGTGCCCTATCACTAGCCTAGTCTGTCCCGGCTAGTTACGGCGGGGGAATTTACGGCACTCCCCCGCCCACTGACTCGACTCTCTCGCTGGTCCTGGCTTATCGCACTTTCCTTTTCTTATCTTTCTCCTACTCAGGCGGTGGAGGCAATGTGTATAAAGAGCCAAAGGAGGTGGCAGGAGGAGGGAGGGTGGTGCCAATAGGTAAGTAGCTGTTTTCATGTTTAATCAACAAATTAATAGTGGTTGTTTTCAGTACATATTTTTTTCAATATATTTTGCCTCCTTATCCCTATGCCGTTTAAAATTGTTTATCTAAATTAGTATCTTGCTTAAGGTAATATCAGCAAGCATATGACTCACTGAGAACCTATAAACGATCCATAATTTACAATGTTTATTGTATGATGGTGAATAGTATCAGCAGTTAGCAGTAAGAAAGAAAGATGCAGAAATATTGACTCAGCAGCAATAATAAAGACATTACCAGTTGTTAAGACTGAATTCTCATGGCCTAGCGCTTGCTACTCGCTCGTTCAATATTTCTCATACTATGGCTTTGCTGGAAGCATTGCAAATGAAATCAAGTGAAACTGTCAAACAAAAAGTGACATTTCTCTGATGAAACCACGTCGAGAATATAAAATGGTTATTTACTTTCTTGAATATATTAAGCTTTTGGGCCTTTTTGTATTGTATTGTTTTGTTTTTGTTTTTTTTGTCATTTTGTTATTTATAAATTTGGGGATAGTCCTATGAAGAATGGCCCTTTGAGTGTATATTTGTCTTTGCACGATTATATGAATAAAAACTGTTGCGTCCAGTTACATGGATTGTTTTGCCCCTCTCATATCCAAAGGAAAAAAAAATAGGACGATTATTTTTCACCCCCATGTATTTTGAAAAAAAAAAAAGAGTTAAGCTTATTAGCTTTAAGCCTTCTCATGTCTAGAAAAAAAATGATAAGTTCGTGATCATCACATTTTAAGACCTATGTGATGCTGTGACATAAGGGGTTGTCCTTTGTCTGCTGTACATAATCATTTTAACATCTGAAACTGATTATAAAATTTGATTTTCTCTGTATTTTGAATCATACGAGTTCATAATTTGACAAAAGATAAAAGTAAGATAAATTGAAAACCTCATGTGAGAGAGAAAAGAAAAATATCATTTTAAAAAGTGTTGAATGTGATCATGTAAATAACGGAGGAAGAGTCACATCCTTCTATCACACTTTTCATATACAATTCAGTGGTTAAGAACAACAGCGACAATCATTTCACAATCTTCTAGATCTTATCCTCATTCCCATTTGACCAGTCTGCATTGGTTTTCTCACACCTCGGGTAAATACATACACTTATGTATTTACAATTAAAACTGTCCCGGTGAAATACTTCTTGAAGTGTGGTCCTATTGAAATAACGAAATGGTAGTGTTTTTTTGTGTCTTTATTTGTTTGTGGCAGCTGGTGCCTGTGTCAGTATTTGTGACAGCAGGTGCCTGTGTCAATGTTTGTGACAGTGGGTACCAGTGTCAGTGTTTGTGACAATGGGTGCCTGTGTCAATGTTTGTGACAGCGGGTGTCTGTGTCAGTGTTTGTGACAGTGGGTGGCCTGTGTCAGGGTTTGTGACAATGGGTGCCTGTGTCAATGTTTGTGACAGCAGGTGTCTGTGTCAGTGTTTGTGACAGTGGGTGCCTGTGTCAGTGTTTGTGACAGTGGGTGCCTGTGTCAATGTTTGTGACAGTGGGTGTCTGTGTCGGTGTTTGTGACAGTTTGTGCCTATGTCAGTGTTTGTGACAGTGAGTGCCTGTGTCAGTGTTTTTGACAGTGGGTGCCTGTGTCAGTGTTTGTGACAGTGGGTGCCAGTGTCAGTGATAGTGGGTGCCTGTGTCAGTGTTTGTGACAGTGGGTCCCTACGTTCTGTAATACGTTTTTCAACCTCTTAGTGGAGGTTATCTCGAAAAGTGGGTACCTGTGTCAGTATTTGTGACAGTGGGTGTCTGTGTCAGTGTTTGTGACAGTAGATACCTGTGTTAGTGTTTGTGACAGAAGAGCTTAGTGTATTCTTAGAAGTGTCAAGGGACCTACCTGGTCAAAGATTCTACAATAATTGAAGAAAAAACTCTGCTTTTTTTTTCCTTTTAAGCGCATTTCTGCAACATAAATATACTTTTTAGACTGCAACATAAATATCATTTTAGGGAAAAAGAAAGAACTCTGCTTGTATTCCTTTTAAGCTCATCTCTGCAACATAAATATCATTTTAGAAAAAAAAGGAAGAACTCTGGTTGTATTTCTTTTAAGCTCATCTCTTCAACATAAATATCAGTGTAGAGAAAAAGAAAGAGCTCTGCTTTTATTCCTTTTAAGCTCATCTCTGCAACATAAATATCATTTTTGAAAAAGGAAGAATTCAGCTTTTTTTTCAATTTAAGCTCATTTCTTCAACAAAAATATCATTTTAGAAACAAAGAACTGAGCGTCTGTTCATTTTAAGCTCATCTCTGGAACCTAAATATCATTTTGAAAAAAGAAAAAGCTCAGCTTTTATTGCTTTCAG
The DNA here is from genome assembly GCA_039654565.1 of Peronia peronii. Classification (NCBI taxonomy): domain Eukaryota; kingdom Metazoa; phylum Mollusca; class Gastropoda; order Systellommatophora; family Onchidiidae; genus Peronia; species Peronia peronii. The sequence continues at coordinate 4,062,048 of JBCEWB010000001.1, forward strand.
GCATGAGCTCCTCCCTGGCACTTGAAAGAACTCAGCTTATATTCCCTTGAAGCCTAAGCTCCTCTCTAGAAAATGACTCATTATCATTTAAATAAAAAGAAAGAATTCTGCTTTTATTCATTTCAGGCATGAGCTCCTATCTGAAACATGAAAAAATACCATTCAAGAAGAAGAAAGAACTTACTTCATATTGCACTCAGCCTAAGCTCATCTCTGAAACATAAAAAAAAAAAAAAAAAAAAAGATCGTTTCAGAAAAAAGATTCCTTTAGGCCTAAGCTCATCAATATCTGGGACCTGAATAGAAATCATTTTAAAGGCTGGGATATCCCAGCAGTAATTTTCTTGTTTAATTAAGTAACACTTTTTTAAAAAATCATGCTGTTCTTCATTGATCTATTGTTTTCCCTCCCTTCTCCCTCCATCCTCGTTCCCCTCTGTACCCTCACCATAGGGAAGGGTAGCATGGGCCCAGACCCACGCAAGGAGACCCAACCCGGATCATGCTACCCAGGGGAACCAGACTGTCTGCAGCCCAAAGTGCCCCCCACACCCCCTCCCCCTCACTTGGTCAGTCAAGACCGTCTCCCTTTCCACCTGACCAGTGGGCAGACCCTCACTGGACTGGACAAACCCTCCCTGGTCATCAGGCCCGGCGTGCTGCGGCAAGGCAGAGCCTTCTTTGTCCAGGTCACGGCAAAAGCTCAAGGTAAGTGCTTTGCACACTCTTATTCTTTTAGCTGAGATTTTAGCCCCAAAATTGAACATCAACAGTGCTGGAAACAAACAAACAAACAAGCAAACTGCTCACATGGTGGGTTTTGTACTATGGTATTTTGAAATTGTTTGAAGTCGTTTACATTTTTTTGAAAATAATAATAATAAAAATAGTATATAAAGTGTTGAATGGTTTGCTGGCTCCAGGATACCATTGCATTAATCTGCTCTAGAGCCAATCCCCTTTTTGGTTGTAATCTCAAATGTACGGAACCTCTCACATAAGGTGACACCAAAATGTATTACTAATATTGTTGGTTCACTTTTGCTATTTGAGACCATGTCTCAGTTTGAAATCTTACTGCAATGAATACTAATAATAACTGAGAACATGTATATAGCGCTCTCATCCTTCTTATCCCCCTACAGTGTATAAGCCCTGAGCACTCTACAATCTATTATTACCCCGACAAACCCAGTGGAGACACTCACGAGACCTTCTCAGCTTGCTGGGAAGCATACAAGTGGCTGCTCGTTGGGCGCTCTGACCTTGTCTGTCTATAGTGGGGTAGCCATTTTAACCCGGTTCGAGTCAGGAAATTTTGTGTGTAAATTGTCTTTCCTGAAAAAAAATGTCGGAACCAATCAGGATTCGAACCCGGAACTTTAGACCCGAGACTGATGGCCCAACTACTAGGCCACTGACACTATTGTAATAGAGCCAGATGTGTTTATTTTTTTGTTTGAACTCTTCCAGGGATTTTGTTGGTAATAACCCATTCAGTGAACAATTCTATAAATAGCATTTTGCTGTAAATATTTTAGTTCATTTTTTTTTTCCAAGGCTTATTGCAGTGGACTCGGCTCGTTATATTACGTCTTTCAACCGCCTCTGCGGTGGTTATCTCGACGGATTATTGCAATGGACAAGGTACAGAAAGTATATTCTGTATTGAGACTGGTATTACTGAAACTAAGCTTAATTTTCCGTCTATTAGGAAAAAATTATGTTCCACGCTCTTGTATACTGTATTGTATTATAACTGTGTTCAGAGAATCTGTTAATTTTTCGTCATAGTTCCGCTTGCAATTCGTTGGAATACCTGGATAAACATCTAATAATAACAATAATATAAAAGAGCATTTATATAGCGCTTGTTCCCGTATAGTGTACAAACTGAGCGCTTTATAATCTGTTATTGCCCCGACCAATGGAGATACTCAGTATGTTCTCATCGTCTTGGGACGCATCCAAGGCGGCTACCCAATAGGCATTCTAAATCTTACCAATCTATCATTCACTATATTTTGTATAATATTAAGATTCACCTAGATGTTTGGTCTGGCTGAATGAAACACAGTTAGGCAGTCATCGTATTGGACCTAGCGACCCAAACCTAGGTTCAACCCGCAGAACATGTTCTTTAGTGTGAGCTTTTGGGAATCGAAAACTTGGCGAAACTTGTCCATCAAGCTGGCCATCACAACTAACGGCCTCCCGCCTCCTCCCTTGCTCCCATGTAATGTTGGTTAGGCGAACGGACGCCTGGTGGGCATGTTTCATAATTTTGTCTCTGCAGAGGGCAATAACAGAGATATTAGTTTTTATGCACCCTGTCCGTCTCTCTTTCTTTCTCCCCCCCCCCCCCCCCCCCGCCTCCCACTGACAGCTGTAAAAACGTAATGGTAGGGTTGCCTTAGGAAATGCAATATAATTTATAATAATTATTTTTAAAAAAATAAAAACAATCTCTGAGTCAATACCAACAACGCTGGAAATGACAATAATAGCTGGTCAGCCAACCTCAGATTCAATAAGGACTGCGTTTTGTATGTTTGTTATTTTGTGTTGAACATGAACGTCCTTAGGTCTTGATTAAGATTGGAATTGATGATTTGCATTTTCTTGTTTCCAAAGACAGTTATGAGTATATAGAATATAGAGGGATTTTGAAACATGCACATACGCACACGCACAAAAAGTGAATCTTTTAGGTAACTTCCAGAACCCTTTTCCTATCTTTCGTCTTCCTCTTTCCTTTCTCTCTTTTTTTTCTCACCTCTTTCCCTGCTTCTCTTCCTCGACCACATTCACGTATACCAGCCAGGGGTTTTGTCACCTGCACTATTCACAAGGTGAAGGTGTTCCAACGTCAGGACGGTTAGCATAAGCGTCAAGGTAGGCAAGTGCTAAACAATGCATAAAGGGAAACGAGCCCCGTCCTTTCAATAAGAGCTCTGTTTCTCACTGTGCGGTTGCCTTGTTCAAACAAGCGGACACACGAACAGGGAAGGAGGAATACATGAACGGTTACTAATTCCCACGGCTTTCTCAGATTTGAGTCATATATGTTTCTTTTTTTTTTTTTTTAACGGACGCAGCCACCGTACCAGCTACGGCTAAGTAGTTTCCTTCATTTATCTCAACACGTCACATCGTCTAAATGAGTGTTAGCATTCATGACAACATTTTTCCTCAGAACAACTTTTATGGAGTAATATGCTGTGGTATAAAACAGCTAAAACTGATCTACCTGTCCTCAGTCTGTATGCCATTATGTTTGATTGTCCGTTGTCTGTCCATATATCACATAGCTAGTTAGTTCTGTCGACTACAGTTTTCTCTTATAGAGCACATCTTTTACTCGCGGGGCACATCTCTTTCGCATATACACATATGAGGACCTCAGTTTGAAGCAAAATAATAACCTAATACAGGATATGATACAAAAGCTGAAATGGGGTTGTATGCCGTGATAAAAAACTAGGCTTGTTTGCTTCCTCTTTGATTACCCTCCCACCACACAGGGATCTGCCCGAGGCTCCTAGCATGAGCCTTGTCTTGCCGTTCTCAGTTACAACCCTTCCTCTTCATGTCGTCAGTTTAATCTTCAACAAGAGACCGAATTTGATCCTTCTCGTCCCACATATTATAGCATTCCTGCAACCGCCGTCCCCTCTCTTCCCGTGTCACCGGTTACAGTGCAACGTTAATAGATTTTCACCTCTTTGATATGCAAATCCTCCCGCAATTATCATTCAAAGTAGAGAGCTCTTTCCACAAAGACTTTCCAACACCTTTGCGTGACAATACCGTGATTGAGAACTTCCAAACTGAAATCATGAACTAATGCGCTGACACAGAGCCCTGGGAAAGAAAAACGGATTGAAGAATAGTTTGAGGAGCTGAAACTCAAGGTTTGTAGCTTTGACAAAGAATTAATTATGTAGATAAGGATCTGGGCATTCCCCAGCAACAATGGAGCTCCAGAGAGTTTATGCGACCGCCAGTGACAACATAAATTCTATTCCTTGGTTGGGTTTACATTCTTGCCCCTTGTCTTCCATCTGAACCAGAGAGAGAGAGAGAGAGAGAGAGAGAGGGGGGGGGGGGAGAAACCCAGAGAGAGAGAAAACTCAGCAGCAACTAAATTCTGATCTGGATGTGTTATGTGCTCCTTCTGCAAACTTTATTAAACCCCTGTTAACCTTTTTGACTGAAGTGGGCTATACGACCGATACTTGTTATGCTGATGCCCGATTGTAATGAATATCTGCTATAACTGAAACACTTCTCTTCTCTAACCAATCCAGCACTTGGACAGGAATTTCTTTGTTGTGTTTCCCTGTATCTCCTATTTTGCTATATCCCTTCTTATTCTGCACACGTAACCACATACCTCATGACTGTCTCAGATACCTGGGATTACCAACACTGAGCTAAAACTGTTTGTTAGTATCTCCATTCTGACTGAGCCCTGAAAATTTAGAGACTGACAAGGCGGGAGTGAGTTCAGGGAGCAGAGGAGAGGGCCTGTATGTGTAGTATTGGAGGGCCAGAAGAGACCTAAAAGTTAGGAATTCATTGAATTAGGGGTAGAAACTTTCATCTTAAAATGTGCTGTTTATTATGACTTTTGTATTTATGTGCAGATGGCTCCATGGGACTGGCCATGATATATTTTGAGGTGAACAAAAGTCCCCGCAAAGGAAGCTGCACCATACGGCCTAAGCACGGGGTACATCTGGAAACCGAGTTCCGAGTATTTTGCAAGGAATGGAAAGATGAGGTAAGTCATTTTTCTTTTAAATGAGCATTTCAGTGAGCCACCCATTCCAGCTTCTACATCCGAGAGTGAATAACCGGTAAATAGTATTTCAGTAACACTGAAAGAAGAAGCTCACAGTATTTAGTACGAGGTAGTAAAACACTCTTTACCAACAGACCAAATTTATCAGTGGAAAGTGAACTCAGTTGGCTGAGTATCAAAACTTCATCATTACTTAGAAAAAACTTTTCTTTTGTGTGTGTGTGTGTGTGTGTTGAGGGGGGGGGGGAGGGGGAAGAAAGAAAACAAAGAAGGAACAAACGGACCGAGAAAATGTTAAAGATCGTACTTAATTTAACGGTTCAACACTTGACTGTCAGTGAAACTGGGAAAGATATTCATTTATCGTTTTGCTCTTTACTTTTATTTTCTGTCTTGTCTGTCATTAGTTTGCTCACATTCTGTCACATACTGTTGTACTGCTGTGCGACGGTTATTATAAACAATCATATTTCTTACCTATGATGTACAGTGAAGCCACTTCATCTTCATGATAAGGTGTTGTTTGGAAGCCTAGTTATTATCTTTCTTCTGAGCAGTAAAGCACCTACCAATCTGAGTGGAGACCATCATAGATTATAGGCAACGATAAAGCTATTCATCTTATGATCACTTTGGCGTTTCAGTATAATATGTAACTTTGATCTATCAGGAAAGAGAGTTGGCTCACATCTTATTCTGCTCTTTATAATCACCCCGTCCTTATTTATTGTGTATCTGAATTTTACTTCTTATCAGTATGAAATTGAAAGAAGAGGTTTTTTTTTTTTTTTTTTTTTTTTTGTATTTAAGGCGTAAAAAAAATGTAGGAAGAACTAAATGTAGATTTTTTTTTGTATGTGACAGCTTTATCAATATGAGCTTTGAACGACCTGGCTTAAAAAAAAAAAGCATAAACTTAACTCACATTTTTCTAAGTTTTTTTTTTTTTAAAGACAGCTCCAGCTTTATAACTTATAAGAAATTTCCAACAAGGTAGGTCTGTGCCCAGAGGAAATCAGCAGCTTCCAGAATGATCTTTATTGAAGTTCTAGTATATTTCACAAAGTGGGAAGGTTAAGTGGAAACTCTTCCATTTGTTTTGAGAGATAAATCATGAGAATCCTGAATACGCCATTTTTGTGTTAGCTGTTTTTGATATGTCATTCGCTTATCTATTTGCTTATTTGTATGTTGACCGGTTTGACATTGTTGTTCTATTCGTTTGCCTGCTACTTGTTTGTAAAACCTTGTAAACTATGTAGTTTCTATTTACTTTGAAACAGTTTCGAGTTTAATTATAACAATTGATGGTTTTGTTACCCTTTTTCTTCTGATTAGTTTGTGTTATACCTCTTGCACTTGGCAAAGAGAGGTAGTTTGGTTGATGGTCAGCGTGGCTCACCTAATCACAGTCTATCAGGATGAGGATGAAAACACAAAGATTCCCCATCAAGTATGTCCATCCTCAGTTTTCCTCATCCCTTGCCACTTTTCACCTCAGGTTCAGATCGACTTTTTTGCCGTGTCGTATACATTGATGAGGTCTGATTCCATCAGCTTAGAGTACACCTTTTTTTTTTTTTAAATCGATTTATTGCCTTAAGAGTATTGAAGCTGTATGTGTGTGCATCATTCGTGTAAATGTGCATGAGTACGTTACGACATAATATATGCAGTTTTAGCAGTGTTGGCCGTACGCCTTTACAAATATCACACATCTGTAAAGGACATACAGCATTTAACTAAAACGTATTAGTTTTATTAGTGGTGGTATCGATGGTCGTAATAAACGGAACAATAATAACAACGGACTGACTTTTGCGACCAGGTTTCCCTTTTCGACCAATCAAATTGCATCGTTTGATTTATTCGGGACATTAAGTTAGAACCTGCAGATTCTAGATCTAGATTCTAGATTTTAGAAAGGATAAATTCCCCAACAGGCCAAGTAGCTATTGGGTTAGATTTAGGGCCAGGGTTAGATTTAGTGCTTGGGTTGGATTTAGTATTTGGGTAAGTGTTAAGATTAGAGTTAGGGTTAGGGTTAGGGTCTAGAGTTAGGGTTAGGGTTAGAGTTAGGGTCAGTGTAGGGTCTAAAGTTAGGATTAGGGTTAGGGTTAGAGTTAGGGTCCGGGTAGGGTCTAGAGTTAGGATTAGGGTTAGGGTTCGAGCTAGGGTTAGAGTTAGGGTTAGGGTGTTGTTATTGTTAAGGTTAGGGTTAGGGATAGAGTTAGAGTTAGGGTAAGAGTTAAGATGAAATACAGGGCTTATTCATGTACCGTGGAACGTTTAGTTACATTATTAAGGTCGCCTGGTAGCAATAGACCACAGATTTTATTTTGACCGCCTGATAGCAATAGGCCACATGGCCTATTTTGACCATCTGGTAGCAATAGACCACAGGGCCTATTTTGACCACCTGATAGCAATAGACCACATGGCGTATTTTGACCACCTGGTAGCAATAGACCACAGGGTCTATTTTGACCACCTGGTAGCAATAGACCACAAGGAGTATTTTGACCACCTGGTAGCAATAGACCACAGGGAGTATTTTGACCACGTGGTAGCAATAGACCACAGGGTCTATTTTGACCACCTGGTAGCAATAGATGGTAGCAATAGACCACAGGGTTTATTTTGACAAGCAATAGACCACAGGGTTTATTTTGACCACCTGGTAGCAATAGCCTCGTCCTACTAATAATTGGTTGAAGTAGTACTAGTAGTAGTGGAGTAATAATGGCAGTAGTGCTAGTAGAAATACATTGTCACTCTTTTTTTTAGTACAAATCTTCATAATCTTTATATGAGAACAGTTCGAGTTGTACTTGTAAACAAAGGACCTAAAACGGGAAAACCCCACTATAAAAGACAGACAGTGGATTCAAGAGAATAAAAGAGAGTAGATTGATGACCTAGACTGAAATGACATTAATTGCCGTCCTCTGCATATGAAGTGCCTTTCGCAAATGAATTTACCGAAGCTTTATGGTATCTGCTTGATAGCCGTCTGACTGTGCTGGTCCTATTGTTTTCGAACTTTTTCTTGCTGCCCTGTCTCTTGTGCTCATTTGTAGCCCTCAGTTTTTGTTCCGTGATTTAGACAAACCAGTGAACGTTGAGCAGAGGAAGGCAGATATATGCTAAGCTGTGTGTTTCCCATGTTTGTGGGTGAAATTCCAACCTAACACAGCTTACATATATGATGATAGCTTCATTATCATCATCACCATTACTGGTATTAACATCATCATCATTATCATCATCATTATCATCATCATTTGACGAAAAATGTCTTAAAATTAAGACGACTGTCCACCGGCAATATTATCATCATCATCATCATCATCATCATCAACATTTTATATGAATGCCGTGAACTTTATGACATAGACCTTCAGCCAGTTACTAACTAAATAATATTAAAAGAAACAAATAAGACTTGGGCAGCTGATAAATTGAAACATATAATATACTCAACGGAACGTTAACATTTCAATCAAATCTGGCTCTTTGTCAGGCAAAATAACCATCACCACCGGCATCATCATCGTCATCATCGACATCATTTTACAGAAATGTCTTGAACAGTAAGAGAAAGACTGCCAACTAGCAGCTCAAAATCTAGCTCAGTGGACTTATAGAGAAAACAGTAATGTACTGTGCACAGTTACGATGCTTGCACGCCATTCAACTTCCAGAGGAACCATTAACGGATGAAATCTGAACACATATCGAGAGTCTCCTTTGACCAAACTGTAACGCTTCCACTCCCTGGATGGCAAAGGAGGGGTTGGGGGGGGGGGGAGGGGGGGAAGGGGGGCAGGGGAAATCGGACAAGCTTGAAGTACG
>JBCEWB010000001.1:4085790-4100464 GCA_039654565.1 Peronia peronii
TTGAAGAAGGATTTGAAAAAACCACTCCCAGGACCCCCCCCCCCCCCCCCCTTTTTTTTTAAAGACAAAACATAGCGGTCACCCGTTCAGGGCTACATTTTCAGAACATTATGCTATATTCATTGTTCAGTGCCTATTCCACTGTTTCTCGCACATGTTATAATGGTATTTAAACTGTGCGCGTTAGTTCCAATAGAGACAGAATTGTACCTACTATATGATAAATAACGGATGTATCAGAACAGACAGAGGAAACAGATAGATGAGGACGACAGGCGTATTTGTACTGACTCACCTATCTCAGATTTTCTTAGAGATTCTGTAGACTTAAAGATATCTGAAGATACACTCTGAAAACTGTCATACAGGTTTCAGTTCTACATTCATAGATATTCAAAATAAAAGATGAGGCGGTTATTACGTTATATGCAGTGATTTGTCTTTGACAAGAGGCTTTGATTCGAACACTATTTTACCGCAAAATTACGTGTACGTTAACAATACGTGCATGAAAGGGTGCATCAACAGCAGATCTGTATTGTTTCTCCTGTAGTTGGTGCTATCATGACATTGCTTTTATACTGTGGATAGACATGTATCATGTGGATTTAGTAAGTATAGTGACGTGCAAGATACCGGGTTATCATGTCATTCCAATGATTAGCAATGAATCATAGACAGAAACTGAAATTGGAGAATAAATTTAAATGTGATGAGCGAGCAAAAAGCCTTAGAAACAGGGAAAATAATGTTCAAAATGAAAGGTCATTATCATAAATCAAAGCCGCTAATGAAATACTGCTCTATCACGGAAAGATGTGCAAGAGCTTGTGAGTAATTTCCCTAATTCAGTGTGCGATATATGGTGACGTTAGTGAAATTTTGAATTGAAGGGACGAAAATTTGTTGAGCAAATTTTGATATGAATGAAGAATCCGGCCTTCAATGTTTGATATTCATGCACTCATAAAGTGTTCTTCCACGAGCATCAGTGTTAAGTTTTCAAACTTTTAAGCTTTCAGCCACGTGGACTTGATTTTCTAGGTTTTAAAGCTTTCATTGCCTGATCAAGCATTAACTGCCCACATTCACCCCTGTGAGTCAGGCAGTCAACAGGCATGTAACACCACATTTGATCCTGTGCATCGACGAAACACTCATGGTCTTAGCGGCAATGCCATCCATCGAACGATTGCTAAATCAATGATATTATGTGATTGATTTTTGTATGCTCAGATTGCACGTCGCTGAGCCCTTAATGGGACTGGGCTGTGTGGACGTCGTTCCGGGACTTGTCTGGCATTTGTTGTGAGCAGTGAGACTGTTTCGCTCCAGTTGATACTAGTAAAATTAGACCATGCATCATTATTTTGTAGAGGAAGGATTAGGTGAACAATAGTGCCTGGGTCACTGAGTCTGTAGGGACATTTTTTTTTTACTATATTATTTCTTGTGAAAAGGTCATGTACATATCAATGCCAACACGAAAGATCCTAGGTGTCTGTTCGGTCCAAGGTAGGGCCTTTCTCATCCCCCGTCTTCTATAGGAGATGATCAGTTACGTAGAAAACTATGTCGAGGAAAAATTTAAAACTCACTGAATATTTCAATACGTGCACTTGCAACTGTTACCATTAATGATTGTACTGCATCATCCGTTATTCAGTGTCGCAGAAAGTGATTGTTTCACTGGCTACGGTACAAAAAAAAATTGATAAATGTTGCGCTTTTCTTGTAGCTGAAGGCTGTCACGTAAAGTGGTCAGATGCCTGTACATTGTATTTATCTGCCCACCCATCTCCTCCTTTTCCATTATGTTCAAAAAGCCATCTTCCTTAAAATATTTCTCATGTGCATTTATCAGTGTTTCCCAGATTGTTCATTTTTAGTGTTATTTTTACTTAGAAACACCCAGAAGTCCAGTGACATTTTTATCTGAAAACCTTTTGCTGAAACACATTTGCAGGCACAGGGATGCCCTTATGTCGGAAAGTGTTGGGATTTACACACAACATTTGGGCTGTTCGAGTCACTTTCCAGAAATAGACACACGTAGGACAGCAGTTGAAACTTGATCCCCCTCCTCCTCCCCCTTCCCCCCCCCCCCCCCCCCCAACCAAAAAATCCCTTTCCCTCTCTCAAATATTTTGTACGCACATTTTGAATGAGCAGTTGGATGGGGAAGGGGGGCACTAGTTCATCTCACAATGTGCATTTTTACCACGTCTGGCAGAAAACGATGAATATTTCATTACGACAATTTTCTCGTTAACCCTGGGGTAGTAGGATAGTTGTAATTTGCATACCACATGCATGCATATCCAGTTTGATTATTTACTGCGATATCGTATACTAAACTAATCTAAAATAGCTAGGCAACTCTGGTTTTAATTCTTCAGCGCAGAAAGGATCCCGAAATGATCGAGAGTGTCTTCGTATATCAAGTAGGCACATGGAACAATTGGTTATGATACCAAATAGGATTGAAACATGTTAGCGAGCGCGGTGTGTCTGTGGAGAAAATAATTATTTTGGAAAAAATCATTGTCAAGGAAATAATTATGCTTGGGGACTTCTTCCTTCTTATCGAATCCGTTAGTCAAGAAAATAGCGATGAATAAATTATGTTAAATTATTCGTGGGACCAGTGACGCTTAAAATCATGCATTTTCGGTTGTTCAGACGAAACTTTAAGAACCAGTACACCATATCAAGAATGTGTGTGCGGCATATCGTGTCCTGTTTTCAGCTGCTTGAAATATTTGCACTCCTTTTAGAACAACCAAACCATTTTGTAACTGTCTAGTTGACTACTGTTTGGAAGCAGCAAATGTGGCAGTATCTTCTTATTTTGTGGCCTATTTGTTTGATTGAATGACTTTATAAAACAATCGAGGATCTATTTTTTTTCCAACCTGAGTCATGACAGATCAGATTAGACTCTATGTTTGGCGGAGACCGTATCAAACCTTTAGCATGCTTTTGATCCTTCCATTAAGGGTCCGGCAGTGCTTCCTTTGTTCCGGACAGCCGCTATTTAGAACGGCTTTGAACGAGATAATTTACTTTGGATCTCGGTGGGACAAGGTTAAGTGTTGTGTGACTGGGCATAACAAGCGACGTGAAGGTGACACATGAAACAGTGATTTATGTCCTTTTCCAGCTTGAGGAAAGACGAGCGGGTCAGGCCATTCCCTTGCCTGCAATACAATAGCCGAGTCGTGCGATCTCATCCATCGTCTGGGCATTGATCCATTTGAACTGTTTTCTCCAAAACTTAAAACGGGTGTTAAAAACACATAGTAGATAGCAATCGGTGGAGACCACAGGAAAATTAAACACCATGTATTCATAATGAGTCGTTTTCGTAGTTATTTTCCATTGCCAAAATACAAGCGACAGAAAACAGCATTCCAAAGAAGGGGAAAAAATGACTTTTTCTGTTGTTATTTGAAGTATGTAATAAATAAATAAATAAATAAATATTTTTTTTCGTGAAAAGAAAAATTAGAATAAGAGAAAATCAGTTTGATTTTCTTTAATTACAGTGCTTGTGTTTTACCTCTTGTATTTGGCACATATAGTATGGCTGACGGTCAGAATGACTCAGTGTTTCGAAGAGGGAGCCACACTACAAACATTGGTAATTTTTATTTTTATTTTGTATTGCTTGCAGGCTGTCCCATGCCAAATCACATTGTTTGAGAGAATGGATATTGCCAGATTCTGTACGTTCAGTAATTGAATTGTAATGGTGATGACTATGGGAATAGTAGTGATTTTCCTCATTTTGACAGAAGGACAGTTGGTCTGCCCAAGATTGTGGTCGCTTACGAATTGCACTACCTAACAGCGGGGGAACCCACATATATTTCTGTGGCGTATGAGGCAGCCTTTATTTACGGCAAACAGATCCTTTGCAACAGCAGTCCCGGTAACTTTGCCAGCGTGACACCTTTCATGTTGACCAGCCGTTGTTGTCGCATAATCGGTTTGTCAATGCTTAATAGAGCGGGCTGGCCGGTGATGCAGGGCCATAGCCGTGGTCAGGGGGAAATGTGACAGGCAGATAGGAGACACTTGACAGTGGACAGGCATGCCTAGATAGGGGGTCGCTCGGTTCTTTAGGCCCGCTGTATAGCTGTGTATTCTTCTCCAGAACAGGTTATTTCGCAGCACAGTTGTAGTGTAATGTTCGACAACACCAAGGTTTATTTGATCTTCGAGCTGGTGGCGCAGGGATATGGCTGTTTGAACAGGGCATAGGGCTGAGGAAGCAAAAAGGCTACAGATCTGCGTGTTTAAATAGGGTGGGAACAGAGTAAACTAAGAGTACTAAGCGGAGAACTGTCACTAAGTAGACTGTGAGCTTAACGGATTTTTTACCGGTTACGTGCCTCTATTAACCGACGCCACCTTCGTGTAAGAACTACCACTGTGCAGAAACTAAAGCAGAAAAAAGCTCTCCTCACGCACACCATTGAAACAGTATAGTGGAGTGATGTATCAGTGCTTTGAGGATAAGAAATTCATGGCAAGACATAGGAGAGAATCATCTTGTCATGCTGCCATGTGTTAATGTATTGTCAAGCCAGTAGCTAGTTCAAATGTAACCATCATACGTTGAAGTCTCGTGCCATAATAATAGGCCTATATAGATATATTGTCTTTTGCTCTTGAAACTCCCAGTTTTTCATAGATCTTTGAATCTGTTCTCTATTTCTTTTAAGTATGCACTCTATATTCGTTTGGCACAGAAACTGTTAAAGTGAGTAGGAATTCTTAACTATTTTAGTAGAAACCAGATCATCTTGTTAAAGTTTACAGAAGGTGAAAAACGAAGAAGAAGGAGGGCCATCGCAACGTCACATTTCCAGGGTTCAGGCTCAGTCGCCATGACACGTTACTTCCTGTACTAAATTGTCCACAGGCAGAGACAATGATCCCATGAAATGATCCACGTCAGTCGGCATAGCAGTTTTTATGTGAATGTGTTCAAAGCACGCAAGGCGTCGCCTAGTTTCAGCTCTGCCTATAGCGCAGTGCTGTAGAGAGGACACCTCAGTGATTCATTTTTCTCTCATTGATACTGGGACACGCTGGCTATCTTTATCTCCTCCTCTTAATTTTTTTTCAGGAAAAATGCCACCGAACTTCTTGAACTTGCCTCCACATCCATCTACGATGGAATCAGTCACGATTTGTTTAGACCACTCACTCAATTGGCTACAAATCTTAACACCTACCGTGCGGATGATTTATCTCAGGAGTCCACCAAAGAAATTCGAGCACACATAAGATCGACCATACTGGAAGCCCTGGTCTACATACCTCTTCGAGATGAGGTAAGAACATACATTATTGATGCTATCATTTCACTGTCAATACTTAAACCATCTGCAATTTAAATAACTTTCAAACTTAAGCCCAGCTATGCCTTCCCGTATCATTTCATTGTGCTAATTACAAGGATAGAATAGTGGAATTGTATGACCAAATAAATGACTTATTTAGTCCAGAGTAACATATCTGATCTTGATAAAACATGGCTAAATAAAACTGAAATGAAGGAAATTTTGAAATAGTTCTTTTTTTGAGAATTAAATTATTACTAAATGTTACGTTCAACAAATAGTCTAACTGAACCTTGTATAAATTTAACATACAGATGTGCTTTAAAATAGGATACAACACATTTTATCCCAAAAGCTGTCCAGAATCATAGGGCTCTAAAATAGTGAAACAGGATTTGCCATCTGAACTCGAATATTATACACGTAGGATATATTTTTAATGTATAATTTCATCTTCACAAGTGCGCTCAAAGGATTTTACCATAATCAGAATGGCAGCCAGTAATATTTTCATAGTACCTTCTCATTGATTTAATGATACTTCAAGTAAGGGAGACCCCACAATAGTGAATTTTACGACCGTTTCTTCCCCTATTTCTCACGACCCTCAAGTTCATCGTATTCAAATAATAGCTTTTCTCTCTTTGTCTCTATGTGTTTGTCTGTCCGTCTGTTTTCTGTATGTCTGTCTTTGTCTATCTGCCTGATTGTCTGTCTCTCTGTCTTTGTGTGTCTGCCTGTTTGGCAGTCTCACTGTCTCTCTGTTCATTCTCGCTATATCTGTGCGGGGTTTGGGCCTCTTGTTGAAACAAAGGGGGAAGGCATTCTCTCCCCCCCCCCCCCCCCACTTCCACCACTACAAACATAATATAGTTCTCTGTCTGTGCTGGTCAGTTATTGTTATTATCGCTATTATTATACTGTCTTTATTATTTTTTTTCTTTTTTCATCGTGAATTTGTGCAGTATTCTCCGATCTTGGTGCTATTGTTGCAGTCATCCACTTTGCACACCGTGCATTTCCGTAGTTTGAGGCAGAAGAGCAATTAGGATTTCCGGATACAAGATGAATTTAATGATCAATAATTAGTGGTGGGAAAAGCTGTTTTGTTTGAAAGGCAAAGTTGAGCTAGCCTGGAGAGAAAAGAACAAACTCGAAAAAGCGTTCACCAAGCACTGGAATCTGTGGACAAGCTTCCCGGCAGCTGTGGCCGTTTGAACATTCGGTACCGCTAAAGCGCCATCCATTAGTCAGAGATACTGCAACAGGGAGGCAAAAGACTGAGGGTGAGGGGGTCTGGATCAATCTTCATTAACCATCAGATTAGCTCCGAGAAGAGAGGTGGTCAAGTGAAAGAGCTCTGGAGAATAGACTGACGGAGACCATGATTGGAATCAGAGCAGAAAAACTCATCTTCACGGGAAGTGATGGGGACGGGTAGGCGGACTCTCAAAGCTTGATTCATTACTATAGTTCACAGCCCCTGCTAATACAACACCGATTGTCGGCAAAATGTTATCAGCAGTCTGCAAGGGAGTTGGAAATGGGCCACACTATAAATCGAATTATGGTAGCTGGATCAAGCTATGGATGACCGCTGGTCAGCCGTGCAGCATCAGTAATTGTATAAAGATAACGGATACAACTTTGCCAGGCCCTGAAATCTGCGACCTTCCTCCCCCTTCCTTCCTTCCTTTCCACTCCCAACCATCATTTACTTCCACCTCCTTATATTGCAATAGCATGTCAAGATGTCAGCATCTCCTCACATAGGAAGGAAACAGCGGGATATAAATCGCATCCGTCTTGATATAAGAGACAGACACATGCATGTCTGCTTCATAACTCCTGTTTAAGTATGCCATGATCGATAGAAGTTAATAAAAAAAAAAAAAAAAAGAAAAGGACGAACATTACATTTGACTTTCTGTCCCACTTGCACTCTTCTTCTATTTGTATTATTTACGGTAAGTTCTCTTTTCTGGTGCATTCTCCTTGATCCGTCCCCATTATGAAGACTTGCAAAGTACGTGACCGCCGTTGTTGAAAAATGGCATAACATCTACAATGAATGTTGTCGTGTTTCATTACAATGTGGGTTTGATGATGTGATATATTATAGGCCTATCCAAATCTGACTGCCTGACATTGGCCTCTCTCAGAAACGAAGGAGCAAAAAAAAGAAAACAAAGAAAGGGGGGGGGGGTGGGGGGGGAGGGATAAGAAATTGGTCAAACTTACTGATGAGGATTCAACCAAAATTTCTTTTCGGCCAGGGAACAAATAGTGAGAAATATTGATACTAGAATAAATACTTAAGAGTATGTACTATTTCCTGTGTGGCAGGCAAAAGGATGATAGAAAAGTTAAAAGGAAGAGGTAGGACGGAGAGAGGAAGGAGAAGGTGGATGTCTGTGAGTGTGTTTGAATCTGTATGTCTAAACGGTGGTTCGTATTTGAGAGCGGGGGAGGGGGGGGGGGAAGAAAGGATAAAGGGAGGAAGAAAGGGAAGGAGATTTTACAAATCTCCGGCAGTCGAAAGGAAGAAAGATCGTACGTGTGGGAGATGAGAGATGGGAGAGCCGTCCCGGAAATTGCAATATTGATTACTGCAGACATATGATTGGACTTCAAACAATCATCCCGTTTTACATGTCACGCCCCTCGCCCCTCACAAAGACCCAATTTTGGCTGGCTCCGTCCAAGCCCCTTAGGAAGGTTTTACACTGGTTTTATATTCTGTCTTCCATTTTGACTGCAATCAGAGATGCCTTCAGATATGTCGGCAAAGTTCATAACAGAGCCTTGAAGATGGTCTTTAATAAAGAAGGAATTACCATGAATAGTGAATGCCATGCATACAGGTTGCGATTGCTGCTGAAATTGTACAGTTGACACTTGCCTCACACACACCGTTTGGTGAATATTTATTAGATGCGTATATTTCCTTGGTCCAGATAGGCTGTGCTTACAGAGCAGTAGTGCCCACAACTTTGCCCTTGGCATTTCTGCTTCGTGTGTAAAGGTCTGAGCAGCGCTAATATGATATTGGCAGCAGACATGCACACATGCACAAATAAAGGGCTTCTTGCTTGGACGAGAACATGTGCTATCGAAATTAAACTTTTTTTCTTAAAAAAAAAAAACACACACACACACACAAAAACGGCCAGAATTCGACAGAGGATCACGTATGTACTTTTCCCGTCACGCTTTGCTGAGATGGAAAGTTTATGGTTACAATGATGTGTTGATTCTGCTACTAAGATGTGTTCTTTGAAGCTTTCCCTACGATGTGCTCCTTAACATGGTTTTTAAAAAAGCCAGGAATGATCTGGAATTCATAATGGGGATTGTTTTTGACCCGCCTTGTTATTTCCCTTTGCCAGCCAGAAGGGTATTGAACAATCAGCATAAAGAGGGACTAAATGACTATGACATTCTTTGTTTGAAATGTACATTATAAAAAAAAAATCATTGTATAAGGAAACGGTTTTCTTCATATCCTAAACATTTTAGCAAAATTTTTTGTGATCAATTTTTCAAATGACAAGAAGACAAGTGAGTTTTTCCTTCTTTACACTGTTTCTTCAACAACCCTTGTCTGGTGAAGGGAAGTAATGGTGCTGGTCAAAAACAATCCCCATTGACAGAAGACCTGTATAATAGAATATGTCCGTTTAGAATTTCTGAATTTCTTGTCGTGTTGCACAAGTTAGTGCCTTGGGTCCATGCCTACTTCATTACTGTTGAGCTTTTTAGTCTCTTTCATGTAGAGAGTTCCCTTACTTATTTTCTTTTGATGAAGTGCTCGAAGGAAGATTGAGTTTGGGACAAAGTAGCAAACAGAAAACGAGAGAAATGACGAGAGAAAGAAAGAGAGGCCGAGAGAGGGGGAGAGAGGGAGAGAGAGAGAAAGAGAGATTGATTCCGTTTTCTTCAATGTGTTAGTAATATCGACTTGTGTGATCACAGTTCCCGTAGCTGCCTTTGCCTCAGTCGTTTTCCCTTTTTAATTATTATTTGTTTTTCATTTCCCTTGCTTTGTACCGCTGTCTGGATGCCGTTATTCTGTGCGGAGATCACATTACTGGATATAGGGAACTCAATTTAATTTTGGTAGAAAGCAGTGGGGTACCACTTTTCCTCAAAAGCCAATAGGATGTCTCATACCAAGCGAAAGACAAGGATTGTATCAATATAATTTAAACAGAATCAGCGCACAAGAAGAGACGAACGGGCGATTTTTATCTCAGTCACTGCAATGGATAGCTCTTAGTTATGTTTTGCTATGTCAGGAAATTTTCCATTCGGATTACTATGCCACCTTATTCTGTGGACATAGGCATAATTATATAAATGCAGAACATTTACAGACACGGGTTAGTTTGTCGGCAAGGCTTCTCTCACAGACTGCTCTGCGCACAATGATCTGTTTGTTTACCCCGCGATTAATGCTTCGGCCCTCCAGCACAGTGCTAGTGTTAATAGATATTCCTTCCATATATTGATCTGTCCCGCCTCATTCCCTGTCTCTGGTTTCCTCAACCCTCACTCTTCTCTCCCCTCCCCCTCACCCCCCCCCCCCCACCCCCAATCCGCTCACAGGTTCTGCTTTCATGCCACAATATATTAGGGAGAAAAATCAATCACATATTTCTTCTCCACCCCCACTCCCTTTTCCCCTTACTCATGAGATGTCACTTCCTCCTGGTCCTGTTCTCCGAATTTTTAACCCACCACAACATGTGGTCAACAGCGGCTTCACATATCAGCCCAATTTTCTTAATCATTTGCTTTCTCTCACTTTCTCTCTCCCCTTTCTCTTTCTCTCTTAAAATCCGCCCGCAAGGCTGCGTTTACTTTTATCGGATCATTTGCAAAAAATGTACTTGATAATTTTTGCACTGTCCGAAAGTGAACACTGTGCAGATTGCTGTGTGCTATGAGTGCTTTGACACCTGGCCAGTTTCAGTGCAGCCTGTATAATTAGCTCAGCTATGCCTTCAGGGGAATGAGAAACATATTATCTCTGCCGTGATCAGATTGTGTAATTGTAGCCATAATGTATCTATCATTCTTGTCGGCAATGTGACATAAAGTATGTGTTGAATCTGTGAGTGGGTATGATTGTATGCATAGATTAATATTAATTGTTGGAGGTAATTCACATATTCATTGACTTTTGTTTTTTGTTAATTTCTTCCTCTGTTTCTACAGTTTGAGTTGATCCAAGCTCTTCGATGTCTGGTTGCAACCACTAATGATACCAATGAGGTAAGCCTGATTATTTTCCTTCCTAAGATCTGTATTTAATGAATGGGAAAGTAATTGCTTTTCATCTGACTAGATGCTGTGTCAGATTCCCATGATTGGCAGTTTTTTTGTTTTTGTTTTTTTCTTCCCATCTTTTGATATGTAATGAGAAATCTATTCCAACACTTCATTCCAACACTTTTTCTCCATCTCTCTTTTTGCTCTCTTTTGATAGATTATTATAATTAGACAATCTGTGAGAGAACAAAGTATGGAAACTGCTTTGGCTCTGTCTTTTGGAGATTCATGTAATAGATTTGTTTCTATACTTGATATGTTTGTGTATGAATAGCCTTAATGCAGTAAAACTGAGCAGCAAAGGTGTTCAGAAAATGGACAAAGATAAAGTTACTTCAATATGCAAGTTTCATATGCATGTCTGATACTGTAGGGTGTATTTCTGTCAGCAGGTAAGTAGTTGATTTACCCCTCCAAAGTTTTGAAGGTCCTGTAGAGAGAGAAATAATACCCGTTTAATAAACGAATTTTGTCCCTTAAAAAAAAGTCTTCCTTTTTTGTTTGTTTTTTCTGTTGGAAAGCTCCCCCCCCCCCCCCCCCCACTCCTTCTGTTTGTACGCCTTCCTAGGGCTCGCACACAAATAACACTGCATTCTTCCAAAGCCTTATGTTGCCAACCGTAGGGATTCTAGAAAGCCCCTACTTCTGTCTCCCTTTGTCTCTGATGTGACAGCCTCTCAAATAGATGAATTGCACAGTTTAATTGATACTGCAGCAGAATCACTTTATAAAGAAAAATAGAAATAATGTTATTCTCTGTTTAATTTGAAACAAACTAATGAAGGAAAATATAAATAATTTTATTGGTACCGAATTTGAAACGAGCTATTTTGCATAATAATTGCTGACAGCATTTTTATATCCCTGCAGTTAAAGGTTGAAATTTTCTATCCTTTTTTCGTTTTCGACACTTTCCGCCATCGTTCTCAGTAAGATGTAGATTCCACTGGAAAAAAATTTCCTATCACAGCAGTTATCCATATCGTGAATATGAAAAATAGCTTGTTTCAAATTAGACACTAATAAAATTATTTATATTTTTCTTCATTAGTCTGTCTGTCAGGGAACTTTTGACTCTATAACACTGTTGTCTATAGTCCGAAAAGTGTCTCTCCTCTCTTTATAAAAAAGTTGTTCAAACATGACAGTACAGGCGTCTCTTGTTGCAAATGGTTTGGTTTCAAATTTACGCTATCATGAACAGGCGGTTTGATGTAAACCTAAGTTGATAAAGAACAGATCAGGGATGGATAATTTTAACTATAGAACTGCACTACACCACCTCTGTTTTTGAAGTTATAAATCGATCGCAATATGGATGATAGTATGAAAATAATCTGAACCTCATGACCTCTGATTCTGAGTACACCTGCCAACAGCCAGTGGTCCAAAAGTGCTGTACTGTAGTTTGTGCTTGCTCAAGTCAGTCCCCGTCACACTTACAGCACCATTGTGCTTGAAGCGTTGACCATGAATGCACTTTTCACCTGACCACCAGGCATTAGCCCTCCCGGTACGGTTTGTACCCAGGGCACATCTTTTGCTGTACCAGCGGGTTTGCCTGTGCCGTGGGGCAGCCTTCCAAATGGCTGGCTCTCATGCAACATTAATGATATTAGACTAGCTAGTGTAGTGACAATTCCCGGAGGAGTGATACGCCTGCTGTCAGAGAACTAACATAATTAGGGTGATTGCACGACCAGCAGTGTGTGCGTGCTAAATCGGGTGTTGGGGCCCATATCCTGACGCAGAATGGATGAAATGTCCACGTGAAGAGGAAAGTCGAAAAGAAACAAAAGAAATCATTTCTTTAAAAAAAAATGGTCTAAGTGAATAGACGTGGCCGAGCTTTGAAGGGAGATGGGAAAGACGGAGGAAACAGAATAATAATTTTGAGCAATGCAATTAAATTACTAGCTTTTTGGGAGATTATACGTTTTGGTTGTCAGCGCATTATCGTATTGTTTCGAGAATCTATGTTCTTAATTCACTTGATTTCCTCATGTGCCAGTAGATGGGAGTTATTTCGAACTCACGCATTACAGATTCAAATAGAGCATAACGAATTATTTATTCATGTCTGATTAGGGAGGGACAGTAACTATTGTCCGAGAGCTGAATACAACATTGTAGGCAGACCTGATAATGTGCACGGCGATCTTTAAAAAAGAACCTCTGTAACGATACCATAGCCTTGATTATTGATGTTGGCCCCTATTTTGAAGGCACCATTACGCCCACAAGTCCTTATGCTGTCAGTACAAACTGATGTTTTCAGTGAGTCTAGCAAACTTTCAATTGCTCCCCCTCTGTCAGTCAAGTTCAGGCCGAAATACAGCACTAGAAGTGAATCATTCATTAGTTAATGAGTTTTAGCGCGTGCATCATTTATGACCGACAGACATGAAAGATGGGCAACGTCGACAGCAGCGTCATCATTACGTCCATCGATTTCTGGTTATATGCCCGACTCTCCACGTGGCCATCAGTGCACACTTGTAACTTTATACTCGCATTGGTGTTAGATCATTGATTCAGTGTTAATGGAGCACTGGCGATCGATCAATTTTATATCACGTACAATCCTAATGTGGTTCTCATTTCGGTTTCTCAAATGACAGAAATAATATGTGCAAAGTTTGTTGGTTTATATCTTTTAGTGGCTTATGTTGTTGAAATCCTTCTTGTATCTCAGTGAAATAGGATTGAATTTGGATAGATAATATGTAAGTTCTAGAAATATATTTTTAAGTCTTAAAGGCAGGTTTCTATTTTCTACATCTTTGATGAACAAGATTTCATACGAAATGGAACGAACTTGGTGCAGAGCAGTTCATAACCAATAAGTATTGTTCATTTTGTGGAGAACGAAGCCCTGCCTATGACAATGAAACCGTATCAGTGTAAATCGTTGTTAGCATCACGGCGGCATCACCGATGATTGAGTTTTTATCTCTGCATTCATCCCGTGTAATTTCACGTTCTGCGTGTCCCGTGTTTGCTTTTGTTTTGCGACAGCCAGATAGCATAGTCCACCTATACAATTTCACTCACGCACTTCATTCAGGTCCAAGTAAAGAGAGAAAATTGCCTACTTCAGTTACATAGATGTAACTGACATATTCTCGAAGAGTTTGTCATCAGTTGTTGATTTTTAGAGAAATAGGGATTTCAACTGGATTCAAAATAGGGCGGGATAATGGAGGGGGAAGGGGGGGGGGGGGAGAGAAGGATAGTTTGTAGAGGATCAATAGGCGTCTGGCACAATGCGAACTAGAACATCCAGGGTTATGGTTGGACGAGTCCCACACATCAGGTCAGATGCTGAAAATCAGATCTGTCTGTTATCGACCGCTTAGTATTTATTTACGCCCGCGATAATGGGTATGCCGTATACTTGCCATGAGCGTGTGAGTTTTATGTGCATTTGTCAATGAAATGCGCTTGATAAGCTGAGTTTTGAGTATAGAGGATATAATACACCGGACACAAACACGATTGGTGATGGATTACCGTGGGTTTTGTGCTGGTGAATGCACTAGCGTGAAAATCTCCATCAATGCAGAGAGATTAAGGTTGCTTACGTTAGAGAAGTCGATACCGTAAACTTTATTTGATCATATTTTATGATCCATATCGGGCAAAATCATGACTTGTCTGTGCATTTCAGTCACGAGGGTGGCCATAAAATAGAACATCCGTTGTCTTTCCCACTGTAACAAAAAAAACTCCTGTATTAATGATTGAATACCAAACACAACAGCAGCTGGGCATACCGACCATACTGTTGATTTATGTCAAGAGTAATATCAATCTATAAATAGTAATACATTTTTTTTAAAAATAACAAGCTGGGGGTGGCGACCCGAGGGTGTGGGGGGGGGGGGGGGGGGGAGGTGTGAGAAGGACCACAGCGGGCCCCCCCCCTGCCACCAAAAAAAAAATCTTAGCAGAGGTTTGTGATCTCCTCATGAGCACAAACCTAG
>JBCEWB010000001.1:4100564-4136855 GCA_039654565.1 Peronia peronii
CCCCCCCCCCCCCCCCCCCCCCCCCCCCCCCCCCCCCCCCCCCCCCCCCCCCCCCCCCCCCCCCCCCCCTCCCTAACAAAGACCACACCGGGATCACCTAATGCTAATTAAAAAAAAAATCTTAGCAGAGATTTGTGATATCCTCATGAGCACAAACCTCGGTATACTTTTCATTTTTTTCCATCTTGCCTATAAGTTGTCAGAAGTTTTCTGTCAGCATCAAAAGTATAGACTGAGCGGCCTGTCCATTTGTTCATGTCCAAACAGTGGGCCGGGTTGCGTCCGCGGCGCTGAATCATCTAGAGCTGGCCCCGGCCCTGATATCTAGGGGCCGTCACATCTCGGCATTATTGGGTAAACCAGACAAGGACATTCAAAAGCCATTCCTGGCATCTGATTTTATCGATGATAAGGCGAATGTTTGTGGTGCTCAGCAACATTCCGAAATAAATGTAATATTGATGTTAGTGTCCAGGATTTCCCCACTCACTATGAAAACTACCGAGCAGTTGCGTAGTGAAGCAGAGATGCTGGTCTGCAATTAGCTTGTGAGTCAATAGTGTCGAAACAAACTATTCGTAAATGAGGCGCTTTCTTGCTCACCTAAAAATGCCGCCTCAGGTTCTGCCGAGGACATTCACCCAGCTGATGAAGAAGCGCTTTTAACCAAAAGTGGACTTGAGATGTTGTTGCTGAGAATCACTCTTACATGACAGAGAACATATAATAACCCGACTCGAAACACAACGTTTCCTTGTGCAGAGGGCGGTTTGTAACTTGAAGCTTTGCCGTTTGATAAAGTAGTTTCAAATTTTGGGAGGGAATGGAAACAAAATTGATGTGTGTCGTCCCACGAAATTTGAACCCTCTAGGAAGAGGGTTAGGAAAGCATGCTGGCGCCATATGATGCGGACAGCGTTTTATTGCTTCCATGTGGCGACCTTGTCATTCACCTATGCCATTAAAAAGCAGCCAACTAATCCGCCTGACATAGCTGATGGAGGCTCCTTGTTCAATCGATTTATCCCGCGGAAGTAAATCATCCTCATCACATGAACCGTGTGGATTGGGCGTCGGGCGACACATGGCTGACGTATAAGAATCTCCCTAAGCCGATGTAAGTGAGACTTAAGAGTGGCGCGCATTGTGAGTGCCAGCATAACACAACCCACGATGGCTCGGTTTCTTGTCCTCCTGTGGGATGTCTTCCCATGGCTAGAGAAATGTGCAACGGGTGACCGTGCAAGCGATACACTTTGTCTAGCCCAACCTTTGATGTGAAAGTATTGATTTGATTCTTGGCGGGACAAGGGCCGGCGCTGGTGGCAAATACACAGACATATCTCAGGACAATCGGAACGATCGAAAGTACTAGCGGTACCGTCTCTGTCTCCGTTTTCCTGGGATCGAAGGAGATTGTAGCACTGTCATAATTTCAAAGTGGTCTTCATTTTTTTCCCTTCTTCTCTAGAACATGGAAAGAAATTTTTAAAAAAGTGCATCCCCTTGAAAAAATAATAAGACAAGCCCCAACAAAAGGCCACAGTTAACTTTTGGATTCCGTTATCAACATGCCTGTTGCTGGATGATGACCTGCAACATTCGTGTCAACTGCTATCGAAATCATTACATGACAAAATAAATGCATCGGTATTTCTTCCGCCTTATATGTTTTGATGCCATTCGATAAGGTGTAGGAATAAATATGTTGCCTAATATTATGTGTCATTGAATGCTTGTGAAATTTCTCCTGGAAGACAAAATTAATCTTTTCTTATCTTATCTTATCTTGTCTTGCCTTTTCTTGTCTTATCATGTCTTGTCTTGTCTTAGTTTCTCTTGTCTCGTCTTGTTATCTCTTGTTTGAGCTTGATAATTATATGGATAAAAGTCTGTGCCCTCCACAGTGGAACCGCACAGACTTTCCTATGATCTCACTGGGCATTGGTTAAGTTTTATGAACTCTCAACACAGCTGGCTTTGGAATGAATGAAGAGGGGAGAAAAAGATCGTTCTAATTCTAATCAGGTTAAATTCCACTTTCTACACTGCCACGGAGTGGGTGAAATCCCTCGACTGTTTTCTAAATTCAGACGGCTAATACAGCCCCCGCCTTCCACCCGAGGAATTGACAAAGTGGGAATGATGCAGGTTTCCAAACTGTATTCAGTATAAAACTGTTGTTGCTGCAACGTATTTTAACAAACGTTGTAAAAATTAAAAATATGAAATAATTGTTGTGGCAGATACTGGGTCTAAATATATCTGGCCACAGACAGGAGATTTGTTGACATACCAGATGAAAGCATAGGGAATGTAGCAACTTTAATTAGCCTCACACCGCTGGAGTTAATTATTTGTCACCATAATTAACAGAGGATTTCATTTTCTTATCCATAGCACAGCTTGGCACGGCCCTTACATGCGTATGTCCGAATATTTTCGTGCCTGTATTTTTGGGTAAAGTGCAGTTTGTCTTAATCCTGTGAAACCATATAGCATTGCTTTCATTTTCCAGTGTACAAGGGTCCTACTTCAGTCCTAGGCCTCTGCTGCCCTTTCCGCTATCGTTGGCAGCAAGCACGCCGCCAATATTGCAATGCAGCGATCAGTGTGGTTCATTTGAGAAAACAAACACAGTCATCTGGGAGAGTGCAAAGTAAAGAAGGGATGGGGAAGGGAAGGAAATGAGACAGTGAGTGAGTGGTGAGAAAGAGAGAGATAGAGAGAGGGGGAGAGATAGCGAAGTCTTTTCATGTGTGTTTGTGAGACAGATATTATACTGACAGATAGACAAGGAAAGAGAGGGAGAATAATAGATAGGCAGAAAGGAGGAGGGAAAAATAGTGGGTGGAAAAAAAAAGGAACGGAAACGAAACAAGATAGAAAAAGAAAGAGAAACAAAAATTCGTGTGTGTGGGACAGACAGGTGATATATGACTAACAGAGAGAGAAAGAAAGATAGGCAGATAGGCAGAAAGAGGATTGTAAATGGAGGGCCAGTGAGGGACACAATATAGACAACAGCACAGAACCAGAAAACATGGAGGGGAAGTTTTCGGGTTGCGTTTTGTAATTGTCAGCTGTTGCAGCTTGTTGTCACATACATTATTTAGAGGACAGTGTTCTCCTGTCTGAACCCAGAGTCATAACTTCATTTCGCCTATTGATTTTTGTCTGGCCAGAACAAGCCTATTATTCCTTGTGAACTTCTTTATTTCTTCATTCACCCAGCTTTGCCCTCCCTGTTGGCGATCCTTTAATAAGAGCACTTTCTACTATTGTCATAGATGATGTCTGAAAGGATGATGATAATTGTATGTCCTCCGTAAGAGAGGATATCCTAGTGCTTGTAGTCTAATAACTGTGAATGATGGGGGAGTGAGACAGCTAGCATCGTGTGGAAATATCTCAAGTTGTACTATACAGTCAAAATTTTATAATGGTGGTCTGCCTTAGCTGATGCGAGAGCAGTATATAGTCCAGAACTTTGTATTAAGCAGAAGACAACCAAGGCAGTTTGTTTGATTTGGTCGGGATTTAACGGCGCATCGGCACAATTACGGCTATCCAGTCTCCGCCTAAGTGTCCGGTCACGGGGAGAAAAAAAAGCGGGCTCGTAGGCGGATTGGAAAGTTACGCAACCCATCTGACCTCAGTTGTCCTGACTGCTTTTAATTAGTTGATTGTTAACTAAAGTTTTATCTATACGAATAAGATCAACTTTCTCCGTTGTGTGTGCGTGTTTTGTAATTAGATCTAAGATTGCAGTTGTTTGGGTTTATCGTGAATCCTGTTGTGGGTGTGGAGAGCAACCCATTTTAGAAAGAAATTGATGGCAGGTTGCCATATGTGCATTGAAATGTTTTCATTAATGTTATTCCAAAAAAGTCGTGACATGACAGAAGTGTGTTTGTAGTAGGTGTTAGATTTCACATTAGGTATATTGTGAATTGGCTCGTTCCCTGCCAGACTGAAGCCACGCTGCTGTAGTAGTCGAAAATACCTCCCTTCTGCTCTGGCCCGTAATAACACCTGTACTAGCCTAAAGGAAAGTTTATAAAGAAATTCCAAATGTCAGAGAAAGAGGGAAGGGCAAAGAGAGTGAGTGAGAGAGACAGACAGAGACAGGAGGGAGAATGTTAGAGGAGAGAGAAGGAGAGAAAAAGTGTGTGCAAGAAGTGAGATGCATCTAAGTATTCATTTTTCTCGGGAAATGTGATTTACCCAATTCATTCCAAGTATCAATAATGGAATGATCAGTTTACTAAACTGCTAAGGCCAACCAACAGAAAATCAATAACAGGGGCTCTGTGCTGCTGGGAATGAGAATTCTGGAAGCAGCTTGTTTATGGAAATTGATATAAAAGGAGAAAGTCTAGATCTCAATTGATCTTTGTCTTAAAGTAATGGTCTTGGGTTTCTGTTACCAAATACTCTTTTTATTTTCTGATATATCTCTTTAGGGAGGATGGAAACCGATGTGTGAAGAAACAGCATGGAATGAGAGAAAATGAATGAGTGAATAATAGTAAGAGTATGAATTTGATCATGGGTGGAAATGAAAGAGAAATGGGGAGAGGGGTTGGTGAGTAGAAAGGTCGGCAAAGGGAGGAGGATAAAGAAGAGAAAAAAAAAGGGCCGAGAGAGAGAGAATTGATGAATGTTAAAGAAGAATGGTATATATTTTTAAGTCTCTTTCCTTGTACAGAAAAAAAATGTCAATTTTTTTTTTATCTCTCACAAACTGAGAGGATTTCAGTTTTTGAACATTTTGTCAAGGGATTTATGTCAGTTCCATATAATGGGACAAAATTCTATAGTTAAACATGCTGTTGTGGAAAGCTTTTGGCCTGGGGGCAGCTTTTAGAGAGACATTTATCTCCAGTTAAATAGGTGTAGGCAGTGGCAATTCATTCACAACAAAAAACCTGCTGGTGGAGGCATAAGCAATATGTCACCTTGTCCTTCTTATTGTCCTTCCTATGTAGATCAATGCCCAGGGCTTCCACTTTGCTTTCTTCTTTACACACACTTGACCACACAAACAGTCTGGAGAAAATGAGGCAGTCACATACTTACTCAGTATTATTTTTTAAAATTTTTCTTCTGTTTTGTTTGTGTACAAGCTTTCATGTTTATAAACTGAAACAGCTCTGGTCTGCTTTTGATCACCAATTCATTCTAGTTTGACCAAGATATTAATTAAAGCTTTTAAACTGAAACCAATTTGGGTCTACTTAAAACAGTACATTAGAGCTAGTTATGTGTGAAATATCATTTATGAAAAATATTTATATTTATTCTTCATGAACAACTAGTGCAATTTTCAGAATTATATATTAATAAAAAGAAAACAGAAAAGGAAAGAGGAACCAGTTTCCCAAACTTTCATCTGCTGAAAATCAGTAATCATGTGTCAAACAGACAGAAGCAGGGATATTTCAGCCTTTGACCGGTGGCCACAGGATGGGTAAATTGGTTGTGGTCAAGTCAATTTTGGCCCTGTCTGAGGGCCAAGCCCACCTTATATTGGAGGCTTCTTTTGTATGTCTTCCCACGGCTCAATAGGATGGTCCCACCATGTGCCAGTGGCATGTTTGTTTCCAAACCCTCCTTTCCTGTTCCTCTCCTCCCTCTCTGGCCCCTCCTCCTCTGTCTCCACTCCTAATGTCCTCACACCTCCCTCATTCTCTCTCTCTCTCGGCTTCACACCTCACTTTCTTGCTTCCTGTTCTCCTTCTTGTCCATTCCATTGTTTTTTCCTCTCTGAGTTTATATTTGTGCCTTCCAACAGTTGGATGGGAAAACACTTTTGAGTGCAAGAGAACTGCTCCAAGAGATCAGCACACAGGCCAGAGCCCTATTCACAGAGGGAATGGTGAATGGATGGTCAAGAGGGCTTAACTCACAAATCCTCCACTTGGCAGTCAGAGCTGTTTCCAACCTTTTGGTGGCATTGGCCACCAATCATAATCTGTTTCGTGAGACAAATCAGCAGCAGCGTCTCTATAAGAGTATCACCAATGACCAGCTGGAGGTGGTCAACAACCTGATACAGGTAGGCCAAGTGTATTGTCAAAGTAAAGTGGATAGATAAATTCTGCCAATACAGAAAAAGGTGTTGTTTCTTTTTTTCCGCAAGCCTCAGCTGTTTCTTGTGCAAACGTTACATGAGCTTTGTGGAAAGTAAATTACTCATTGCCAGAATTGGAAATTGCTGTATATTTTTTTCTTGTAGGGCAAGTAAATGATGTCCTGCATAGCACACCATAACTCTTACAAGAGAAATTCAATTTCCTTCTGTTTTGTTTAACTGTACTTGAATAGCATGAGTAGAGTGATTTCGAATTAACAACTTCTCAATCCTTCCCACTCTTGTACTACATATATCAGGTCATGACAAATTGTCACTTGACTTAGCTGATCTTGAGTCACATGTTTTAAGCACAGCTTTCCCACTTCTGAATTTTGCAACATGTTCTGAGTGAAGACTTGGGCAAAATGGACTATTGGACTGCAGCAGGCTGGTAGAGAAAATGTACTCTTCTCATAAGTGCCAGAGCTTGAAATTGGGCACCAGTGTGCATGTTGTCCTCAGTGTACACCACCTTGAATAAGTTCATTTGGCTGCAGGAACTCTTTGCTGTCACTTCAATTCTTTGCTTTTGTATATTTTAAAGGCACAGTTTTAGTTCCGATATATTTACTGTTTGCCTCCGTTGTGCATTTTCACGTTCACATTCATAGAGGGAACAAATCCATATCCATTATCTGGTTTTCTTTCTCTTGCACAGGCTTTTTTAGGGAATGGGCTTGGCACAACCCTCTCTCACTGATATTGCTTTACCACTCCTCTCTCTGGTTCTCTAATCCCCATTTGTATCTCATATCCTTATCATCCCCTGCAGACCCAACTATGGGTGATTGATTGTATCTGGGCCCTGTGTCTATTAATCTTGTAGTAGTGTTTAATTTTCTTCCTTTGCCATTATGGCCACAATAAGCTGAGAAGTATTATGTGCTAAATCTCCTTTACTGGTTTCTAAAATAATAACTTTCGTGAGGTGCTGACCTCTATTACGATTCACCAGCCAGCAGTGGATCCATATTCAATTGGTTTCCGCGTTTCTCTTGGAAAGAGCCAGTAATATGAATCTGAAGAGAGAGTAGACAAACAGGGGAACATGTCTTCGTGTCAAAAGCTATGGACTCTGGGGTTGTGTTCATTGATTCTCAGGTTTGCGTCTGTCTGGGAGCTGCCCCAGCTTTCACCAGCATCAAATCCCTTGCCAGCTCCCCACAGTCCCCTAGCCATGCTCAGAATACAGTTCGGATGGTGCTCCTGATTGATTGCTGCCTGCCTGTGTCTGCTTTATGTCTTTTCTTGTCTCTTTTATTAGATTGTATCATTCCCCATCACATTCAGCTGGGAACTTAATGGGATTTTACTGTGTGAGACTTAGCCTGGTGACAACATTTCCAAGCTCAGCCTCTTTACCTTTCATTCAGTCATGACAGGTTGCCTTTAGTTCTTGGACAGCGACAGAAAAGTGAATTGACTGGTGATTCAACGCATACATCTATCGTGAAATGCTCAATTTTAATATACTATTCATTTTTTCATAAAATATATCAACAGTTTAGAGTATCAGATATCTTAGCATATTTCACTTGAGGGAATTGTTGCAGTAATGTGAAATTTATTTCCTTAGCTTTACATCTTGTAAAAATTTTTGTTTCAGTTGGAAATGCAGTATCATTCCATTGGTGAGGAACCTTTAGCTCTTCAAGACAAGTTTATCTCAGTGAATGCCACTCACTACAGCCTACTCAACCTTTCTCCCCTGGCTATAAATGGACTACTTTTCCAGCTGCCTAGCAGTCTGGAGCCTCTGTTATCTCAGAAGTGCGAGGAAGGGTCATGTCCCTCCAGTGAGACCAATGTAGTGAAAAATCCAGTGCTGGATAGTTACAGGCACAACTCACAGTGCTTTCAAGCCCGTGCAATGTCATTTCCAACGAATCCATTTGCCTTGATCACAGGTGGAACTGACTTGGTAAGATAACAGCATGTATAATTTAAACTTCACTAACATATGCCATTGTCAGTGGACCCGGAAATGAGCCAGTTTCACCAATGGCCACAAACAGGAAGGTCACACTTTGCTTAATTAAAATGACAGCAGGTGACAGCCTTAATGACAGAAATTAATTAAGCCACTTAATCTCAGGATAGAACGGGCTTATTGATTGGGCCCTCCTTTGTTCTATTGATGAAAAACATTGATTTTGCGCATTGACACGATTTGTATTGATTTTTTTTTCCACTTTTAGCCAGCAACCATGTTGTAGTTGTATTCAGACACAAGCTCTCTGACTGGATTGATAACATTATCACAGACACAACTAATCTGTGCTGTAAACTGTTACTTGCTCATAGCATAGAACTTGTTGTTATCTTGGCCGATAAATCTTAGTCAGGAAAAACATTTGCATAAAATTTAAGAATTTAAGGTATTTGCCCCTTTGCCCTGGTTAGGTGGCCAGATGTAGGGAATGTACCTAATCAGTTTGTGTTTGATTTGACATGAGTATTTTTTAGGAACTCTTGGACCTCAAGCTGACTTACGATCATCATAGCTGTATGTTTCTTTTTTTTTAAATATATATATATATATAAGGGATGTATTTTTACACATTGATCAGATTCTGCCACCTGTTGAAACAGTTTTCCATTACTATTATTATTCTAGGTACAGTCTGAATTGGCATCATTACACATCTATAATTGTTTTGGTGACAATGAGGTGACTGTTCAAAAGCTGCCCTCTGAGGACATGATAGAAGTTGTCATCCCAAGAAATGCCAGTTACACAGCAGTGAGTGTGCAATATTTATAACTGGTGATAAACTCTTGCTGTTTATTTGACATTTGTTCTTCCTTTGAGTGAAGGATTGAGCAGAGTTAATAATTCAGTAACTTTATGATGAGTCTGCCAAGCCATTTGTTTGAACAGTTATCAGCTGGATGACAAATGTTTGCTTGGCCACAACAGTAGTATTATCAAACATTTCTGTTGCTGCTGTTAAAGAAGTGAAAATTAATCAAGAAATGAGACCTGTGGTTTCATTTGTTAAAAGTTTTTTATTTCACAGCAAGTGAATTCTGGTAGAACCATACATACGGGATATTCATTTATGTAGAAAGAAATGAAGTTTATTCTTAATGTGTAAGTTTTGATGAACAGTATTTTAGAAATTCAAATATGTAATAAGACCTTGATAAAGCTGAAAAAATATAAATCAACAATGAGTGGATGATGTCTATCATATGTTCAATATGCAAGTGCCATAAGGATTAAGCATCAGTGTATGAACCAAAGCCTCAGTAATGACATATAAAACTATGTAATTTTCTTAACCATCCACTCAGCCCATGCGAGAGCATTACACAGTAAACATAGAACATTGATAAAAAAATTATAGAGTTTATAATGTTTTCACTGCTCTGACAGCAGGAACAAAGAATCATTTATGTGACTGATCCCCATTGATTTCAGGCTCCAAGTAGTCATCTTTTGTACAAGTCAGCCATGAATATCCATCATTTGAACGGCAGCTCATCGCGCTCTGAGAAGACTGAAGATCATGTAGAACTCCTTGACAAATACCTCCACATCCATATTCAGTTGGAACCGCTTAGGACAGGTTACCCCTTTCCTGTACTGGTCATAGTCAGGTAAGACCATCCCTATGAAAAGGAGAAAACCTCCCTCTTGGGCATGTTTGTTTGTCTTTCTTTTCTTTTCTTTTTTTTTTTTTGTGTATTTGTTTGTTTGTTTATTTTTGTTTGATTATATCATTCATATTTTCTCGAGTTTTATATTGCATTTTAGTGTAGATGTTGTTTCTGGACATTCGTGATTGGTCCAGTCAGATTGTCTGATAATATGGGTAACCCTTGAGATGTTAAAGGGCTGATTCACCCATCATTCAAGCATTTGAATTACATAGTCCAAATAAGGTGTAATTCAATAGGTCTTACATTGCCATCTAGACCTTAGCTATCACATTCTGAACATGAATGAATGTCATTGTAGATATACCAACACTATAGCAGTTTTTATTGACATACCTAGAGATAAAATATTCCAGATACAGTTACATTTATAGTTCTAGCAGAAAATTGCGTGATTCAGTCATTAGATAAGAAACTCAACATATATACTAACTGTGAGATACTATATTTGCTCAACAACATGTCTATTGATGTCCTGGCTGTAGCTTTACTGACCTGTCAAAACTGACAGTTTACAAATATTTTCTGAATTTAAGTTTTCTTTCTAGCTCTATTTTGGCATTTCTAAAAGATCAAAACAAAATTTGACAATGTTGAAAATAGAAGATGACTGATGGGAGAAGCAACAGGAGGAGGAAAAAAAAATCAAACTAAAGTAGGGGCCTACCTTATTTGATAAATTTATCATGATCATGGGAATATCCAGTTTGACATGTAAATCAGAAACTAGTTGACTAGTTTACACCTTCAAAGCATTTGTTGTATGTTTTGCTTTTTACACATATGGAGGAAGCTTTCAGCCATGTGTTTTCAGTGGAAATGGAAAATAAGGCATAATTGATCTGGTCTTTTTCTCATACTCCTCAGGGCTAAATTTGACCCACTAATAAAACAAGTTATTGATTTTCCTTGTCTGGCTTGTTTCTCTAATTTATACGTTTTCAATTTATCATTTGTTCAAGGGAAAGGATAAAGTCCCAGTGGTTACAATGTCGGAAGCAGTTGTTGTTGTTTCCAAATATGTTAGCTGTGTCCATCTATTGCCTCATTTGATTTAAAGCTGATTATTTTACTATTGTGATTTTTTAGTTGAAATAAAATTGAGAAAGATCTGGTTCATTCTTAAAATTTTAGCTTGGCTTTTGTGTTATAGATTTTAATGTGGGATTTTTATAATGAGATGAATTTGATTGAATGCCTTGTGATGTTTCATACAGCTAGTTTGTTTTCCTTCTTCTGTATTTAATGGTTAAGTTCATTCTTCAAAAACCTGGTTGATACCAACACTGGAAATTGAAATGTGCATGGCAGATGTGCCTGAAACCTTGGCTCAGGCCTGGCTATTCAGAAGGTGAGCAAAGTTTCAGGTGTATTTGCTGTGCACACAGCAACTGCAGAGAGACATTTTCTCAGACAACTGGAAAGATCAGCATTTTTTTCTTTTTAGGGTTCATATATCATCAAGATTTATAGATCGTGAACACAGCCATTGATGAGAAAGGCCATTTGACATCTTTATATTACGCCCACAACTAAGATGTCTTTCTCCCATAAGGCTGAAAAGAGTACAAAATCCTTGTTGTTTGTCATTTGTCACAAAGACTGATCGTATTGCAAGGGTCTTTTTTTAGCAGAAGGATCCCACTTGTGACAGAGACATATTAAAATTGTGATGGATATCCAAAAGTATTTGTTGCTCTAAACAAGGAAAATAGGTGTCTTCTGGTGATTCATGATGTCATTTTCGCCCGCATTGTGCGACACGTATAACAACAGGTGTAAAGGGATGAAGCACATCAACAGGACTTTGTATTTCTTTGCATTTCTTTCAATTTTTGTTTATCTTAAAAAAGTGCTTCTTGTGCTTGAATTGTTCTCTTGACATTTATGGTCTGTCAGCTCTTGTGATATACTCAAACTGGAAGAGAAATTGGTCTAGAGAAAGATTTACGATACATATAATAGAGCTTCCCTACTGATTCATATTTTAGGTCTTCCTGATTTGTCTTCTGTGGGTGATCTTTCTTGTTTGACACCATTTATCAAGCAAGTGCAAGCAAGTGCAAAACAAGAATATCGTAAATTACCTTTCCACAAAAATAACCAACATGAATTTTTCTGACGTAAGGAGTCAGTTATCACTGTATCTTGCTTCTTCATTTTTCATCTGTTCAGATATTTGATTCTAAAATGTGTATTTCTGTATGTATTATATTTTCTGCTGTAAATTAGTCAAAGGAGCTCTGAAAAAAGATGACTTAAATTGTGAGCTGTTATTCATAAAACTTTTCAGCACCCATCAACCACCTTTGAATCGGAAGCAGCATATTTTTAAGGAGCAGTATGATGGCAGCATAGAAGACATCAGGATATTATTATTGCCAGAATCTGTTGACGGTGAGGAGGTTATATTGTAAATGTTCTGTGTGAAACTCGTCCTGTTTTATTCTGTGAAGAGGCAATTTCTCATGTTTCAAAAGCGTCTTATCTCCCATTGATGTGGGCTTTCTATGGCAGAGATATTTTTATCTTTGAACTTGTAAGAAAAAAAAGTAATTACTTAACTGTGTAGTCAAAAGCAGTGTGAAATTTCATTGTATATGCTCTGTCGTAACCCAGTCATTTGAATAATAATTTAAATCCAGGTTCAGGATTGAAGACTAGAGAAAGTGCTGGATGAAATGAAACAATTTAAAATGTGAAAAGGTTTCTCACATAGTCAAGAGAAAGAAAACAGGAGAACATATTCAAAACTTAGAAATTAAAGTTTTTGAAGACAGATCTTTGCTACTGTCAGGGCTATTTATTGTTCAACAGGAAATGAAACATTGCGTTACAATGATTCATTCATGTATTCTGTTGTTAGGAACAAAACTCCTTAAGGTTTCCAGATTATGAATAGCATTATTAGTCTCTTTCTTTCTCATAAGTACATTTATATGGACCTCTGTAAACAAATTTTCATTTATTGTAAGGATTTCTTTAAATCATTTTGGAAAAGGAATGTATTTCCGTACAGACTGGAAAAGTAAAGATTATTGTTACTTGAGGTCATTTTTTTTTTTCCAGATTACTTTAATGGACAACACTATTACATTGGTCTTGTGGAGGCATCGTTCAACTCCGGCAGACGTCGCAGTAATGAGATAGATGAACGTAATTACACTTTAAATCTATGGTGGAGCTCATGTCTGTACTGGAATCTTACTGAAGACAGATGGCAAAGCAATGGCTGTGAGCCAGTGGAGACCTCCAGTGTGGACACTTTGCATTGCAGGTACTGAGATTTGTCTTTAAAATAAGATATTTCGAATGCTTAAATACTAACACATTATAAAATAATACTGGAAATGGGTTTTCAGTGCTCATGGAAATCAGATGCACTCCATGAGATTACTCTGGGATATGACAGAGATATCAAGTGTTTTTTTTAAATGTGACGCCGCCAGTCAGAAGCATACACAAGTCAGTTTTGGGGGGTATGGAGTTATATACATCATCTTAAAGGGCATTTCGTACCCTTTCCAATGCTGTAGCTATAACGAGTGCTGAGTTATGCGCAGTTAAAATCAGAAAACTGAGCAAAATCAAAATTTTGAGAAATTGCCCTTTAAAGTTGGGACATCCAGTCTCACTAAAAGCCCCTAGCAACCAGAGATTCACCATATTGAGTTATACATCAAATTGAAGATAATTTCAAGAGCCTCCTATCTGTGAAAAAAGTTGATGGATTAGGCAAAGAATAAAAAAGTTTTTGGAGTTTGAAATGACAGTGTGCTCATGAAAACTGAGGAAATTCCATCCTGATTTCATTTTTGCCCATACATTTCTTTATGAGCATGACCCCTGCTGAATTATGCTTAACACTGAAGACATATACCACTGCTTTTAGTAGGTGGAAATTAAATTGTTATGAAATAATTTGATTGTTGAGAGATTATTGAAGATATCAGCCTCTGATTAAATAATTCTTTTCTTCCCCATTTTCCAAATTCACTGAGCCTGATGGCTCAGATAGTGGGTAGAAGAGAAAACTAGAAGAGAATACGAACAGATTTTCAGTTTAAAAAAAAGCTATGATAGTATGTTGGAGAAAAAGAAATCTGATTTTTTTTGTTCCAAGGATATAGATATAGAAATTAATTGTCTCATAAACCTTAGCCAGCTCTCTTTTAAGTCAACACACACGAAAATATTAGCACAAAGAATATTAATAAAATAGTTTTTAAGATATGGAATAAACTATTCTAAATTATTTAAGAACCATAATTTGAAGCAGTGTGATACTGAGAAATTTACAAAAAGGGCAATAAGGAAGAGGGTCAGGCAGAGAGACATAATAATAAAAATATCCATAAGAAAATAAGGGCCAACTTATCCCTCAGCTGCTCCTCGGTGAACAATGCAGTATCTATACAATCCAGGAATTTTTCAAATGCAAACAATAGAATAAAAGACACAGTATATCCTTGTGCTCCTCCTCTCAGAATTCACTCTCTTTTCTTGCACGAGAGAATCATTAATCACTCCATCCTTCAGAATAGATCAATCTTTTCTTAAACAAATGAACCATCAAATGTTACTCTATTGAGAATTCACGGATTATCAGCTGCATGGAAGAAGTATCCCCTTCTTTTATCATTTTCAATAAAGTCATAGTCCAAAATCATTGTTGTCTTCTTTGAATAGTTGACAGGAAATCACTTTTCATTGTCACCTGGATGAGGAAAAAAATTTCTGTAGTATAATTTCCTAAATGCTTTACCAATATGGATACAGCCTACATGTGTGTACATGAAAATCAATGAAACCTATGAAATTGTAAAGAAGCACTAGTTCAAAAAGCTACATTAATGCTCAGAATTTGCAATTTGTCAGAAAAACTGCAACAATGCACAACTTTGTGACTTTTCGGAAAATCTGCTTTAATGTTCTTGTTTCACAGCTTGTTGAAAAAGCTGCATTAAAGCAGTTATTTTACAACTTGTCGGAAAAGCCACATTAAAATTCGTATTTCGCAACTTGTCGGAAAAGTAGCATTAAAGCACTTATGGAACAACTTGTCGAAAATGCCACATCAATGATCACATTTAGCAATTTTTCAGAAAAACTTCATTTAATGCTCTTAAAATACAACTTGTCAGAAAAGATGCCTGAGTGCTTATATTTTGTTATTTATTGGAAAAGCTGATTAAAGCACCCATTTTCCTTCTCGTAAAGCCGCAATAAAGCTCATATTGTTGCAACTTTTTAGAAATGGTGAATGAAAATATTCGCATTTTAAAACTTCTTGAATAATAGATCTACACAGAGCTTGGAATTCAGTTTTTAAAACTAGATTTACGTGTAGAACTAAAAAGAAAAAAAAGATCCTGAACTGTGCTCCAGAGAGTTTTAGTTACTTGATGATAAAATATTGTGAGTAATTTATAACCAGATCTAATCTAGATCTAGATCTAGATAGGACATGATAGAATTGATGGATTAAGCTAGGATAGAACTAAGCTTAGATCTACAAAGAAACAATAAGATAAAACATAGTTTAAAACTCACTTTCAGCATCAGAATGATGATAAATTTGATACAAGTAGGCAAAACATGTAGATCTAGATCTAGACCTGTCACATCTTCACTCAATCTCTGGAGCACTTCACTGGAGCAATCCTGTCAGTCGAGTGATGGGTTGGCTTCAAATTCGATGTTGCTCTCCAAAAGTTGAACAACATACATGCCAAAAAGCACCATCATCAGAATAGTGATCAGCAGTAACATGATGAAAGTTCTTCGATTCAAAAACACGAAAGTGCGTGGAACAAAAACAGTAGGAAGAAAGCTTCCCATGATCGACAGTTATATTTCGCTCACCATTAGCGTCACATGACTTGGCATGGCCAAACAGCGTGGTTGATTCTCCAAGGTTGTTAGGGAAATCGAAAATTGTTTATAATAATATTAAATGTTCCCTCACTCATTTATTTTATAAAGTTCATGAAAAAAGACCATTGTTGAAATGGGGGAAGAAAAATGCTTTCCAGTGGTACCATGTTCATTGGGGCTGAATCATTTGCTTACCGAGAAAGACCACAGGAAACACGGTAAAAACTGCCCTTTTCGGACAGATTTAGCTCTACCAGATCAAAGGTGCCTCACAAAATTCTCTTCAAAATGCACTTTAGAAGTCTTTTTGAGTGAACCCACTGGGTAGGAATAAATTTGAAACCAAAATCTGAAAATTGACAAAAATTGACCTCGCCGACGCTTGTCACGATTATCTCGAATCGGGTTCAGCGACTTATGTATGGGCTCGACTGGCGGCATCACAAATGTGTTGTTAATTATGATAACCCTTACAACAGAGTATTAGATGAAGTTATTGTTTTTCTAGGAATTAATTTACTGAGCCAAAAATAAATTGCACTTCAAGGAGTTGTTTGAGACAAGTCTTTCCAATGTTCTTGCCCATAATTTATCAGTTGAACATATTTAATGTCATTTCCTGAGACAAACAACCATAATTTGTTCTGTTCTCACACCCTTGCCTTTATTTTTTTTTTTTACAACAGGTGCAGTCATTTGACAACATTCGGAGGTTACTTTGACCTTGTGCCAAATGACTTGTCCCGGATTGACGTGGATGAATTTTTTAGGTATTGGTCCTTGTGGTTGATTTTGCATATCTGATTTCCAGCTCTTTTCATTTACCAAGCAGAACCAGTTTGCTTACCAAATCTCTGAAGATTACGGTTACAATTTAAAGCATGAACTGCATGAATTCATGAAACCTTCACTAATTAAATTTTTTATATGTTGAAAATGGTAATTTTCCTAGCATATAGGAGATATAGAGTGATATAGATGTTTGACTTTTGACAAAACAATAGATTTGTTGCAACAGAGTAGTAACATCAGAAGCATTTTTAGTATCAAAGTTGAAAACGAGTGCAGATACATCAAAGTTCTCAAGATTAAAAGCAGAAATGCAATCTTTATATTGTTAATTCATAAAATATAGTTCTTCGTGAAAAGACACTTTTCTCCAGTTATAATTGGCTTTCTCTTTGTCCTCAGCTTGCATGAAAATCCAGTGGTTATCATCTTGGTGGCTGTGACCCTGCTGATTTATTTGCTACTGACCATGAGACTAAGACAAGCTGATGCCCATGATGCTAGGAAGGGAAACTGTGTCTATCTCCAAGACAATACAGTGTCACATCACCAAAAGTATGAGGTGGTCATGGAGACTGGGTTCACCAGGGATGCAGGGACAACTTCAAAGGTAAACAGGATTGTATATTGTAATTGCAGTGTATTTGAAAGGTTTTCATATTCAAGAAAGAGATTTGTCTCATAATAGTGAGTAATTATGAACATCAGGCATCCTCCGATAACTTACATAAACATGAGCTAAAATCAATGACTGCAGATGTTATGGTTGGTGATGGCCATTGGTTATTTTTTTGGATCCTCTGAGATGAATGTATTGCGTTTGCTTAGCATAACTTAGCATGATACTGTAGTCTACTGCAAAATTTGTGTTGTAAAGATGTTGAATTTTTACTAATTGTTGTAGCTTCTAGAGAAAGTTAAACAGATTTAGACTTCATTTCTTGAACCTCTTTATTAAGACAAAAAAAAAAATTGGTCATATTTCAGATCAGTATCATCTTACATGGGGAGGAAGGTATGTCAGAAACCAGGGAGCTCATCAGTGATGATAATCGTCCTATGTTTGAAAGAAACTCTCGAGACAGATTTATTGTAACGTAAGTAGTATTTTTCAGATTTCTGAAGAAATCAGCCTGATCTTGTACGTGTTGCTTACTTTTACTCCTTCTACTTTGTAACCAAAAAGGTTAACAAATATAGTTCACTGTTGTTGATTCTGTACTGGGAATGCAGAATTGGCTCTTATTGTTAGTTTTATTTCAAATGAATAATATCTTTCTATTGTAGAGGTTTATGATGCCTCACTTCCTGAGCATTTGCTGAAGTTTGAATTTTTTTTTCCCTTATTAATTGCACAGTTTTTAAGCAGCTCTGTATAGAATGTATCATATTACATGTCAATAACTGAAACTATGTTTCTAAGTTACTAACTACCATTACACAACTACAAACAATTTGCAGCATCCCTAAAATATGGTTTCTGTATGTTGTCTATTTTTTGCTTCCCAGATTGCCCGGTGGTTTGGGTAAAATCTTCAAGATTCAGCTGTGGCACAACAATTCTGGCTCCTCTCCCGGCTGGTACCTGCGACAAGTGGTAGTGCGAGATCTCAACGCTGGACAAGTCTTTTACTTCTTATGTCAAAAGTGGCTGGCAGTGGACAGAGACGATGGCAAAGTGGAAAGAGAATTCACAGCTGTGGACGGAAACAATATCAGCTTTGGAATGGTCAGTGGGATGACCTTGGTTTCATTAAATCCAGAAATGTCAGCTTGTGGAATTTTCTTTCAAAACTTCTAACTATATCACTGGCCTTAGCTTTTACAGTTTTTTTTAATGACAGATTTTTTCATTTGAATTTTTATAGACAGCTTGATCTGCTCTTCACTCAGATAAATATCAATCTCTCTGAATGAAGTTAATTGAAACTGCCATAGGCTGGATATACATAGTGTATATTATCACAGCTGTCCTTATAGGTCAATTTTTCTGAAACTTTAAAGCTCCACAACTTTTGTCATTTTTGTATTTAAGAAATTTCCATTTTTACTTCATAATACATGTGATAATTTCCTACTGAAATAGAATTTGATTATGATAAGTTTGAAAGAGTAATCAGTAATCTCAGTGCTGTGTGTTCTTTTCAGATTTTTTGGTGCAAAGGTTCTCAGTACCTCAGTGACTTTCACACTTGGATGTCTGTATGGACATGTCCCCCATACAGCAGGTTCACCAGAGTGCAGAGACTGACAGTTTGCCACACCCTGCTCTTGACTTACATGTGCCTAAATGCTATGTGGTTCAAACAGACACCGGGGGAGGTAAGGACTGGTCATATTGGCTGAATCAGATCTGATCTTCCAGGCAGTCTATTTGCTATGATAACATAGTGAAGTCTGGAGAAATATAATGATGTAATAGTAAGACAACAGAGACTCACTTTTATCTCATGTTAAATAAACCTTTTTCCTTCTTATTTTTACCTTTTATTTATTTTTTAATTTTTTATTTTCTTTGCAAAAGAGTAAGAAGATGCATTTGCCAGGTAGAATTCAGTCAGAATAAATCAAGTGATTAAGGGTATTGTGACATCTGAGACTTTTATTTTAACGATAAATGGTGTTTTTCTTGAAAAAAAAAGTGTCCATCCATTACACTGCTAATTAGTTTGTCTTGGAGCATATAAAGTGAAACAGAAAAAAATGTTCTCCCTCTCAGAGACACTTAAAATCTTCTAATTGATCAGCTGAGAACAATGAGAATTCACATAATGTGGTATTTGTTTTTCAGATCCGCGGAGAATTTGGCTTGCTGGATTTGTCTTGGCATAACATTTTTGTTGGATTTATTTGCTGCACCATTGTTATTCCTCTAAATCTGCTGCTCAGTTTTTTGTTTCGCAGAAGCCGAGTAAGTTTTGGGGGACGTTGTGTTTGACAGAAATATTGTCAGCAGCTAATTGCCCTAATATTAAAGCTGACTTTCAATAACATCTTAGTTCTTTTCAGAAAAGTTTGTCATACGTCTCTGTAGAGAAATAGTGACAAATGAGAATGAAAAGAATTTTGCTCACTTTATGAAATGTGTTGCTATCAGCACGTATGTTTATGCTCATTGATTATGGTTATTGAATGGTAAATGACCAATGTCATCATTTGTTTTTAGCATAAAGACAAGGCAAAACAGATTTGTTCAATGATTGTCTCTCAGTTTGTTTATCATTGACCAGTGTCAAAAAACAATAACAAGAAAACAAAACAAAATAAAACAGAGAGAGAGAGAGAGGAAAAAAAAAGACAAGAGAAAGATGAAGAATGATCAGTGTTATCAATGATTGTCTTTGTCCACAGGTTCACTTTCCAGACTATGAGCAAGACAAGCTGTTGCTGAATGGCAAGCCAGTGGGGGAAGCAGCCAGCGAAGGAGAGGATGAGTCACCCCAGCCAGCTGTCACATACTCTATACTAGACCAGTCTATTCTCAACTGGCAAAACATCCAAGACTGGGCACAGAAGCAGTGGCTCAAACGACAGCAGTCAGTAAGTGTCATCTGATAAGTGTTTTTCCTTTTGACATGAGTTTTAACATATTTAACTTGTTACACTATGCTTCCACTTCATACTGGAAAAAAAAAACTTGCCCTTTTCTTTAGATTTGGGAATTTGAACTCTCTGCACTACATATCAGAACAAACTTGAAAAAAATAGGATGATGAAGGGGGACCTGACTTGTGGATGAATGATTTGGGAAAGTAATGAGATCAATAGCATGTCATGCGTCTTTAACTGGGCATCCATCTCCTGTTTAATTCTAGCTGTTTATACATGTCTTTAACTGGGCATCCATCTCCTGTTTAATTCTAGCTGTTTATACATTCATCTTCTACAAGATAGACAAAAATGACAATCCAAAAGAATATTTTTGTGAATGCATGTTGAAAAAAGATGAATGTTTGCAGCATTGTTGCCAGGGTGACAGGATGGACAATTGTGTTTTTTTTTTAGCTCATAAAATGATATTAATATTGCACTGAATTTTGTAGGTGATGAGGAAGAGAATCATGGACTGATTATAATATGGCTTTTGGAAATTGAGAAATGTACCAGTTTTACAAAATGACTGTTTTATCACATATTGGAATGATCATTATATCTCATCTATTTCATAAGGTGCGCTCCAGTGCTAACAGTGTAAAGACTACACAAACCAGCCCGCAATTGTCTGCACCATCAACTACACCTCTTGTACAACAAACTCTCTTAGCAGGTAGGTGTTCTCACTTTCATGTGGACTTATGTAGTACCTTTGCTTGTATCTGACATTTGGAAGTCTGTTTTATTACTTGTATAGTAATGTTTCATTTTAGTCCTCATAATATGAAACAGTGTCAGTTTCTCATCAAAGGGTCAACTACCACAAGGCTCAGATAAAAAATATTGATGTTTCATTCTGTGTTGAGGACTTAAGAACAGTCAGTGAATTCTTCTGTCTTTATGTAGTTAAAAAAAAAGGATGGAAGATCTTTGTATTGATGTTTTCAGTGCAATCCCATATTTCCCTAAAATATTGGCATATTTTATGATGCAACTTTGATATTTTTTTCTTAGTGAGGAATTGGGATTATTGTCGGGCTTGAACTTTGTGACACACAGTGCGTTTGTTTTTTGTTGTTTTTTTTCCAAGTATTCTGGGGTTTCTGGCACTAGTCACGTTAATTGTTTCAATAAGGGAGGAGAAAAGCATTAATTTTGACACTCTGCATGTCCATGACAGAAGATGATACTGATCAAGGCTCCAGTGGCTTTGAAGATGCCACTAGCCAGGCCACAGCAGAGCGTCACAGAGTTAAAACTACTTCGGACATCAGTTCAGATGGAAAGAAATCCAGAAATGGTGAGTACTGTTCCATTTTGCTAACAC
This sequence comes from Peronia peronii, assembly GCA_039654565.1. Lineage (NCBI taxonomy): Eukaryota > Metazoa > Mollusca > Gastropoda > Systellommatophora > Onchidiidae > Peronia > Peronia peronii. The sequence continues at coordinate 4,121,954 of JBCEWB010000001.1, forward strand.
TGAAGCAGCCTTAGCAACAGTAAACACTAAACATTTTCTCAGGAACCCTACCAAAGGCCAGGGGGAGGGGGTCCTGAAGATGATTATTTTTTTTGTTATTAAAGATATGCTATTTTAACCTTTTCCATCGAATTTGGCATGTTCAAATTAGAGGAAAACAATGAAAAAAACAAAACTTTTTCAAATAGTTGCCATGGCAATGCCGCCATCTTGGATCTTGGCATCTCTAAAATGGCTGACTTCAGAATCTGTCTAGTCCGCCAAATTTTAACAAAACTTGAAGAAACTTGATGAACATCTTTTTTGACATAATATCTCAAAAGTTCCATATTTTTAGCCGTTTGTATCCGATAGAAAATTTTCTTGAAATTTTTGAAAAGACCATGTAGTGAAATTTCAAATTTCGCCATTTTTTCATACTAAAAACCCACGTTTCTCTAAAACTTACCAACAGAATGGGAAGCATGTATGTACGTTTTTTGGTTTTGTTGCAAACATGATTTATGCCAAATTTGGTTAGAATCGGTTTAGAAACAAAACAGTAGATAGCAAAATACTGACAAAAAACCAGGTTTTGAGAAAAATGCGCTTAGTTTTTTTTGACAGAATAATTGACGTGGAGAGTTTTTTATTCAGCTTTTGGCCTCAGAACAGCCTTTTTTACATGCTAGCCCTCTCTCCATGAGTTCTGTATCTTTTGTTGCCTCTTCCTGGCTTTCTGGGCATAATTTTTCTCGAATTTTGTTCCCTACCCCCCATCATTATAAGGGCTCCAATAGAGTCATTTCCAGGTGCTTGAGGGCCTATATGTGGTCCCCACATCTTTTTCTGTCCAAACCAAGAGTTTCTTGACCTTTGCTGTGGCATATAGTCCACAACTAAGCTCTGAAATAGCAGAAATAAAGGAAAGTTTTACTATTTATAGGACGTGGAAGTTCATTCAAGAGCGCCTGCTGCTGATAATCTGCATGATCAGCAGTTTTTTGCACCTCATCGTGATCATCTAGTGTCCATCCATAGCACTGGAGTTCATGATTTTGCCAGATGAGGTCATAATCAAGTGTTTTATGCACTCTTTACCAACATATAATCAAATAGTGATGATCTACGACTGCATGTAGCTGCCAGGTGGAGCCAAATCCTGGCTAGGCATACTGTTAAATGACCATTGGTCAAACATATTAGAATAGACATATCCACTTTTTGATACCATTTTTGTACACAGAAAAGGCTGACCTTTTAAGAGAAAACAAAAACTCAAAATCGCTTTTTTTTTTTTTTTTTTTTTAGTAAAATACAGATTTCAGGACCCTACCCCCCCCCCCCCCCTCCCCCCTTAAGGTGAACAGGTTAGGACCATCTTTTGTTTCAGTCATTTGATTATTTTCACACTGAAGCAAAAGATTCCATAATGTGGACCATACTACAAACCTTCCCTATCCCAATTCCTCTCCAACAATTATTTTCTGTCAGTATCAAGGAGGAAAATGCAGACATTACTTGATGTTGATGAAAATCAATGATCAGCAAGTTTTTTTCACATGAAAGTTTTTTTTATCTTTTCAGTGGAGCATCAGAACGTTTTGAATGCAAGCCGAAGAATATTTCTTCCTTTCTGGTGTCGTTATCTAGCATGGATTTTGTGTTTTCTGATCTCTTGTACAAGTGGAACAGTCACCATTCTATATGGTTTCAGGTAAACATTTTATTTTGGATGAATTGAATTGTAACAATAAACACATGTGGCATTGCTATTATGAAGATAGAAAAGAATGGGAGAAAAGCATTTACTTCTTATTATGGAAGGAGAGTTCAATTGATAAATCAGTCAGAGTGTTGTAAACCATTATCAAACAGATCTAAATCTAGAAAGGCATTAGCTTCAGTATGCCATGTTTGCCCTTGAGTGATGCTGGTGTGAGATATTGATTTTCCTGAGGCTTTTATAGCATTTGCATTCATCACATGTTGTGTGACATGGTTTTACCATTTGGAGTTCTTTACACGAGTGTGTCTGCACTGAAAATCTCAGACTTCGGACACTGTGTCCTCTTTACTTTGCATTGTCTCTCATGAATTAACATAGTTTTACAATCTCTACTATTCTCTCATGTCTCCCTCACCTTTTGTGTGACAGATTTGGGCACACCAAGAGTGTCATGTGGCTACAGTCAGTGTATTTCAGCTTCATGATCTGTCTGTTTATCTCTCAGCCCATTCTGGTAAGTCCTGTATTGAGGGATTCACAATATATTCTGACAAACAAAAACCAGGAAAAAGAAGTCTCCAGCCATTTTAACTGACTGAAATACCCTAATGGATGTCATTGTGATAATTTTGTAGCAGACTTGGCAACATAATCAAGTCTTTGACATTTTAGCTTATTTTATATTAATCAGAGTTTGTCTAGTCATAATGTTCACAGTGACATGATAAAACCAGCATGCTGAGAAGCAAAAAAAAAAAAAATTGCATGAGACATGCAACAGGGAGCGCCTGACTGAAATAGAAAGAAGTGATGTGTGTCTTGTTTATTTGATATTTTATGTCATCAGCAGAAGATAAGCAGTATGCCTCAGTCTGGCATATTGCAGTCGTAGATCATGCAAAATAATTCACTTGAGCATAAGATAATTGATGTCTAAGGATTGAATTGTGCAGGTAGTGGGTGGAACATGAAGAAGTGAAAGGGATTTCTGAAACAAAAACTGTGAGAATTTGCTCCCCTGGCTTATTTCAGATCCTGCTATGTGTATTGTACACTGCCATGTCACACCGGCACAATCCAGCCATATTTGACCATTATGATGATGGTTTCTACGGAGAAAGAATCCACACTGCAGCTCTACAAAAGCAGCATAGCCCTTTCAGTGAAGAAGAAGAAGAATTACAAAGAGTATGCTGATTACATTGTCACTTGATATAAATCTTTGTGCAATCTGCATGTATCATATGAGTGACGTATAAATTCAGATTTAAAAAACAGTTGTCCCTCGCTATATCGCAGTTCACCTTTCGCGGCTTCACTGTTTCATGGGTCTTGTGTATGTATTTCTGTATTGCAGATTTCCCGCTATATCTTGGGGTGACCCACTATAAATAAAATATTTAAATTTCCATTATAAGAGTTTGTAAGAGTGTGGGGAAGGGTAATACAGCAGAAGGAGGGTGATAGGAGTATGGGGGAGATTTATAAAAATTAAAAATGCATGTAAATAACAACATTTATTAAAATTTAAAATGCATGTAAATAACAACATAAATATAGTGTCCTTACTTCGTGGATTTTTGCTTGTCGTGGGCAGTCCTGGAACCTAACACCCGCGATAAATGAGGGAGTACTGTAACATCTTTCAGTATTGATATACCACTGCACTCAATAAAAAATGTAGTGTCTGTTAACCCCTTCAGTGCTTTCAACTAGGAGTGCCCTGTGCCAGGGGATTTTTCTCTGCCTTGCCCACAATCAGATTGGTTGCATCAAATTCTCTATAACTTCCCTAATATGTATAATATCCTGCTAATTTTGCATATAGGCTAATTATTTTCTAAATATGTTCCTCTACCTCCTAAATTCTATTTTTAAACTTGTTGATACATATTTATGTGTGGAAAAAAAAAGAACCCTGAGTGCATTTATTTGTGTTTCTGTTAGTCATTAGATCTAGATCTAGAACTTAGATTAGCAATTCGTCGGTGATATCACGTACCATCGTAAGCGACATTTTGGGCAAAATCGAGTTAGAACCACTGGGCGACTTCAGTACCTCTTATGTTTCTTCTCTCAAAACGGCGTGTCGATACTCCCAGTAGTTTCGGAGATACTGCATTTTACATACCATCGTATCGCAAATATCAGCTCCAGTAGAACATCACGCACTATTGTATTGGACGATACGTTGGTTCGTGAAAGCAGTAATACTTTGCGACAAGTTTCATTTTTGATATCACGAAGTATCGTAAGTGACTTTTTTTGCTCTTACTATATGGAAAAAAAACTACATAAATCTGTTCTTGAATTTCGCTCTTCACTCGTCTCGTGCGGATTGACATTTTGTAAACACGTGCTCTACAGTGCCACATCTGAACCCGTAACAATTTGTTGATAATCTACTGACGACACACCATACCTGGTTCCTCTAGCAAAGGTTTATATTGTGAGTTTGCATTGTCATCTTTGCCATGTCAATTACACATTCTTACAAGTGCAATGTCAGTTTAAAATAAAAGTTGCATTGCAGCGAACAGTCTTCTTTCGGTCTGGCCTTGAATACTGCATCGCGCTACTGCAGTCTTTACGGAACCAGTTCAAAGGCTCTCCACTATCAGGATGCACAGCTAATGCTACAATGGTTCTGCAGATCATGATCTGAACACTTAAAGTGGGAATACATTTCTAAAATTCCCTGTTCAATAACAACAACAAAAACATTTGATTATTTTAAACCCTTGTTATTGTTATTCATGACAAGGACTGGAAGACTTTGCAAGGCAGAAAAAATAACAATAAGAGTAGCTGATTATGCAACGGTGCAATTTGAAAGTGATGATAACACTATATCTCATGTGCATTTGAAATGTAAGCAAGTAAGTCACTTAGAGTTTACAGAAATGGTCATTTCAAGATTATACAAAGATTTCTACATTTTTTGGGACAAGATATGAGAAACATGTTACAGAGAAGAACAAAGTGAGAGAGCTTAAAGATGCTCCCAAGAAAGATGCACATGAAGACTATCGGTTGGCAGTGTCTGCTTTGGCTTACAACAAGGGATCTGTTTGCCAATCTCAAATGAGAATGCATTCTTCTGCAAGAAAAGGCTCGCAAACTACAAACTGACCATCTACAGTCTTAATGACCAGAACTGTTATTGCTTCACATGGGATGAGGCCCAGAGTAAGTGGGAAGCATTGGAGTTGTCAACAGCCATACATAAAACACTGAAGGTATACGATGAAAACGAGGTAAAAAGGGGCATTTCTCTCTGCCGGCGGGTGTGGCGACCAAAACAAGAGCTCCACTATGCCAGCCATGATGCTCTACACTGTCAATAATTATGTCAGCTTTGAAGAAATCTCGCTGAGATTCTTTGAATCATTTCATGGTCAAAGTGAAGACGACTCTCCCCAAAATGCCCTCCAAAATATATTAAAAACTGCTGGTAATTTATATCAACCCACACAACTGCTTCCAGTGTTCAGTCTTGCTCATCCTCAAAGTCCCTGCATCATTCGTCAACTTCAGTTTGATGACTTTCTAGACTTTGAGTCCCTGGCCAAAGCTCTTCCAGTCTTGAACGCAACGCTAGGAGGGACTCAAAAGGTGAGGAGCCACTGCCTTGGAACCTTATAATGGATCTCGGTGTTTAGAGACACCATCCTACAACAATTATTTTTACAAAACAAGTCATCTGCACAGTGAATTCAAAGCAATTTCTCCAAAGCGACCGTCACAGAGTGTCAAAGAGTACTGAAGTGAAAAAAAAATGAGTGGTGAGAAATACAAGATATCCAAGAAAAAGTACCAGGATCTTGTGTCTCTTTGCTGTGGAAACACGTTTCTAATCAGGTGCAAGAACATAAGAACTTCCTTACGTCATGAATAATAATTATCTATCTTTTTTTTTTTTTAATCATTCCAAACCTCGAGGAGGGATACAGCATTTTATTTTTGTTGTAGTTGCTGTTTTTATTGTTGTTGTGGTGGATTTGACTTGATGATTTTCTATTAAGTCTCTTCAAATTTATTGTTTTAATCTTATGCATAGAATGCATAGGTTATTTATGCCATTCGGGTGGCTAGCATGAAGTTACGATGTTTCTGAAGCACTTGATATTGTCAACAAATCAATGACCAGAGTGATTAAATTTATAGTATTTCTCTCAGTGATGATTCACCTTTTCATTCTATTGAGAAGTTACTGAAGATAATCGAAGTTCTGTGCTGAAAATATGTTATTGATGAATGGTGGATATACAATGTCAACAGAATCATTTCATTTTGAGCTATAATATGCTATATGCCATTTGACAACAATTTTGTTTCTCATTAGTATTCTTTATGTAATTTGTTACTTTGTTTTCTTTCAAAATTTTCATTCAATTCACTTTCGTTGCATTCATACTTTATGTCTATGGCATAATAAAGTTTGAACTTGACATCATTTAATAGTGATGCATTATTTTTATTTCAAAACTATTGTATTATCAAAATGTCGCTTACGATAGTTCGTGATATCAACGACGAATTGCAACATGCTCCTACTAGATCTAGATCTAGATCTAACAGAGCTACCTTCAATCATCATCAGATTCACTAAAAAGATCTTCGTCTTGCTCAGAATCTCATCTAACACTACCGTTTTCCTTTTACTCGTCATTTTGACCTAAGCACGAATCAGAAAGTACGCACGAATTCCACAAATTTCCGACTTGAAACAACCGCTCATTCACAACTGATGCTTCGAAACAAAACAAAGGAGGTTGAAGATAACAAGAGAAGTCACTCAGATAATATGCAACTTCAGATATCCTGATAATATCGTTGAAATTAGCTGTCCTCATAGGGGGGGAATGGTTCTGGGCTGGAGATTGTCCATGCCTTTCTGTTGATTCTTTCTGCTTTGATTTCTTAGCCTCAGCTTCAAGATGAACATTGGCTTTTAAACTGATGTATTGGGGATATTAGATGCTACAAAAATACTCAGAGAAAAATATATCATGAATGCAACTGATTAGCATCATGTGATTGAATGCCCCGCAAATGCTATGCAGTCAGGTGTCTGTGTATATTTTCAGGGTGTGGCTGAGAGATCCAGATCCCGATATCTGAGATTTGCAGGACCACCACAAGAAAAACATCTCAAGTCTTCAAGAAAGAAGCTGATAAGGCAAAAGAGAGCTCTTTTATTGTTGAGGTATTGGATGATTTAAAATACAGTGTTTTTTTGCTATGAATTTGAAAAGACTGTCATAATCAGTGTGTTTTTAGCCCACAGAAAAGCATAGGTCGCAGAATGAAGAAACTTACAGAAATTTGCCTTCAGATGTAGAAAAATAATTGTTCTCTTGAAAGAGTACATGTAGTTCAGCCTTTCTTGCTTGTTCCACTACTGACGTTTTCCTAGACATCAATGCAAAACTCCCTCATGAATTTTTTAAAACGTAGTTAGGCATCGTTAAAACTCTGATCCCTTTCATAAGAGTAAATTCTTAGATAATGATTGATATCTAAAATGATGATGCTAGAAAATATTCCAGTCTTTATTTCTGCAAGCAATCATTGATCTCAGAGAACATCATTTTTTCTCTCAGGGATTTCTTTTGGTTCATACTCCTGTTTACATTGCTATGTGTAATGGCATTTGGCAAAGACACCAAAGCTTCATGCCAGATGAATTCATCTCTCAAGCATGCCTTTGTGGAAAAGCAGTAAGTGGTTTACACTGTCATTTTGAACATATGAGGTCATGGCACTGTATATATAACTGAGAATTTCGTGTTTTTTTTTTTTTAATATGAAGCTGAAGACTCTGTCTCAGTCCATTCGCCAGTGGGAAACAAACAAGATGTCATGTGAACCAAATCAGTTTGCTTGCTTCTATTGTGGGTTTCATATTTTTTTTTTGAGCTTCGACAAACTTTTGTATTTTCCTGTGTATTTTTTCTATGTCCAATACAGTAAAGTGTTCATCCACTAGTGTGATGTTTTGAGCTTTCTCTCAATCTCATAGAAGTTACATTTAGGGCACAATTTGTTAATTGTGACTGCAACCCCTATCATAGTCACTGACATTCAGGTTTCCATCGCTGATCATATTCCAGTAATTACCTTAATATCAACACCGGAGAGTGCAGCAGCTCTCTCAATCCCCATTGGGAGTGAGCTCTCCTAGACCATACAAAACCCTGCCATATGTGGGGGATAGGCATGATAAGGGTAAAGGCAAAGGTATTGAAAAAGCAACTTTTAAATGTGGTTCCAAGTAATACCATCACAGACCAGTGGTGATCCCATGATATCGGTCGACCCAAATTTCTTTGCTCTCAGCAAAGATTGAAAAGAAACAGGGATTCAGTCAATTCATTCAGTTTACAGAACTTGTTCTAAAATAGCAGGTCATGCTAACGTGATTTGACAAAACACCTTTTTCGATTTTGGCGCCAAAATTTTTTATTGCATTTTTGGATTCTCATCAACACTCCTCATCTTATGAACTTGTCAGGTTTTGAGAAAGCACAACCAATTTCAAATTATTTAAAGAAAACAATTTTTCAAAATGCCTTTTAATCTGCTGAAATGCAACAAAACACTTTTAATTCGACAGAACGCCTTTTAAAAAATAAAGGCATTTGTCTGTAGCCGCATGAGATGATAAAATGCCTTTAACTTGACAAAACACCTATTTTCCGGAATATAGGCCGAGTGAGATGACAAAACGCCTTTAATTTGACAAAACGGCTTTTTTTTTTTTTACGTAAAAAAAAGGCGTTTTGCTATATGATTTGTAATGTCACAGAGCGCTTTTTAATTGATAAGCTTTCCTGGTAATCATTTTGTCTAATCTTCCTTTCATTGTCCTTTTACTTAAGGCTTACTGTTCAATAAAAATATTTTGTGAAAATTGTTTTCCCAGATAGATCTCCATTTAAGTCCATACTCACCCACATCTCATCAAATGTGATAATTTTTATTGCCTAATCTTTCAGCTAAAGTGTAGCAAATTTGAATAGAATGTATAAGTGTAGTATTCATTAAAATTTGGAACCACAACTCTCAGACCGAGAACTGTCTTCTTGCTTTTGTCTACATAACATTGGGAACTTTCTCTGCTACCTCACGTGCAGACGTTCATCTGGAGTTGCTCACACAAGACGGCACTGCACATGTACGAGGCAAAATTTCATATTTTCCTTCCCCTAAGCCAAGCATTGATCATCATGGGAAATTCCGTGAGTCACGATGCTTTTGGCATTCCAACAAACATCAGACTCTTTCGCCCAAAAGGGGACATAGCAGTCCCAACTGTCACTCAATTGTTTTTGCACTGAGATTTATAAACTTTGAAAAATAAGCAATGAAAAATTGTGGAAAAAATATAATGGTAAGACGAGGACTCAATGTTAAGAAGGAAAGTTCCAGATTTGAACTTTGTGGCTTCATGCGTCTCTTTCTCTTCTTCTTTCTCTCTCTCTCTCTCTCTCTCTCTCTCTGCCCTGCCATATTCATATCAACACCAATTTTCTTCCCAAGAATCCTTTGTCGTTTTTCAAGGAAATCATTGGGCAGTCAGTTTTCTTTTCTTCTTCTGTTATGTTTGTACTCATCATCATTTCGTGTGTTTGAATATCAGGGAAAAGACCTGCAACTTGTAATATCAGCTTGATGTATCCATACAAAGTTTCGGGCCTCTGCTGTCCCTTTTTCGCAGCAAAAGGAACATCATCATCATCATAATTTGTCAGATGCGCACCTGTTTATTTGACTTGCATTGCCACCCCAGCAAGTAGCTCAGTGCTCCCATCTCATCATCATCATCGTCATTTTGTATAAGCGCTTTAAAACTCAAAACACAAGCATCACAAGGCTAAACAAGAGAATGCAGAGACGCCCAAGGTGCTAGCCTCTTATGGTGTAGAGGACACTGATGGTTCCCCAGAACCTTAAGTTGCAAGACGTGTGACAACCAAACCAGTTCGCCACCACTCAGTTTTGCTAACATCCTAGTTCAGTATGCTGTCCCTACCCACTCATGTCCCTATTCACTCAAAGAAAGTGTCACCAGAATGATAGTGATAGTGGAGAGAATGATCCATTATTTCAGATAATCCTTATGACGGGATAACGAGTAACAGTATAGTGAGCTCATTTTACTTCTATATCTTCTGCTTCTACTGCTCCTGTTGGGACACGATTTGATAACTAGAGTTGTTCAGCACTCATCCTGTACATCACACCTTTGAGTGTTTGACCATCTCACAGCCCGATCTGTCAGTTATCTTCTCCACCAGAACACTCACTCCAGTGAAGGGATAGAGTGTTAAACAACACAGCAAGCAACATAGTTTCAGATTTGCCTGCAGGTGTTCACCATTCCCAACTTGAAACAATCAGAAACAATATATTTTCGTTCCATCGTATTTAAACATGCTCGCCCAATCATCTCTGCCTCCAATCTCACTGTTACTTGCAATGTCAGCTTCTACGCCAGCTAGAAAGGAAAGAGAGCTCTGGGCTCAGAGAATCAAACACCCAATACAAAACATGTAGTGGAAAATTGCAACTGTCCTAATCGTTGTATGGGAAAGATATGACAGGGATGACGTGATGCTATTTCTGAAAAAAATATTGGAACTCTGCCCATAACAACTCAGACTGACCATCATTCATCCTATTAAACTTGACCCGTCGCAAAAAAAACAAACAAATAAAAACAATGTAGACTTACTCATGAAAAAAGAAACAGTGTTATTTACGTCGTTCTGTAAGGAAAAGGTGTTTTTTCCCAAGTAAACCAGCTTGCATGAATGCCTGTCTCTTCAGCAAGACGCAACAAAACACCTTTTTTCTGGAAAAAGGTGTTTTACGTTTGAGTAGTGATTCAACAAAATGCCTTTTTCATCACAGTTTATTTATTTCTTCACCAATTTAAATAAAATTTTACATAAAGTTAAAAGACATCATAGTGTGTCACTTCAACCACCAAAAACTACATTTTGTTCAGTGTTTTTAAATTGGGAGATCGGAAAACTAAATCGTGATTTTCTCAGAACAGCTTTTTTTGGAAAAAGGCGTTTTGTCAAATCACGTTAGATACGCCAGCACGGTGTGGCAATTTAGTAAGTTTACAGAATTTATTCTAAAATAGCAGGCCACATGCTGATATGGTGATATTTGATCATTTTGAAATGTCTTGAAAGAAATATAGAGAAATGTTCATGTTCATTCATTTGTTACTTTTTAAATTGATATGCCATATTTCATTAATACTTATCATTCCACACTTCATGGTACACATGTGTGTTTTAATTTCTCTCAGAATGAACAATACGTCCTTCTTCACTCTCAAGTCACCAATAGATTGGTACAACTGGAGCCAGGCAGTGCTGTTAGATACACTGTACAAACAAACATCCTTGAGAGATGGGCCAAACCAGATGGGTGAAAGCATAGGTTACTTGATAGGCAATGTTCAAGTCCGGCGTATCCAGCATAGGCCAGAAGCTTATTATGGAGGACGTTTCCTCAAACCGAATGATTTGACTTCTCAGGACTCCAAGACTGAAGGAAAATCATGGACAACTACAAGAGCCCATAACCTGAATCCTGGAATCTGGGGTCAGGCAGCTTGGTATGACAACTCTGGCAGTGTGCTCTTACTGAACCACTCCAGGTTAGTGTGGCAAGATATTGTTTTGACATGTTCTTTAATGCAATGCAGAATAACACTGCCAAAATCAATAGGGATGCTGTAATGCAACATTGATTCGCTCAAGTGAGTTCCTCAGTGGCATAGATAACTTCAGTGCTACAATAAGTATAAACTACTGTCTCAGAATATTCAGATCCCAGCACTTACAAATAAGGTCATTAACTTCTCCATGAAAGAGGATTTGTTGCAGTTCGAATTGTGATAGATATAGATCTACAGAGGAAAAAGAAATATGCCTTTGTGACAATCAGATACGGCTGTGTTAGTCAAGAAATCATTGAAAATTTAAAAATTAATTCCAACTATAAGATTTGGCCAATGTAGTTCTTGATCAAGGAAAACACATTAGATTACTGAGTGTGAACATTACAGTTCGTTCAGAAATGGCTGTATTTTCAGTTATATCCCTTGGATAGAAAGTCCTACAAATATTGAAGGAGATCTACGGTTATCTGATTTTATATTACAAATGCTTAATTTAACCATGGGATAAAAAGTGAGTAATTACCACAAATGTAAGTAATATCATTTATCATGATATAGTATCATGACAACAAAAAGCACTTTATGATCATATATATTCAGAGAAGGTGCGAGGCAACAGCTTGAAGCTCTGAAAGCTCAGAATTGGATCAATAGGGAGACTCAGGCCATATTTGTTGAACTGACTCTCTACAATGCAGCTGCAAATTTATTCAGGTAAGAAGAGCTGCTATCTATTTCCAGTCTTTCATAGGTCCCAGAATTCTATATAAATTATTATTAATCAAGAAATCAAAGGAAAGAAAAATTATGTACCAAAAATTACTTATTTGAGCTTGATTCATTTGAGAAAGAATAAGCACTCACAAACAAAATATTCATGGACAATCACTAAATATTTTTCAGGCCCATAATGATAATGTCATAAGCAAATGTTCACTCTGCCCTTTTCCATTGACAACCACACCATTACATTCACCATGTCACTGATTCAAGGTCCCAGTAGAAGAACTGATCTTATGGCTCCCTGATTATTTGAGATAAGTCATTCTAACATTTTAGATTTTCTGTCTTTGATTAATTTTCTTGATTTGCCATTTTCAGTTCAATAGCATTGGTACTAGAAGTCACCCCTGCTAGTAAAGTGCTCACCTCGGCCAATATAATGTCCTCCTATATCTTCCGATACATCACACCATGGGACAACTTTGTACTGGCATGTGAAGTAAGTTCATAATGGTTACTGTCACATGTAAATGTTGCGTTTCAGGCTTAGATTGTGTTCACAGAAAAACATGGTCTTTATTTATAATGTTCCATGATTTATGCAAGGTACGAACAATCAGAAAAGTGTTTTTTGTTAATGTAGTTAATATGTAGTGATTATCAGATACAAACTTTAGCTGTCTATAACTGATTCAGGTTAAAAAAAAGAAAGGAAAATTGTAGAGAAAGACTGATTATATTTACAATTAATTCAATTTTAACTCCCATTTTGAAGCATCAAGAAAAGAAAACAATCCCAAAATATTTCTAAAAAGAAGTGAGATAGGATGAGATTGCTACAGGCTTTGGATTGGTTTTTGAATCTTGTAGTTTACCATAATTGTCTTTTTTCTGTTTTTAGCTCCTGTACGTAATACTAGCTTTCTGGATGGTTTTTCATGAGGGCAAGCATATGATGAAACTTGGCAAATCATATTTTTACCATTTCTGGAATTACATCGAGGTTTGTATTCTTAGGAAATCTAACAAGTTTCATCACTAGCAAATCATGTTTATCATGTTTATTCATCTTAATCACAGAGATGTCATCTCTGAGGAAGATGTGTCAACAGTCAGTTTACTGAAGTCAAAGTTTCTATCACATATCTCCTGTTTGTTTGAGTTGCCACTGAATTTTTTGTTTTGTTTTGTGAAATATGTTAATCATCTGCTTGAGTTTTAGGTTTTTTAAAAATAATTTTTAAAAATTGTCTTTGCTATGTATGATTTTTGCCCCACGTACATGAGTTGCAAATTTGTCATTTCGCGCGACAATAATGGCTTACTAAATTATTTACTTATTGAAAAAGTTCTTATTTTTACTTTTCTTTACTATGTGATCAAGGTTATCACTTGTCACCTTGAATTAATAATAGTAATAATAAAGGGCATTTATATAGTGCCTTACCCTATGGATGGCTCGAAGCACTTTACAGAACCAAAATGTTTTACAGCCACACACAAAATATGCTTCAAAACAAACAGGAGCAACAACATATTGCATATTCATAACATGGTATACAGACATGGTCTGAGACATGCTCTCATACATAATCATGTAATACAACTCAAATACATACTTAAGTTTGTAAACATGACTGACAACCATTTCCCGGGAAAAGCTGGAAAACACCACTCAAACAGATGCTTGTTGAACAAGTATGTTTTTAACTGTCATTTAAATGATTCTAGGCTTGAACAGTTGTGAGTGCATGCAGGCAATGCATCCAGATTAAAGGCCTTGCATAGGAATATGCTCAATCTCCAAATTTTTTTATATGGGAACGAGGAATATAAAAGATGGTTAAGCGTCTTAGATCTCAAATTGGTACAGCATTTCACACTGCACTTTTTCAAATGCATTTATTTTATTGAAGAAATTTCCTGGTCAGTATTACCATACAGCATATGAAGTCGTGTTATTCTGTATCTTTCTTGCAGCTCTTGATGGCCCTGATGTCATTTTGCTATGTTGGATTTTACATTTTCCGCTTTGTACTGATCTCTGAAGCAGTGGAATTTATGCGTAGCACTTTCTATGAGGAGTTCATCAATTTGCATTTTGTCCTTCAGTGGGATGAGGTGAGTTTGATAACTAAAACTGCATTTGAAAAAATCTCTTAAACAACACTGATACTGTCATTGAAAAGAAAAATATGGGAGCAAAAATGAGCAAAATAGAACAAAAAGAATCCAGTTAGAAAATCCTTCCTTACTTCTTTAACTATGGAAATTCTGCAATCGCAAGTAGATTAATTTTATTTCAGAATGTTGTACCTTTTTTTTTCTGTTGTTATTTCATTGTATATGGCGACAGTTTAAATCTTTTTTCAAGGACCATGCACAAGCTATTATGGGATGCATACTTAGCACGATCATGTCAAATGATAACTTCCTACAGCCATTTCATCATCATGTAGTGAACATTCCCAGTTCCTATTCTCAACTTTTGGAGTCATTTTTTAGAGTTTGTTATGTTTGCTATCTTGTACCACCTTTTTAAAGAAAATAAATCTGAACATTTTTTATATAGGTTGTGAAATATCTGTAATTTCATTGATTTGCCATTGTACACGGCTGTTTAATTCGTAGCGAACGCGGTATTCTAGTTGCCGACCCAATTCCCCGACTGGCCACCCGCGCTGTGGTCATAAATCAGCTGTCAGCCGTGTGCACCACCGTGACCCCAGGCCGCTCCCTTGCCTTGGCGGGGGAATTCTATC
>JBCEWB010000001.1:4136955-4162880 GCA_039654565.1 Peronia peronii
CCCCCACCCCAGCCCCCGCCTGCCCCTCAAGGTTCACCATTTGAGTTGCTTGAATGGAAGCTATTTTGTTCGACCTATTGGTTGGGACACCAAAACTGTTACGCTGACCAGTTGAAGTCAGAGAAAGAAAAAGCTTGGTGATATGACGTCCATCGTGAGAACCAGTGTCCGGCGCTAAAGCGTTACGCCATAAGGAACCTATTTTCCACTATTGAGAAGTGGCCTCAGAAATAGGAGTTGATTGACTGAGCTGGGTTATTGCTTTATGGTGATAATAGCCCTCGTCTGGCAGTGACTTCGAGCTGTGGGAAAGCTTATCTCTGTGACGTTTATGATGCGATGTCCATCATGAGATAACACAAGAGAGCTTTGTCGTCGGCGCCAGGCAAACCTCTAGTGGTTTTATTACCGGTCAGGCCAGAGTAGTAGGAAATGTGGGCTTCATGACTCGCAAATGAACACGTCACTCCCTATCAGCGTGCATTCAGTCCATTAACCCTACTTTTATACTTGTTGGCGTTGGGCCCGTTAAGATCAAGCTAGAAAATAAGCAAAGAGTGAACAATACAAGATAACAAAAATTGCAACAAAACAAACAGAACAAAGGCGACCAACACGAGAGTAGAAAATAATAGATCTATACATTAATATGACACCTACACGTGCAAATCTTGTCGTGAAACTGTGTATCCCTCAGATGACTGAGTTGTGTTTTTATGTACAGTGTTACTATAAGTGTTAAATGGCAGACAGATCTGCTAGTTGGGCCTTAGAATCACATTGATTCACATGGTAATAATTTTTGTTCACCTCATATTTTCTTTTCTTTGTTTTGTGGACGCTATTAATTTTTGTTTCGGGAATACATTGCTTATTCAAGGACAATAATTATCTTTAAAGGTAGATTGTCGCTAATATTCGTCGCATTATATAGAAAAATAACGTTTTAATTCTGATTATTCTGCTTGTTCATAAAGTTTTCAGAATCTGCAAGGCTCCTAGGCAGACACTCTTAAATAATGCGGCAAAATGACATTGCTCATCGACGCCTACTAGCCAGTCTAGCACAATGTTTCACCGTTTGTAGTTCAACTATTGAAAAAAAAAAAAAGCCAGATTTCATTTGGTGATAGTTTTTTGCCTCAGTCATCAGACTTTCAGATACCTTGACAAAAGTTTAATATAAAGTCTCTTAGGAAGTTTAGGCCGTCCACTGATTGCCATCTTCAGTGGCAGTTCATTTTGCGACAGGAACGGGCTGAAGGAAGGCAGGGAGAGGGCAGGAGTTGGTTACGGAGATTAAAATCATCCACACAAATCGGTAAGATCCAGCCTAAATCCAGTGTGAGCGAGATACAAGATAATGCAGTAGCGGCCATACATATTAAGCAGGTCATGGAATGATTGGCCTGGTCGTTACAAAATACACACACACTCACACACACACACGGGCGTGCACGCACGCACAGATACAAGCGCGCAGAGAGAAACACACTCATACACATATATACACACACCAAAGGGGAGGGGGGAAGTGAATTGACTTTCCGTATGTTTATACATTGTTATAATCTGCAGCTGTATCGACTTGTCACAATTCTTCCAGTACGTATACGTTTTGGGTAAAATTTAAATGTATGGCTTCTAGATTTGACTGAAGCCGGCGACGTTGTTAAAAAAAAAAAAAAAGAAAACAAAAACAGAAAAGAAAAAGAACAAAATAGCAACAAAGAAAAAAAAAACGGGAATAATTATTCTCCTTTGAGCAACATTGTCTTGCAACAATCAGTTCACCAGCATGGGGCACCAGATTAATCTTCTTTTATAAAATATTGGCGAGGAATTGTGTCTCTTTCTTCCAGGACGGAGCGAACTTTCTCTCGTGCAAGTATAAGCGCCCTGGTGACAGCGAGAGCAAGAGAGCGATGCCGGCAGTCGCTGTGCCCTATCCACTCCTTTTTTGTTCCCTTTGAGTGACAGATTGAGAGATAGACGTGTTACAAAAGATTGGTGGAAGAGATGAGGACAAGGATGGAGAGCGCCCAGCATGATATCCCATATTTGCTGGGAAGCTGCACTATAGTCGAGATTGTCCCGGCATTGTAAATTTTATTGGTATCCATCTAATCCTTGATAAACCTTCTCAGCAGCCGAGCGTAACGTGACAAGATAGAGAATCATGTTCCGTGCCATTTTATACAATACCCATACTTTACCCAGTCCTGTCCGGAAAGATGGTCTGGTCTGGTCTTTACCAGAGTAGTACCACTTGGCTCTGAAGTTATACGGGTGAGGAGAACGAGAATAGTCTTGAGAGATTTCAGTCATTGAGATGGCAGAAGAGTTTGAAAAGGCTTTGAGATGGGGGTATCTGTGGTTATGACTTTTGGAAAGGAAGTAGGAGAGGCTCTCTATTAATCCGGCGACGCCCCAGAGTTTAGCACAAAGGAGCTGGAGAACATTACATGAGGCCGGAGAAAGTAATGTTTATATCTCAATGAACACTGTATTGAAGGACGATAGGTTCTTTTCCTGGGCAGGTGTCCCTCTCTGTGTATTGTTAAAGGCTAACACCATTAAGGGTTTGACTCCGATGAAAAGCCCCCCAAAGTTAATTGAACAATACATACCTCAGTTGTTAAAGTGGATGATACGAATACATTAAGAGATTTGAGGATTTGGCGAGACGATAATCCTTTCTTTGTTTGCACCGTCGCCACGGCAGAACAGGAAATGAAATTTCACTTTCATGTACTCTATCCATAACTTTACAGAATTATTATTATTTTTTTTTTATCTGTTGTTGTTTTTTTTCAAAACGAGAAAAACATAGCAGCTTGAAGTGGCCCAAACGAGAGATCTGGTATTTGAAAATAGCCGTGGCCTTTCATACTGATAAAGGTCGATATAGAATCATGAAAGGTATGTCATGTTGGTGGGTTTTGGAGTTGTTTTATGTGAAGTATTTTAATACCTGTCAATTTTATTTTGGATCTGGCACAGCAGTTCCAGAAAACTTCGTTTAATTCCGGAAGGCTCTAAATAGCACTGGAGACCCAATGTGTGCTAAAAAAAAAACAAAAAAAAACGATGTAGGTCTTGCGAAATTGCGCGTCTTTCTGTTGAAATTTCTTGACAATGCATGTTTTCTGCATCTAGGTTATACAAAAGGCAACTATCTCAATCATTATAGCAATTCATTTAGTACCCCATGATGCCAGCGGATCAGTGAAACAATGAAAGATTTTTTGCACGAAAGTTGTCATGTAAAATTGCAGTTGTATGCGACAAATTGTTTGTTCATATTACAACTACACTGGTATCGTCCAAATTTAATTACACAAGATCTAATAGTGTGCTGTTGTTGGGCATATCACATCAAAATCAATATCGTACTGACTTATTGTCCATAACATGACAACTATACACGATCGGACAGGTGTCGAGACTAAGTACGTTTTGAACGTCTAAGCCAAGGATGATCGGTTACAAGCACGTGGTCTTGGGTGTGCCAAAAGTGACAGATGTGAAACTTCAAGTACTCTTTCATTTCAGAAGGAAAACGCGAGGCCAGACCTTCTCCCTGTGGTTCCAACAACATTCCTTTGTGTTCATGTTTAAAGAAGCTGCAATGATTAACACTCTCGTCGGATCCTGCAGCGTCCGGTGATATCTTATTAAGGCAATTTTGTCCTCTCGTGCCCCACCTTTGTTCTCATCAAGGTATTGTATTTTTGTTTTCTATTTCATTTTCCCCCGTTCATCTCTACGGTCCGGCGATTGAATATAGTGTTCTCGCTGCTGAAAGCACGGAATCCGCCCCCTGTTTGGTGCTCCTAAAAGACCTACACGATGCCTGCTGAGAATGTGTTCATTGTGTGTGACGCTGTTTGCTGCTTCTGTAACCAGATATTTGAGAACTGGTCTTCTCTGCTGTCCCTTCCCCTCTCATCTGTGGTATTACGTTAAACAAAACGTGGGCTGACTTCTGAATGAAGATAGTTATTGAAGACTGAAGACAAGGTAGTTTTAAGGAATTTTCTTGACCCTGAAATGTGTATGACTGCATCGCCCAGGGCAACATCAAGAGTTGATTACTCATGCTGTCTCTCAGATTTAAATTTTGTTTGTCAGTTTGAGTCAGTTCGACATAGCAGTTTCTCCTCCTCCTCTTTTCCTTGTTGTTGTTGTTGTTGTTGCTTCTTCTTCTTCTTCTTCTACTACTCATCCTCTTCCCCTTATTCTTTTCTTTGTTGTTGTTGTTGTTCTTCTTCTTCTTCTTCTTCTTCTTTTTTCTTCTTCTTCTTCTTCTTCTTGCCTATGCCTTCAAAGGGACATCCTCTAGCGAGTTTGTATATCAGTCTGCCCTGTCCGCAAAGTTGTAGGCTGTATTCTGGAAAATATCTGCCAATTTCTCCTAGACTGGTATCGCTGGAATTATATGAGCTATACCCACACTTTTTATATTCATTTTGATATTGATTTTCTTCAAAATTCAATCTCTGTTCCATGTTTGTTCCTGTTATTATTATACCAGCATGATCACAACATCAGTGTTTCATGTCTATACACCATCTTAGTTTAATAGGTCAGCGCTCAGACACTTTAAACTTATGTATTTGTTGATGAATTCAGTATATATCCACCAATATGGACGAGGCATTGGTTTTTACATTCATCTTCTCAGTCCTTCTCTCCTTGTAGTTGCTGCTGCAAGACAAGTCTTTTGTAGGATGCAGCTGAATCTGCGCTTAAAAAGAAAAGAAAGAGAGGCAGAAAGAAAAACGATGTGCTCCACTTTTTAGCGTGATTGACCCCAGGTCAGTCATGGTGACCTGGAACGGGTTCTTGCTTCCTCTTTCATCACTCAAGGCCTTAGATAATAGACCGCTTGACCATGTCACATAAATCTGAGAGCTGTTAGGCG
Organism: Peronia peronii; assembly: GCA_039654565.1. Classification (NCBI taxonomy): domain Eukaryota; kingdom Metazoa; phylum Mollusca; class Gastropoda; order Systellommatophora; family Onchidiidae; genus Peronia; species Peronia peronii. Next base: position 4,141,883 of record JBCEWB010000001.1, read on the forward strand.
GACTTGATGCCAGGTCAAAGGGAGAGCACGAAATTTAAGAAGTTAGAGCGCGTTCTGGGGAGTCCATTCCGCACACGCAGTGACGTCTTCTTGACAATGGTCAAACAATAACGGAAAACGGACACCCCCTAGCCCAGGGACAAGGGAGAAGGGGCACAACTGTGATGCAACGGGCGGCTGACCCCCGGCATAACTGACCATTGAAATGTCCATCTCCGGTGACACTGGACATCGGGAAGTCATAGAGAATGGCCATAATTACAACGCATCTGTCGCCAGCAGGGCACCTCAGTGTAGTTATTGCCTGCGATTATCTTCACCGCAAAGGACCAGTACGGTCTGCACAGTGTCATCCATTCAGGCTGATGCTGAGAATCTCTCCAGGATCGCTGGCTCTGTTAGTTTTGTGGGATGAAGGAAGCGGGAATTATGTCACTTCCCCACTATTGTCTGGGACAGAAATCGCGGAAGACTCCCCCTACATCAGGCTGTGAGCATAGATCTGTGTCATGATAAATTTGAAGTTGTTTGTTCCCCTACTTAAAAAATCAGAATCGTATACTCTGATATTATCAGCATGGAGCAGATAATTGAGATTTAATCGAGATTAAATAGCTTTATCCGCATTTCCCAAAGTCAGTCTTAGAAAGCAGGAAATACAGTTTTGCAGACGGGTCTCCTCACATGCCAGTTCTGTCAGGTAAATAGAAACCATAGTAAATGTTGATCGTGAAAAGGTTGTCTGTTTACCGAGCAGACTTTCCGCTACTTGTTGTTGTTGTTTTTGTTGTTGTTGAACGATTGTTTTTGTGCCATTTACCGTACTAGCTCTATTATCATTATTACTATAATTAAATCCCGGGAAACGCAGGCGATCGATAGCCATGAAAAGGACTGGCTAGTTCAAAGACTGAACATGTGTAGTCCTGAAAAGAGCTACATGCTTGATAAAAAAAGAAGATGCCGAAATCTGCATAATTTGCTTTAATTTTTCCTTCGCCGTCGTAGCATCAGCTTTTAAAGTTCAACGGCAAGTCCCCTTTTTTTTGCCGTGAGCTGCCTGGTGGTCAGCGGTCGAATGGATCATTCCTACCTTCAATTTATCAAATGTTTGGGCTACCAAGCCACATAAAACAACATCGTATGAAATATTATTTTGTTGCACCACGAACGTGGTTGATACACGATTTTCCCCACCTTCATCTCGTACAGCGAACTGCCCTATGTTGATTCTTATAATATTCTTGAAGCTTTTATCCACTCCACAACCAGTACCAAGGGAAAAAAACTAATAACTCGTTCCTACATAACTATTCATACGATTTGCTTTATTGTTATATATGTCTTAACTATTCTTATGATTTCCTATCTGTTAAAAAGAAATTTTCTTGAGCAAAGCAATGAGCAGAGAAATTTCCTAACTGCGATAGGTAATACAATGTTCCCTCCCAAGCCATTTCACTCCTCATAGGTAAATCAAACATATACAGATTGGTCAATGTGCAGTGAAATGTTTCATTCAACAATTGAAATGACTTTGTCTTATTTTCCTCAATATCAGTCCTCAGCAAGAGGAATAGACCATCTTGCAAGCAGGTCACCCTATATGAGAATGTCGCTGGGTAACTTGAATCCAAGTGCTGACTGCGACCAACTTAAAAAATGAATCAACATCCTATAACTCCTGTCCTACCAGGCGGACTTGCCACTAATCTTTAATCAGACGTGGCCTTGGATGCAGATCGTTGCCGGCTTAGTCTGTGGCGGGCTTAAATCAAAAAGTCTGATTTATGTTGTAGAAACATAAACACTACCATTAAAAGATCAACTATTGGCCGCAGCTGCAGAATCCAAGTTGGACTGTGGGATGTAATATGATAGACACGCCTGGTATGATGGTGGGCCAATCTCATTTTCTAAGTCTTTGTTAGAGTGAAATGGAGGGATTTCAACTGCACTGGTTATATCGTAACTGTTTAGCCTAAACTTTACCCCGCCATTGGGTACTTCACACGCAGATGTGATGTAGAAAACGATTAAAACTACAAATAAGGGAATACAAACTGTTCAATGTGCGCTCACAATCTCCAAAATATTGTGATGTTGTTATTATTTTTCTACAGCCGCGTCCATCAGTTAACTTGCTGCCACCTTATTGAAATTGACAAATTGTAGAACCGTCCAATTACAGTTATAGTACTGTTTCATTTGGTCGAGGTTAATTAAGAGAGCACTGCACTATATGGAGATACCTTCTTGAGATGAGCTGTGACCCAGCGTCTGCGTTTCAGCATAGTTTGTTGTTGTTGTTGTTGTTGTTGTTGTTGTTGTTGTTGTTGTTGTTGTTGTCGTTGTTGTTCAAAATCTATTCCATGATTTCGTCCACTGTCTACCTCTTCTTATGCACATTGTTAACTGCTCCATACAAGTTGGTCTTTGAACGGTGTCAGATGCTAAGAATGAGACCAAAGAAAAACAGCAGAGGCTTTGAGTTCTCATTCTTGATTTATTTCTAATCTGTTCTCTTCCTTACTCTGTGTACATTACATTGTTTATTTATTGTACATTACATTGTTTATTTATTGGCGCTCTGATTTGCGGTCTGCCCTTTCAATGATATTTGAATACGAGACACTTTGACAGTAACGTCATTGTTCGAACCAGATTCGATGCAGTATATGTCTGTCAAGTAGTGTGGCTCTTCTCATTGGCCAGCGGAATTAGTTGCAAGGTGTATCAGTACATGAATGTTTCTTTAGGTCAGACATGTGCGAGGTCTCAATAGTAGAATCGTAGAAAAACATTTGCATTTGCATGAGTGCTGAGCAAATGGCATGGCACTCTATGCTTCAGCACTTCCCAAAGTTGTTAATTCTGGGGGAAAGAGCGAATCCAAGGGCTTGTTTCTCTCACAAATCTGAGAGCAAACACTGCCGGGCGACGAAACCAAACAAGGAGTAATTGGTGGTAGTGGGAGGAATATAGTATGCGGGGCAGTGGTCAACTGGCGCTTTTACCTAATGGCTGGCGTGGGTCAGTGAATGAGGTGATCCTCGGCTTGACCATGGCACCTTGGGTGGACGGATACGGCAAAAGGATCAAATCTCACAATGCCGGGTTCTCCTCACAAACACGGGAAAGATTAGCCCTTTGCTTTGTACTCTAACCTGAAGTTCAGCAGTGCTGCTACTTCAAGACCCACGCGTCATGGCTCAAACACGAGTTAGACAAATATTTCGATATGGCATTTCTGCGCTCCGTATAGGAAGATTTAAGGGGAAATTCGGGAAGATGCTTTGTTAGGTCTCAGACTGTGGGCAAATATAGATACAGGCCAGATGGAGGAAACCTTGCTTGACCAGGGGTCAGTTGGGTGTTCTGGTACAGGCCATTTAAAACTGGTGCGAAAAGGGAAATGAAGAGAGGGATTTTAAAGGCGGATATTTCCACCCGTCCTTTAACATTTTAGATGATAATATAATTGGACAGAATAATATTTTCAATGCAGATAGATTCATGTAGTACTTGATAACTTCTGATTTTTATGTTAGCTAGCAAAAGCATGTCGTTGTCGTCGTCCTTGTTGTTGATAGTGTACAGATCATTGCTGATTCTTGTTTGGGAGCTTTCGTTTCCTCTTTTGCCTAAGATGTTGAAAAAAATACGGCATCTTTCGACTGAAGCTGTTCTCACTCGAAACAACAACAACAACAATAACAACAACAACAACAATAATCACAACAACTTGTACATTAAATTTGTGAAGGTTGTCAGAAGCGATCACTTGATATTGCCTTCACTTGATATTGCCTGTTTGACAAGTCCTATGTCAGAGTCCATGATGCATAAAGATTGGTGAAGTGACATTTGAAATAAGTATTATCTTGATAGGTAGAGACGTATCTGGAAATCACGCAGACTTGAAAATGTTAAGATACAAATTTGTGAAAACCGAACCTGCCATACTTGAACATAATAGTCCATCACAGTTGATACATAATCCAGTTGTGCTTTGCCAGAACAACTCAAGATAGGGCCCTGCAACAAAGTACTGAAATAAAAAATACAGTTAAATTGGGACACAACAGGTAACAATTTATCTGTCATACCCAGGTCACAACGAGTGTGCCGGGTACTATATCATATTTTCGTATTACAGCAGGGGGCTAGAGCCTGCATTGTTATCTCCATAATTATTGTATTCACTGCTACATTTAGTAACACTGAAATTGAAATGCTGTAGCACACTATAATAGTGAATAGAGGCGCTGATGCCCAAAGGAATAATCTTCTGAGGAGGTGGAAAGGGGGGGGGGGATGGAGTTGCTAGACGGCAAAAGATTGAATATCAGTTACGATGGTCCTTTGTTGAGCTGTCTGTTTCGATAAAGAAGTAGCTCACGCGGTATAATTTTGAAAGTCAGCTCAATTTGCCCATTACAGGATAATTTCATTCCCACAAAGACACTGGCACACTGGCAATGTAGGCCTGTGGTGACATCCCCGGCTAAGATTTTAATATATGTGGGAGGCGAGGGCCGCTCTTGTGGTAGGCACGTGGCGTCTGTCCTACTTACCGTTTCTTCGCATTCGGCCTCCGAAATGAAAGGATCTTCATTTTTTTGGTATTGTCGTCGTTCTTTGTTATTATTGTTGATCCTGAACTTGTTACTAATTTGCACAACACGCATTCGTATCATTTGCATGAGAAGATAATCTTTGACCGTTGTATTATTAAGTTATTCTATCGTTTATATCTGCCTTCCTGGATCCTTCCTACATTCTTCTTTATCCTTATACCCTTTCCCATCCTCCCCTAATCATTGTTTGACACCTTTGTGAATGTTATTATATTTCAGCCATTTTCACTCATGTTGAATGTGATATACGTGAACTTTCAAGAACAGGACCGGGCCCAACCTTCACAATAGCCTTCAGGGCAGCTCATAGGTTAGAAACTCGAGTTGAGCTTATTAAATTGTTATGGGGAACTCCATACTGCAGAGTCGCTAACAGAAACAAGACAGTATGATCCTGCTATGCCCGGGTCAGGCCAACAAGATTCGACGATAAGAAGCAGGAGGCAAGAGGGGCAAATTGCTCTAATTTACGGGGAAAATGCGATCTTAACGCATCAAAGAGATACCCCGTTTCACTTAAGGGCCGCCCGAGGGTGAGTATCATGAAACTGTTGCCCTGTACAGGTGAATGCACGCCAGCTTTCTATCCTCATATCAGATATCCAGGGATCATCTTACGCGAAACCCCGTGACGTCTTCCTCGATGGATCAGCATTGTCATATTGGCGATCCATCTTAGAAAAGCCATTAACTTTAACCCTAAGGAGTCCTCAGATTTCCAGGGACCGATCTCCTCACAGACTTGGTCACTAGACTTTAGATATGTGTTTTATTACCAGTTGCCATACAGCTCAGTGTCGAAGTCTCCATCTTACATCTTTGCTGTGTACAATACAGAAATACTGGCATCACTTGGGAGTGGGTGGATGGGTTGGGGGCGGGGGGGGGGGGGGGGAGGAGGAGTTACCTGTGGGCGAGTATTTCCACGTCTCCTCATCGGCGAAAAACGTACTTCCCAGATTCAAAGTTCGAATCCTACCGGCGAGGATGGGAAAGAGCAGAAGATTAAAATATCATTTTTTTTTTTTCAGTGATGCAACGGTCCCCTGGCTTCTTTGGTCGGGAAGTCCGACTTCTAGCCTTCTCGGAGAAGGGCGAACATATTTCGGAGGCCCTGTGTGTAAGTTGCGTGCGTCAAAGATGGTAAGCGGAGACGCCATTTTCCGAGCAAAATTTCCAAGCTCCAAATTTCTACCCACAAAAATTAATTCTTCTCGCCAAACTGGGCACTTAACGCGGAGATAATCCTTCTTTCTTAGCATTGAAAAAACACCTACATCAGCATCTTTTTAAAAAAAAAAAATACTCCTAATCTATTCGTCAAATAGGCCTAAACTCTCATGTTTTGAACATGATTATAAATCATTACAAGAACATTGGTACTCTAGCAGCACTTTTTGATACTTTTAGGGTGAAAGTAAGTTCAGATGATACCTTGTTCTTTTGATTGGCTTGAATTCTTAGCTCCCCTGGCTCAGAGAGAATGATAGATGAGCTACGGAGGCTCACATCATTTTCTGTAGTGTTGGATGTGAAGTCATGCGACAGAAATGACTTCATCATTGGGAAAAAAAAAACGTCACACGCCTTCATGACACGAGTATCATCCTAATTATTATTTTCCTCTGCACCCCCTCCCCTACTTCCCAACCTCAGATCCGCCCCTTTTTCCATCGCCGTACCACATTAAAAAAAAAAAAAATCTTACATAACTCCCAGGAGGTCCATTATAGTCTTACAGTGCCAAAGTGAATTAAGAAGTTTGAGCTTGGATGTGCGTGATTGTGATGGTTATGTGAAGCTGGAACGAACAGTAAAGGCTTTTTGAGGGGAAAAAAAATACTGTAATGTAAGGAAATGAGATGTTTAGTTTTAATCTTTATAATTATGGTCGTACAGCAAAGGGAAAGGGAAAGACAGGGAGAGAGAGAGAGAGAGAAAGAGAGAGAACGGAGAACGATCATGATAGAGAATGAAAAAAAAAAAAACAACAAGAGACCATCCAGAACGAAAGCATATTAAGTGTAAACAATAAACATATCTACACAGTCATATTAGGAGAAATGTTATAAGACTTATGGAGCTGAAATAATTTTTAAACAAATGCTTCATGTCAGAAACGGGTGCGGTGAGATAGTAGTTATGGTTTCCTTGCTATTTTGGTTTTTTCCCCCCAAGCCCACGACTAGATCCACTTTGCTAGAAGTTTTGTTTCTTTTTTCCTTTTTTCCCCCACCCTCTCAGGCCATCATTTATTCATTTTGTCAAGGGATGCAGCGGTGGGAAACAGGATAGGCCATTTACTGCATGCATTTAGTCCGCTGGTTTATCTGATCTAGCAGTTTGTATCAAACCGGTTTGGCCCCGCTGACATGCACTGGTTTCACGAGTCAGTCGCCCATCGCCGCCTATCTCCATACCAGCCATAGGCCTAATTGGCACCCGCATCCCTGTGGCCATTCTCGATGATTGTTCGTCTTTGTTGATGGCATGTCGGGAGCACAAACTGTCGTAAAAAAGAACTTATTCTTGGCTCAACCACTGATCCTCTGAGCGGTCATATCTCTTTTGATTTGACACAGCAATGCCATCCTCGGGCCGGCCTCTTGATTGAGAGATTAAGCAGGGAAACGTACAGTTTAGAACAGAATGGACGTTCAGACTAACTGTTGTAAACTTGATGTTCTGAGAAGATATGTTTGTCTAGTTTCATGTGAATGGTAGGGAAAAGGATGGCCGCTAAAGTCCTCTCTGTAGAGTAGAAGTCAAGTATCAGATTGAAGAGTCTGATAGAGAGCAGAGGCACTGACTTCGCACAGTTTATTACCATTTTAGCGGGCTTAGCGGAAATAATGGCACTTTGACAATAGGGATTTGGACATCTTATAGAAATCTAACGGGGCTTTGGTTCTTAGAATGAATCAAAGCCCGTTTATAATTTTATTGTAAATCATATCCCTTTCAGATTCCTATGTCCTGGGGGAAAAAAATGTCTTTGTTACGGTACTGGCGGGAATGTACCACTAGCCAAGTCAGTATATATACCTGTCTGTTTAAAAAAAAAAAAAAAAAAATCTCTTCGATATTTTTAGTTCTTCTTGTTTCACACAGTTTCAGCATTTTCCACGTTAAATACCGAGGAGTGGCTGTTGGCAGATTTTTTTTTTTGCGACATGCGATAGAGATGTCAGCAGAAAAATCCCTTTCTCTGCATACTTTGTCCACCACACTTTGTGAATGTTTAAACATAAAAATGGAAGTTTGTTCTGTTGTTTTATTTAACTGTACTCGACTCCAGGACGAAAACGGGCAGATATTCGACCTGGCCTGTTGTCATTCCACTTTGAGATTATATTTATAACATCTTCAGAATCAACTATTCTATGCAATCAGATTTGAAACAGGAAACAATTTAGAGCGCATGTTTTATGATGCACTGTCTCAAGAAAGACTGAAATTTCACATTGTTTTAACTTCCGTAATTTCCCGGTAGAATTTAGTGTTCCTTCAATGTCAGTATACTTGTAATCGAATTACGAGGTACGTTAAAGAAGATTTAATGGTGATCATTTATGAGGTCACTGTAGAATACCTTGTGGTCATATGATTTGCTGCCATAAACTTGGATGCCGAATAATGCAGCCCATAACAATTGGCTAACATTTCAGATGCTGGTCAAAATAGAAAGGTCCAACAAAATTTCGAGAACTAAGTTCAAACAAAAATGTCTCATGAGCTCACAGAGAAGAGTGGAATATGACTTGTAATATTTGTCACAATGGAGAAAAAAAAAAAAAAAAGAAGCAGAAGAAAAAAGCAAGAAATAAAGAAAGAAAACGGGTTAGTCTATAAGCACCCATTCCCCCAATATGTTTGAAGTTCTCCACTGAGTTTAAAAGGCCCCCTCTGATCGTATCTCTCTAGTAATAAACCCTCGGTAGCGTTACCGATCTCATGTCGCAAGCCCGAGCGAAGACCCATTAGTGAAAACTCCAAAAATTTCTTCTTGCCAATGGCAGAGAAAGCACGTTGGAAGAACGGAATAGTATAATGAGATGGGGACCAAACACATCTGTGCGCGCGATGTTTCCCAGTATTGTGTCAAGTGTTTCAAGTCTTTAAAGAATCTGTTTCGAAAGAACCTCGAGTCTTAAAAATTTAAGTGATTTTCTTCGTTTCTCAAGATTCTGGCACTACAGTGGTCTCTGAAGGAAAGGAGGAAAAGCAGAATGAAAGGCTAAGCACGATTAACTACACTGGGCGACCTGATTCTTGTTTGCCGTGGGCGCAGGTCTTAGATATAAATTCATTCAAAGAAAGTTTCCTAGGGATTTTTGTTTTCTGATTCATTTTGTTTTCTTTTTCTTTCTTTCTTTCTTTTTTCTTTTTTTTTTTCTTTCTTGTCTTATTTTGATCTACAAAGTTGTTGTTTATTTGGTATTGTTTTAGCTCTATAGTTTGTTATAAATCAACTCAAAGTTTTCAGTCTTATTTTCTAGGCCTTGACCAATACTTTATTTTAACAGCAAATCTATAGAGAGGAACCAAGAAAGAATGATTATCTGAGCGGATGCATCTCATCACTCCACACCCGCTTAGGATATCCAAATTCTAAATCCATAAGAACTTTACAAAGTCTCAGGTAGTAGTAAGTTGACAAGCTGTCATACTTGGAAGATAATGGACTGTCTGGTAAGTGTTTTGAACGGGGGAACATTCTGCCATTTAAAACAATGTCAGTGGCATTCCGAATCCTTACTGTTGGCTCGTTGTGTCTTGCACTTCTTTTTCCCGCCGCCTCGCTTTACATCGTTTCAACTCACCGTGGTATGGATGATGCATAGAAAGATAACCTTAAAAATACTGAAATATAGGGAGATTTTAGATATTTTGCATGGGAAAATAACTGTAGACCACGGGGAAGAACGACACGATGCCCACATTTTACACATAGGAGAAAAACTGAGCTTTTGTTTTTAAAGACTTCTTTACTTTCGTGTTTCTTTGGCTTGTTGATTCAAACCAAGTTGTAATAAAACAGTGGCTGTTCTTTCTGATCGTTTAAGCAGGTGGCATAATTGAGGCTCAGAGCTAAATCCTAGACCGAAATCTTGAAAATACTAGAAACTGGACATCTTGATTCCCCCCCCCCCGGGGGGGGGGGGGGGGAAAAGAAGAAAGACAGGACATCTTTGTCCCCCCCCCCACGCGCGCGCGCGCGCACACACACACACACACACACACACACACACACACACACACACACACACACACACACACAAGTTGAAATCCAACGTTGACTTTAAATAATGTTTTAACATTCTATCATCCTGTTTGAAAAATCCATAGCGGGTTCCAAAGGCTTAATCTTTCTGCTGACTCAAACGAAAGTTATGTCTGGTAAACTTTAGAAAATGAAGAATAAACATTTCACCGTTGTCATTGTCTTTTTATATTTACATTTGTCACTTCACATCAAAAAATAAGCGAAATGAAACATTAGCATTAATCATAGCATGGTTTGAAAATATTAGTGATGGCTTACTCTGTTCTTCATAATTTGATGCAAACACTCAAAGATCATATTATTGTGAAATTGAAAACCAAGGATCAGGAATTCATCGTTCCGAAATTTGACGCAAAGAATTGTAGTGTACACGGCATTGTTTCTGTGTACAAAGCCACACCAAAGCGTACGTGGTTCCAGTGTTACACTAAAAATGAGATAAAAAGTGAGTAATAAATGCGCGAGAACGTTTGATCGGAAAATAACACTTTGTACGTAAAATGGGACATCTGTTCGCAACTTATGTGGACATGCAAAGTGCGCATCTCTTTGCCAGGCCTGAATGAACTACTCCTTTTTTAAAGCATGAGTTCGTGAGTTTTGTGTCATTGTTGGTTTACTTCTGTAAATTAGTGAAATATGACATCATTCTTTGAAATATGTTTTGTGAGAGAACAAAACCAACTCAATAAAATGCATGAAACAGTGGAGTCCAACAATGATGCCGGATTAGAGTAGCTGGATAGCGGAAGAAACTAGAGTCAGTGCGGATGACCACCACTCTATTGACAAGCGGCTTGTGTGTTGGTTTTTTGGCCCATTGTGATCCAGCACGTAGGTAGTTGTTAGCTCCAAACCCAGAGAATGACTCTTCGATGAAAAAAAAAAAAAAACGTTATTGGTGGGGCCTTTGCTGGCTGGCATTCTGCGTGTGTGCTTTGTAATCAGATATTGGCACGAATGGCTGATCCCTTTCACTCAAAGCCGCTTTCCTCGCTAGCCCACCGAGATTGTTGGATTTACCTTTTCTCGCCTGGGCGAACCTGGGGTATCGAAGTTTGGATTTGGTCTTTGTCACAATTGCTCTGTTTGTTTTCTGGTTATCAGACCTTAAGTCTCTCTTTCTTCTGGATCTTCCATTTTTCAGCAGATAAGTAGGAGAGGAAAATAGGGACGGCGTCAGGGTCACGAGACCTTTTTTAGTGTGTGCGTGTATTATTATAATATGTAGGTTTGGCATGGGTGTATGTATAGGAACTAAGTGTGGGGGCAACGATGTGCGAGGGGATCTTTTACTTTGGCGGGAAGCTGAAAATGCAGTGGGTGGGGTAAGGGACTGTTGATATGGCATTCAGGGATGAAATCTGTCTAAAGTGTTACTGGGACCAGCACCAACTTAGAGATCATTAACAACGAGAATTCAAGAAGCGAAAGTAATGCTCCGGTGTTTTGTAAGCAAAACTACTCAACCTTCCAGCCGAAATTTGCAGCAAAGTGAATTGGCTGCACTCTGGTCCTTGGCATTATTAGAGGAGAGCGCTCGTTTGGTGATATTGAACCATGAAATCTACTTCTCGCAGCGACTATTGGAAGTTTGAATTAGAAGATCTATGAATGGCCTTTACGAGAGGGAACGTATGTTGCAGCTTCATATGAAAGGATGCCCTTTTAAAGCATGCATGTTGAAAAACGAAGGAGAGTGCAGTGGTTGGTGGGAGTTATAAATGAATTGTTGTGACCTTGAGATCTCACTATAAAGGGAGCACAGCTCGAATGCATAGGGGAAAAAAGCACTGTATAACAGAGGAGAAAGCAAGTAGAGATAATTGAGAAAGAGAGAACAGAAGAAAAACACCATCAAAGAAAAGAAGGTGCGAAGAGAGAGAAAGACAGAAAACTGTCGGGAACAAAAAAGTTGTAAACAGGAAATTTCATGGCACCAACTCAACTTACCCTTCTCATTACAGAATAATGGAATATGCAGAGTGGGCAAGTAGTTCAGGACGACCAGGGAAACACTTAAGAATCACTGGACTGCTATCTTGTCAGTCTATCAAAAGATGCTCGCAAAACTTGCAGAGAGAGCGAAAACTAATCTCTTTGTGTCCTGTCTTTACTGTTGTTATTGTTGATTTTTTTAAAATATAAATAACTATGAACATGCATATGGTAATTTCAACTATGGTTATTTATAGAATGAAAAGAGAATACAGAATGGGAAAAAGACAAAGAGAGAGGTTGGAGGAAGAGAAGTGGAGTTCATTTCTTTATCCATAGGAATTTGTAAAAAAAATAACTGTTCTTGATTCCTCCTTGCTGACAATGAAATTTCTGATATGAAAGTGTAGAACTGCGTGCTTTTATTAGAATAAATATCAGTTTGAAATATTCACAGTTATACTTGCAAAAATGATAGCTCACATTCTTACATATTTTTTTTATGCCAAGTAATTGTTTGCAGTGACTTATATAGCTTAGTAAAGATCATTGGTACACACTGGCCTGTCCGAAAACGATCTATTATCCTATGTATTTATGCACTTTCATGTCACGAATTTGGTAAAAAAGAAAGAAAGATTTTAGAATATATAACCTCAGTAAAGAGAAGTGAAACCTAACTGTTGGTATATTTCTACCATCCCAGTATTAGGATATTGTAAAATCAGATGTGCTATTTGGTGCCAGTCGGACTGATCTCTAGCACTTTGTCTGCTGTGTCAGCCAGTTAGAGCCATTCAGACTCTCGACGTCGGACAAATAGACAGACAAACCAGGTCGTAAAGTTCCGCAGTTATTTGTACCACTATGGCTTCTCAAATTCAGAGCGTGATCATAAAGCCAGTATCGCGACGACAGCTTTATTCTTGGTGGTGCCGTATCAATTTTGTGCCATTGTTCTGATGATCTACTCACCATTCTGTGCTTCTCACCACTGTTAAGAGATCCATTGGCACAGGCGTTTCCTGTGACATTTCATTGGATAGTAAAAGCTAAAATTACCAAAGTTATATAAAAATCCATGTGAGCACGCAGATGGCGCTAAGCCGTGAGGGAGCCGGGGTGGGAGGAAGCATAAACACAAGACAATAACCAGGGGTTCACTCTATATCCCTCGTATTTTCAAGCGCTTGACCTCTACAGACGACGGCCCAGACGCTAAATCACTTGACATTTTTACAACACTTGAACCCGCAGATTAACATGTAAAGATGTGGACAAACTTGGAGAGGCGAAAGCGAAACACACAAAATTGGGAATGGAGTCCCTGGCGGCATGTCTTAACCATGAAACAATGATTTCAAATTTGTACGGTCCCGCTGTGAAGTTTGTTTTGAAGTTCTTTTGAACTGCCCGGGGTCCATGAAACTGGTAGCACAGGTGTGTTGAATATCAGTCATGCTAATCACTTTCTGAAGTGACAGAAATAGAAGTGAAAGATTTCAGGGCTGTAATTGAATCCACTGGGAACTGTTGAAGCGTTGAACTGTGGAACAAACTGGTAATTATACATACTGATAAATATATTACGAAAGTACATGTACTTTATCTGATAGGAATCGTGATGGAAAGACTGTTTTACAAAAGAGTGGGGATGGGATGAGGCAGATTGAAGGCAGAGGATCCGAGGGAGTAGAGGGGGGGGGGGGAATTAACTCATACTCATCGTCGAAGATGAGTCTTCTCTGAGGTGTCCGCAAAAGATGGTGTCATCTTGGGGAATATGTAAGGAATATTTTATAGTAGGGGACAAAATTAGTGGAGCCAATCATTGTCTGTCTGCATATTATTTTACTGCTGGTTTTAGTGTTTCACCAGAGAAACATGCTATGTCTGTTTCCCCAAAGACTTCATTTATCAACGGTATCACCTGGCTTCCGGCAAGTGAGCATTATTTGACTTGCATGTGCCCGATTTACATGCACACAGAGAGACCACATAATAATGGCCAACAAAAGAGCTATGCAAATGTTGACACCTCCAAGCTCCCAGCACAATTAATTTGTCTTCCCCGAAATCCACATTTGCATATTGGCGACCCTGTCGGAAGAATCTGTGCCAGTTAGTAGCTGAGAAACAGTAAACATCGGCTAGACTGTTTTACGTAGAGACACATTATCTGTGGTAGATCCAAAAAACACGTTATCACCGACAGCAAAATACAAGGCTACCACTAAAGAACAGTCCTTTGTTTTTATTATATTGTATTATAACTACTGAGCAACTAAAGAATTGAAATGTGAACATTTGTATACAGTTAAAGATACTGAGAGAGTGGTGTGAGCAAAAAATAAAAATGAAAAATAATAAAGTGAAAGATGATAGTAAGAAATGCATTATTTTAGTAATCAGTCAATCACTCGTTAGGAACCTCTTCAAAAAGGTTCGAAATGTTGCCCTATTGTACGTATAATTCAACATGATATCACTGTTTCACAGGCCAGAATGAAAGACCCACTCTTGAAGAAAGGGTATGCCATATTAATACCAGCTCACTCTTCCAGTCCATTTCTCTCCCCCCCCCCCCCCCTCCCCAATTATATTAGAGAATAGATTTTGCTTTACTGAGATACATTAAATCATATTCTCTGTTTATCATAGAAAATGCCCTTATCCACCCCATTTCCTCTAAAGCATTCGTTTGCATATTTTGATTTATCGTTTTCTTAGCATATATCAAGGAACTGTTGATTCTGTGCATGGTAAGTCAACAGATACCTATTGTACGCCGCCATGCCCGCTGGATGTCCAGAATTAATCGTTCCGTGTACTGCATCAATCTTCTGCACTTCGCCTGAACGACACCGCAGGCTTCGTGGGATTGTCCGCTCCGTGGTATCTCTCTCCCCCTTTTCTTACACACACACACAACGTCTTCCCTTTTCTTATTCTTTAAAAAAAAAAAAAAAGCTGTCTATACTTTCATCTACCATGTCCTTGTTCCGTACGTCCCTTGTTCAGATACTCGGCTAATCCAAGAACAAACTCAAACAGAAAAATGTAAAGAAAGTCGCCGCCGTTCTAAGTATCCCATCACTGAGGTAAACGAGGCCACTGATTTTTTCCCTTTCTTTTTTGTTATCTTGGCCGTTTGTGTGGACATTAGCCAGGTGAAGATTTTTCATCTGTTTGCTCTCGGACCCACCCCCGTTCCCATCGTACTTTCCATCAGTGTGATGCGCCCCGGACCACTGACTGACCCTTGCGTTTGAAAAGCCCTCACGACAAAGGCTTCGGAAGAACATATTTGACCTAAGGATAGTTTATGACAGCTGGATGGAATTGGCGCTGAGCTGTGTCTGAGTTTTTTTTGTTTTTTTTTTTAGCGCTTCAGGCTATTGGGTACAGAGCAAATGTTTCAGACTTTGTAAACAGCATCTTGTTAATTAGATGAGAGAGAGAGAGAGATAAAGAGAGAGACGGAGGAGGGAGAGAAAACAACGAGAAAGGAGAGGAGGAGAAAAGGTGGGGGGGGGGGGGGAGATGCGAGAAAGAGTGGACGGGAAAAAGAAATAGAGCGGAAGAAGAAGAAGAGAGAGAGAGTAGAGGGAGAGGAAAGAGTGACAGGGAAAGAGAGGAGAGAGCGGTTGTATTTTGCGAAGAGGTGAATGCTACCTACAACTGACGTCTCTGCATGGCGCCAAGCCGAAGAGGAGTAAATTACTAATGCAGTGTTCAGAAGTGCTATTGGGATGGTGCAGCGCTCAGGTTCACGGCACTAACTCACTGAAACTGTAAGCGTGGACATGGGCATTCGTCTTGACACGTATTAATGATGTTGCTAAATTGCTGAATTTCATATACCACATTCTCATATAAAAGTGGCAACAACCCCTGTCTGGTGTTGTTGTTCACCGTTAGACTAGGCTTTCTTGTCCAGAGATTTTGTAAAGCCATTCATGCCATGTAGCCTGTCCTGTTCCTGATGTGGTCCTGGCTGTCGGCACCGCCGGGATTGCGGGAGAGACAGTGTCACACCAAACAGACAGCGGGAAATCCGATCTGGCTAATCATTATGCATCGTTTGACCATCTCATTGTTCTCATGTCCAGTCTGCGACATCCCAGATGTCCAGTTTGGTGGGAGTGAAGAGCTCATTTCCTTCATAAGGGCGCGTCCCTCTGAGAGCAGCGAGACAGAACCTTCAACAATACGTCCACAAGTTCTGAGTGGACTCTCCATTGTGGCAAGCCAAAATCCGGGGTCATCCGCCGTCCTTTCAGCTTTGGCTGTATAGATACCGCCAGGCTCGCATTCACACTGAGAAATAGATCCTCCTATTTAGAGGGTGAGCCTTTTTAACTATCGCTCATAAGCTCGGAGTAACGGCATTAAACATGCATGAGTCCTTTCTGAGCCGAAAATTGAGGAGGAAACTTGTTCTGTCTAGTCCTGAAAGGACACAAGCAATGCTTTGTAAGCATCTAGATTTAAACCAAAGTAAAGCATCAGGATTATTCTCACTAATCAAGCTCCAGATCTTTGATAAATCCTAGGGCAACCGTTGCTCAAATCTAAGGTTTGGTTAGTATCACTTTTGTGAAGAGAGTGGCCCCTGAATTAGCCAAAATTATAATTATTAAATTCAATAATGTTATGACAGCTGAAGTTTGTCCTTTATATAGTGCATGAAGTAGTATACATTTCGCCCCCCTGTTTCACGATAGAATACATTTTTTAAAAAATATATTTTTTTAAACTGCCCCCGATTCAAATTAGCAGAAAAATAAGAAAAATGAAAACACACACACACACACACTCGCAGAAACACACACATATACACATGTACATACACATATTTGAATAGCATATAATGTACATGTAGCAGGCCCTGACCTTCTCTCTCTCTCTCTCTCTCTGTCTCTCGTTCTCTCTGTCTCTCTCTCTCATTCTTGTCAACATGTTTAATTGTTGTTGTTGTTTTTTTTCATTTGTATGCTTGTTTGTTTAAGTCTTCTCAATTTCTAAAAGATATGTAATATTTTTGTGGCACTGAATATCAGTTATAAGTGATGGTGAGCCAAATTATGAATTTCAAACTGATCAAAAATACATTTAAAAATGAAATTGAAGACGAGGATTTTGCAACTCTGGTTAAAGAACGTGACTTCGTGTACTCTAAACCCAAGGCCAAATCCAGACAGGAGCTCTTTGATGATAGATAGAGCCAAACTGTCGTCCATAAAGCACAAATTGGAAATCCGTTTATTTGATAGCATTTTAAGTGTGCACTTTGTAGGAGTTTTCATTGTTGGAAATTAATTTGACGCATGTTGATGGTATCATTATCTTTTTTCCTGCCAACAAATTTGTTAATAAGTCTGTCAGGAGCATCATTTTCACATAAATTGCTATGGAGGTTTATGGGCGCCCCCGCCCCGATGACCGCAAATGACCATTAAGCCACCATTAGTGCTGGACGGATATCACACTCAGGACGATGCTGCACACGAGGGCTCACGGCCTGTTGAACAGTCATTGTCTAGCCCGGCTGTTTATGTGGACCACTGGCCACTATCCCCTGCTGACCAGCATTGTGTGCAGGACAAGTGAGTGGCCATGGTAGATTCAAGAGCCGTGATTGAGCCTGGCGGACCCCGCAGGAAATGGCCGAGGGGTCCCACACTAGGACAATGGACACGCCCTGAAAGCATTTTGTCTAACATTAGAGAAAGTTGGAGCACTCGTGGACAGGAGGAATAGTGAAGCAAACAGATTGATGTGCAGCCTTGTTTATTGTTTCCTTCATTCTGATTTTTTTGAGGGACCGCGAGACGTGATGGGGGAGGGCGTGGATTAAGCCGTCGAGAGGATGTTCATATATCCTGCAAGATGTCTTTCAGTCACTCAGGCATTATGGACACTTCGTATTATCACTGAAGTACTTCGTTCCTCCCTAGCTTGGGCGAAAAAAAAAAATCTATTTTATAAGCAGTGGTCTGTGACGATCAGACATTGCTTTTTTTGAATCGTAGAATGCCTTTTTGTATGGCCAATGAAAATTGATGGTCTTTCTCAGGATGGACTGGTGGGTGAAGGGGTGTGGGGCGTCCGCTGTTAAATTCTAGGGACGTCACGATGCATGCGTCAGTTCTGTGTGAGAGGGACGTTTTCCTTGTCGCATTCGTTACGGTTTAGCTGCTAGGCGGGCAACACGGCTGCCGAATCAGGGTTTTGATTTGCAGCCACACAATGCGCTGAGGGACCGGAACTCGGGAGTCATTTCTGTGGCCGTGACGCTAATGGCTGCAATGCCCCAGTGCTTGTGTATGACACAGGGGCAGCTGTCTTTTACGTCTTCATAGGCAACTTCCTCCTTGGTCCTCTATAGATTGGGGCGCGTGCCTCCGTAACTATTTGTATTGGCATTCAAAGCGTCTCTTTTTTTTTTTTTTCGCCAAAGTTTACAATTCTGAATTCAGTTCGCCGCGGCTTTTGGGTTTCTATATTTGAATATTTTTTCTTTCAGTGAGGCAAATTTTAATGACTTAAATATCCGGCTCAAAGGGAGTCCTCCCTCCCCCCTTCCTTTCTTTTTTTCTTTCTTTATTTCCTTCTTTTTTCGATGTTCCTGGCTAATTGTTACCAAGGAGGAAATGCTTGGAGCTGTGTGACTATGAATCTGTCATTTGGTTTATTCAAGAGATTTTCATTTATATCAGGCATTGACTTCAGTAGTAACATTTGCACTTGAACGTTGGTGTCGGAACAGAATTAACATTGACCGTATTGTAAACAATTTCCTTCAGGGTTAGTTTGTAAACCGTCTTTTTCCTACGATCCCAAGAAGATTCCTCAGGTCATGTTGGTCAAAAAGTTGCTCTTGCGACGGCACAAAGTTAAGAGGTTATAATTATCCTGCACGTGTGGGTCCTTTGACATATTATTACTCGTTTTCTTGTCGCTGTTGAGAAGATAGTTAATTTGTAGTGAGCAATTTGTCACTTTGGTGTATGGTCGTTTCAGACGTTTTAGTGCTCCCTTTACTCCCCACACATTCAGTAGAGAAACAGAAAACAAGTTGCTTTAACTCAGTGACTATGTTCTAGATTGAGGGTGGCATGTATATTTTGAGGGGCAGAAGATAAATGGAACACCATATAAAATGGAAGTCCTGATCTTCCGGTTCTGTGTGCAGTACTCACATTGAAAGAATAGTAGTATTGTTTCTAGAAGACGATTTAATTCTGGTCCTATCATAATACGTCACTCTGCAGAGACAGGTGTCAAGTTTCTAATGACTGGAAAATGGTCTTGACTGTCCTTGAATTCTCGACTTTTTCCGTTGCAAAGTAATCTATTCCTGCACATATTAATATAAATACATAGTCATAGACATACTCAGTTTCAAAAGGGAACGAAGAACAGGAGAGAGGGAGAAAGACGGAGAGCGCCCAAAACTTCTAGATTTCAAACTACCAGATTACCCGAGAAACTGGGGCGTGTTGAGAGGATTAGAAAAGATCAGTGATGCTTCACCGTGGTGAGTCGATAATCAGCCCCATTACGATGTCTGCCTTCCTGACAGATGTTTTTCCCAACTGCCACTTTAGGAACCACTGCAAATCCTTTTCCTTACGCCTCAATTAAGCCGGTTTCGTCTGCATTAGTTAGGGAAGAGAATTACATGTTCCATCGTAATCCCGACGAAAAAGAAGAGGGGAACTTTTACCTAATCAACCGTTTTACCATCGGGATTTCTGCAGATTCATTCTGTGCTGTCTGCTTGAAAAGTAGGAGACCATTCTCAGCTTTTGAGAGCCAGCCATACACGAGAAATCTTGTTTTTCCTAAAACTTTTTAATCAAATGCAAGAGATTTTTTCAAACCCTGTGCTAGGTGCAAAAATTCAAAAAGAGTGGATTCATTCCAACTCTCCATGTGGCCGAAGACCTGGCTATATGCAGGGTGAAATCGTATTGTACTCATAAATGATGGCCAGAAAAAAATTAAAATAAAAATGTCGGGTTATTTGCGCAAAATAGAGAGAGGGAGAGAGAGAGAGAGAGAGAGAGAGAGTTGTTCTAGTTTTCGTAGTCATAGTTGCTGTTCTAGAAGGTCAGTAATACGTAGACTTGACAATGCGCTGTGTTCCATTGCAAACAAAGAAATAGAGTACATGTATCTTCCATCACATGCCAGCGCACAATGTCACAAGACAATTCAGAAGACGTCCTGTACCAGGAGGTTTGTATATCGTATGGGGAAAACTACGCACTCACTGTATTAGCAATAGTGGATCGTTTAGACTAGTCCTATTACTTTCCTTTGCCAGCCACATGTGGTGTTAAACAAGCAGTGGAAAGAAAAAAAAAAAAAAATCTTGCGCTCTCTACTTGAAACTTATACCATGAACAATTCAGAAAAATTCATGGTGTAAAGAAAATGTTTGTTTTTTTTCTTACAGTAATAATTTTCTCAGATTTGTTCGTTTGTGATCTGTCTTTGAAAGGAAGAAGATATTTTTTCAAAGAGAAGAAGATATTTATTCAAAGTGAAGATATTTTTTCTTCTTGACACTACTTGTTCAACATCTCTTGTGTTTCACGTGTTTGTAAGAACTAATCGTGAGCGTTACAGAAATTTGTTTTTGCCGTCAGCGATACATTTATCAAGCGAGGTTTGCTTTATACTGATGCTATTCGTAAGATTTTTGTCTCTGTGCATGTGGATGTGAATGTATCCTGCATATTTACTGTGTTTCATCAACTGTGAGTGGAATTTCCTCATTAATTTTTGAAAATAAAACTTTACCTCAGCCTATCTTAACAGAGCGTTGGCTACGACATCATAGTCGCATCAAGATTCAGAGCAAGGCCTTTCTCGGATAATCTTCCTGTTTTTCTTATTTCTACGCATCAAATCCTCTGTATCAGGAAGTCAGTGGAATCTCACTTTATGGAAGACTTGGTGCTTCTGGGGTCCCTCACTGTTTTGATTGCAGTGCCGTCCCTAGGACCAGTTGTCTTTCTTCTGTTGAGCGGTATGGGCGGATATACCTACCTACCTACCTACCTACCTACCTACCTACCTACCTACCTACCTGCCTGCCTGCCTGCCTGCCTGCCTGCCT
>JBCEWB010000001.1:4162980-4177462 GCA_039654565.1 Peronia peronii
CTCAGAAAAGGAAGGGTTTTGAAGAAAAAAAAAAAACCCAAAATCGCGTTTTTTTTGAGAAAAATCAAAATTTCGGGACCCCCCCCCCCCCCCCCCTCCTTAACATAAGGTTGGAGAAAAAAAATGCTTTCATTCTTACTACAAGTGATAGAACACTGTCAATTTTATTATGAGTGAAAAAAGTTTCATCCTTATTAAGAATTTTTATAATCATGAGGAAAACATGAAGAAAATTGACTTTGCTGTGATGAGGGATGAAATGGGAGTAAGAAGTCTCTGACAAAGTATTTTTCTGTTACCTTTACCTCAGTCATATACATCTACATGTGAAAAACCAGGCTTTTTTCACATGCCAGCCATAAAACATCCAATCTTTGTATGAATGAATACAGTAAATGTATTTCAACAAAAGTCAGGAAATCATGGGAATATCCCATTTCAACTAGTTGTGGTCTGATACCTACAATAATTGTGTCACTAAACTGAAACATCCATTGAAATGGTGGAGGCCTTGATTCGAATATACTGTAAATTTATAAGTCTTGACTTATTGACACCATTAACAAGGTTATGAAATATGAACACTTTTGACTCAAATTCACTGTAAACTCATAAGTCTTGACTTATCGACACCACTAGTAAGGTTATGAAAGATGAAAGTTTTGACTCAAATACACTGAAGACATAAGTATTGACTTATCGATACCATTAGCGAGGTTATGACTCCGTATACATAGTGTGTGCACAACACATCCTATGATCATTAATTTCTTTATTTTGTCTTGCTCTCCTTCTTGTCTTTGCTTGCTTTATGACTGTGATGGCCCCACAAAGGGGAGGAAGACCTGAGACAAGAGATGCATAGCCTTGGAGAACAGAATGTCACCTTCTTTGGAATAGAGCCACATAAAAGGTCAATTGCAAAGTCTGTACAAACATATTGAGTTATTATTATAACAAAACAGATCAATTAGTAAAGTGTTCAAATTCAGGTGTATGATACAGAGCCTAGGTAGAGTGTGTTTTGTCCTAACACTGTTAGACCCTAGGGTAGCTTTAAAAAAAAAAATGATTATGACCAGTGCAGCTCTAGAGCAAAGTGGAACACCAGCGAACTACATACAGTGAGACTACATATACATGTATAAACACTGACAGAACATTAAGTCACCAACCAAAAAACTGGACTTTGTAATCATCTCTTTATCAGAACTACTCTAAATATCATATCTGGTCAGTTCTATTCAGCTGTATCAAATGTTAGATCGGCTTGGAGAGGGTTAAATCAATCCATAAGTAAACCAACAGTTGTAGTCCAAGGGACACAATCCTTTAGTTTGCCACTACACAACCCAAACTGACTAAGAATCCCTCACCTGTGTTTTTATCTGTTATCTACCCTGGACTTGATTTTATCTATGATACATTTTACTTTTTGCCTTTTGGAAGTTACAATTAGAGTGTATATTATTTACATGTATCATTATTGTAAACCAAAATTTGTTTAGTTGAAAACATAATCAAAATGATATAACTGGTAGAAAATGATATACGATTTTATATGGATTAGGAATGTTCCAGTTTGCCAATGGATGTATATTATATATCATGGTCCTCTGTTCAGTAAACTTGTATGTAAGAAGCAAATCTGTCCAGCAGCACAATTAAAGTGAGTAATCACAAGGTTTGCGCAATTTCCATCGGTTTATATACATATGCAACAAAGGGTATGAACTATGAACATTTGTTCTTACTAAAATTGATCCTCTATTTAAGAACATAAATCTATCACATCCGACCATTCTAAACTTTTGGATTTGTAATAATACTAAAACCAGGCTTTACAAGCACACAAAAAAACTAAAGTGAAAAAATAAATAAATAAATAAAAACATAAATAAAAATAAAAGATAAAAGCAAAGTCAAAAATTACTTTCTAGTAACCATTAATATAAAAAAAACCAGTCTTTTCTGTGACATTTTCCTGAGAGGAATCAAAAACTCCAACAGGCTACATCAGAGATTATATCCCTTTGTCCCATAAAGTTTTTTAAGTATACTTACATTTCACAAGCTTATAAAGTATAAAAGCACACAGGAAAAACAAGAAAAGGTAATTTTATGGTAAATTTTAGGTGCTGAAATATAACTAAAAAATGATTACGACATATTGTCCAGAAATTAACAACTATCTGCAAGTCGGGTATTATATAATTACATGAGTTATGATAATAATTATTGTACCATTATTGTCCAAACCTCTTTCAGTCTTCTACCCTGTTTTATTATCATTTGACTTTTTCGGGCCAATAAGGGCTCATGAGGTTTTTAGACAAGTGATATCACCACATATCATTCCACAACCACCTATAATATTCAATTTGGGTTTAGCAGCAAGTTAAATGCATCACACATCAAGAGAAAAGTACTGCAAATGATATTTGAACAAATGAGTGGATGTTTATGTGTGTTTCAAGCAAGGCTTCTGAAGGCAGAGAAGGAAGACAATCACAAACCTACTGTACAAAAAAATGTTGACATGGTGTCTTATGTACATCAACCTTTTCCTGACAAACAAAAATACTTTTTCATTATTATCTTTTCAATGTTTGGTCTGTTAACTAAGTAGCTCACAGTGGTCATTTTATGTTCGCTTTATTCCAGTGTTTGTCTATTCAAACTGTTGCAAAGCATCCTTAAACTCATGGGGATATCACATTTATTTTTCTCATACATCGCAATGTGCCCCCGGAAAGAAAACCTTCATTTTGGGAAAATCTTAACATTCTATTGAAATAAAGCAATAACTGGATGTTAGGGTGAAATGTTCAACACTAATATATCAACAACATTGTTATTCAGCCTTACACTTGCTAAGCAACAAAGCCCACTATTGAGATGTAGGATAATTGATTTAGGGCTTTCATTTAATAATTCTGTAGTGTTCACATTTTCTGCTTCTTCCCTGCTCATTGTCTCATTCCCAATTCTCCTTACAACTGCAGGGTAATGAGATGGACAAAGAAAATCAACAAAGCAGCTATCCTGTCAACTGCCCTCCTGTCCTGGTCATCTTTCATTTCTTTATAAAAAAAAAAAGACACAACTTTGTTGAGTAGAATTTAATGGATGAAATTTCATAGTGTAGACCGCTAGAAACCATCATGAGATTCAAATATCAACTAAGAAATGAATCATGCCCAATAGATCTGACATCCACTTCACAAATTTACAGTTTCACTGATAGTATTGTGAGTACCTTGCTTGTGACTGAGAATTTTTCTTTCAAACTGGTACAATAGTATCTTGCTCTTATCTTTTTACGAACTGGCACAGATATAATAAATATACTACTGTTTCACACTACTATACCAGTTTCAAATTCCCATTTAACGAACGACTGTCTGTTATATCACTGTATGTATGTATGTATGTATGTATATATATATATATGTATGTCCGATCAAATACAAGGTTTCAGGGATCCATTGCTCACAATGTCCATACACAATATAACAGATCTTTGTTTAAGAATAAAAGTGTAGACTTTCTGATATGACAATCTGCCATATGCAGAAGTATTACAGAAATCAAACACTGACAGGGTTATTTCATAATATGAGAAGTTAAGCCATAAAACTTGGACATGCCAGATCTCTGCTTTATTTATATGAACTTTAGCTGATACACAAATTAAAATCAATGGCAAAATTTTGTTCAAAGTATTACAATATAATCCAATTTCCTTTCTTGATCACACAAAAACAACCTTCATGCTTACATTTTCTTATTGGCAATAAAATACTGGCCAATTCATGATAACAATCTTCATAAACTGATTTGATCAAAAATACAAAATTAAAAGACCTAACAACTGGGACTAATGTTGCGGTAGTCATTCTTTTTTTCCCAAGAATCAGACATCTTAGCAACTGAAAGACTTCATCTATGACATACGGAAGGGTCTTAGCAATTAAACTAGAACGTATACAAACTATCATTTCATTAGGTAACAAAACTGCAGTCACTGTGACCTGTCCTGAACAACAAAACAGCAGTAAAGTCAGTAAAGGAACACAACATAACCAACTTGTGATTAAAACATTCCAAAAAAAAAAAAAAAAATTCTGTTTGACTGATTTCAATGTTCTGATGTAGATGACAGAATTTCATCATTGAAATGTTTCTGGTTTTACTATCACTAGGAAATTAGTGGGCAAAACATCTGATCAACATGAGAACACATTTTGATGCCATAGCATACATGCCAATTTATACTGTGTTCTAAGCAGAAGGAACAGTATGCATTTGTGCCTTCTTCTTCAACTTTGATAATAAAGCGAAAACAGCTGAAGAACAACAGCATTTTTTATCATTTGAATGCTGTCTGTTGCAAATGCATATCATGATAACAAGAACAGATATTGATATCATGTTTTTTGCTATGAATGAAATGTGCTTTAATTTTCATTGTTTGGGGAATAATGCCAGCAACAGAACGACAAGGCAACCTATTCTCAATCACAGCAAAAAGGATCAAAAAGTAAAAATCCTTAGAGAGTCCAATGATCTTTTTATTTTGACAGGTAAGCATTAGTAATTTCCACTGTAAATATTCAATGTGAGTTGAGGGATGACAAATTACAATCACTCTCATTTTTCTCACCACAATGAATACCATCTGTGTGAATGACAATGTCTAATTTTCAGTTGGAATTAACCAAAGCATTTGCATTGCATTACTTATCATCAATTTCATATTTCACTTCCAAAAACCTTTCATATTTCACTTCCAAAAACCTCACAAAACACGCTTAGTTACTTCATTAGTTCATCTTTTCCATGTTTACTACATCATGGCTGATAAACTTGGTCTTACAGCTACACTAAATTTTCTCAGCAAACTCTGCAAATAACAGCCTGATACTGTCCGACTTAAGGAAGGATTGTAAACAACTAATGTATATATTATATGGAAATAAGATGATGCTAGATAAATGTCAAGTTTTCCCAACAAAGCCTGTCCATTCTTCAGTTATATTCCTGACAGCTGAAATCACAACCAAGATGTAAAGTGTGGACATGGTGAATAACATACTTCGTTGCCATTTCTTTTCTGCAAACGTCAGTGGATGGTTTACAGGCAATCTTTATGTGGCAGGTAAAGCACTTAAAAAGCAAATCTGGTTGGACAAGGTAACATAAAGGATGATCTTCAGAAATGTGCTTCTCAAACAGGCAGCAGGCATTTATGTTGGGCTGTCCAAATACTTTCATTCTGACATACGAAGTAGAACACACATCAATTCAAATATGATCTTTGTCATAATTTTGTATGGATAATATACTGGAATGGAATTCATTTTACTACCATGAATTTCTCATTAAATCTGAAATGCAGCACTGGATAAATAACAGAATTCGACATAATTTTTTTTTCCACATTGTAATCAAAATCTACTTAGTGCAGAACTTAACAATGACAAGTGACAAACCATCGTATCATAAACAAAACAAACAAAATCCTAATATGAATGAAACAGTCCAAAAAGAAAGTGTTTTCCTTCTTGTAATTTCAACGTTCTTAAAAACTGGATAGTCATCATCACAGAAGAATTCATAGAACTTTCTAACAAGTCTTGCTCTTTGATCAAATTCCTTTGGTCCCTGGTCAATGCTGGTCAAATTCAAAGAAACTATTGAGCTTAATTAACATGCACAAAAATTTGTGGAAATTTTTCAATTGCAAAATTGCTAGGTTATATTTTGTTTTCAAAAACTAAAAAAAAGAACCACTAACACAAGTAATTCTAATGACAGTGCTCAAATCATATGTCATATAGTGATTTGTTATTTTTGCCCTGCTACTGCATTTTTTATTGTGACTGTGAAGTCATGCTACAAAATCTTATTTCTGAAGTGTGGAATGCTGCAAACAAACATATTTATTCAACCTGTTGGCAGTGATAGTTTAACATTTTGACAAAAGTTTCAACATAACAATAATTATGATTAAATCAGAGCTTTCCAATCCCAAGAAACTTAGCATCTGCAACGCAATGGCTACACTGCCATAAAATATACGGTACTTTACAGCATAAAGTCATAGCTTGTATTAGTACAAACCAAGTTTATGAGTAGTTATTGCATGAAGGAGTATATGGATAAGGTTGTTCAGTCCTAGTTTACCCAGCCAAGAAACCTTGCAGACTGGCCACTTTTTTGTTGATCTTGTGCTCTTCATTCCAAATTCGACAATGGACGAAAATTGTTGCAAAGGCCCTTTCCAGAATGTTATAGGTATGTACTGCCAGACACAAGCAGTAATTATCCAGGGCCAAGTTGTACTCGTTATCCAAGAACCAAGCCATGTAGAACTCTGCCGCAGCCTCATGGAATAAACCAAGTTCCATATAGGCATAGCCAAGGACGGAATAAAGAAATGGAATGTCCCTGGCATAGACTTCTCCCATGAGAGAGACCACAGCTTCTTCAGCATGCCGCAGTTTTCCCAGCATCTTGTAAGACAGCACCAGAATGTAATCCGCTAGCACGGATGTTGGCATGATGGCCTCTTCCTGGGCATCCACTTCTTCCTGCAGAGGTTCTGGCAAGGTCACACGCTCCAGACCTCCATAGATAATATCACATGACCAAGGTCGGGGGAAGAACAAGGAATGGTCAATTTTTTCTTCACTGTCATTTTTTTTGGATTTGATGGAATCCTCCAGGTACATGACAGCATCCTCATAGTTGGCCTGACTGTACAAGAAGTTGGCATATTTCACACAAACACTTGGGTTCAGCTCCTCCTTCAAGGCTGCCTGTGAACCAAACACAATTTGTTGATGGTGGTAAGATAAAAACATGGAATGATAATCACAGTAAAGCTTACATGCATCTATCCATACTTTGTGACACTGCCATCTTTGCTTCAATCTGAAAACATCCATCCTTTTCATCAAACATCATGACTTATTTGCATAACAATACACAACAAAACTGCAATGACTTCTGATTCCAAACTGAAAGAGAATACACTCACATCAGATTTAATATCTCAAAGAGGTTGGCATACATACATATTTAAAAAGAGTGGTATTACTGGATCACATCAGCTGCTTTCAAATTAAAAGTAAAACAAATCTTTTTAAAATCTCTGCATTTGATAATGATTTACATAAAGGCTTTTACCTAAAGGCTTCAGAATGGCAGTTCTGTTAAATTCCAAAAAAAAAGCCTTATTTCCTAGATATTACATAAATATATATATACTTCCATTAAGATACATTATGATTTACTGACACATATGTGCACTTTCATAATTTTTTTTTTTCAATATTATTGAACTATTTTTTTAATATGTTGAAAAATAATTTGTAAGTTATAGAAACATTTGGACATTGACTATTCATAGATTACAGTCAGATACTGAGTTCATCACATTTTTTTCACTTCTGATGACTATTTAGGCATTGCCTAGGGTTCATTAAAAAGTACAGGATTACACATTTAAACTTCTAAACATTACAACTCATCACTTGCCACGGTCATTCCTCAATGGCCCAGGTCAGTTACAGCTGTTTTGAGAAAATGAACAAAAACTATTTGTCATATTCAAGACTAAGAATTAGACATAAGTGATTTTGGTACAAAAAAAGTGACATTAAATAACAGAAAAAAAAAAAGACAAAAAAAGACTGTTAAATTAGCTTACTTTGTTGCAGTGATTATGGATAGCATCATAACTCAAAACCTTTTTTTTTTTTTTTAAAGACTTCTAATTAGGGATTATGGTAAGACCGTGACAACATAATGTCTTACCTGAAAGTATTGCTCTGCTGCTAGAATCATGTCCAGTTCACTGTCAATGTCTTCACAAATGCAAGCTTTCACATAGCACATTGTGGCAAGATTTCCCAAGGTGATACACATCTCTGGCGCTAACTTTCCGCTATGCAGTTCCCTGGATTTGGAGTTTGGATTTTTATTCCATAAACTGAATGAAGTGAATAAAAGTCACATAAAATAATCACTTAAAATCCACATTAAATTACAGCCAGCTGCCCGTCACCAGAGCGTATCTACTCTAGCAATAAAAAAATTTTTAAAAAGCGAAAAAAAGACATTTTCAAACAAGAAAAATTGTCTTTTATAGACTTTCCACATCTTCTTTTCTCATTTCAATCGAGCACTGGAAATATCCACATCAGCATCTGGATGATTTCAGGAGCGATTTGGAGATTCTGAATGAAAAGCACAGATAACTAAAAAATTATGAAAATATTCTCTGCAATTCTTCCCAAGCACTGGTCATTTTTGTTTTTAAAACTTTAAAGCCGATTTATGCCTATAGATCTTGTGATATAACAGATAGGCCTATACCTGAACACTTCTAGACTCTCTTTGTATGACTCAATGGCCTTGTCCACATCTCCAGCCATGGAGTGCATCTGGCCCAGCTGGTGCAAAGTGCTCACAAGATCACCTGTCACAAAAATACAGTAAATTTGGACATACAATAAGGATGAGATAAGATAAGATAAGACAATACAAGATAAACTTTATTTGTCCATCAAAAGGAAATTCCATTCACAGTTGTGAAGATACAATACTATATAATTATGTAAGACACATTCAGACTTACATGCAAACAAAAATAATATGAAATGCATTAGAACAAGGCAGAGTCATGGGTAATGATCTTTTATCACACTCATATCTTACCTTTGATGTCATCCTCCAGTACATCTTGTATGTCTCTGGCCTGCTCCAGGTAATGGACAGCATTCTGGTACTGTTTCATACTGATGTGGGCATCAGCTGAGCGGCTGAGCAGCTGGTTGTGCAAGGCCATGTCCAGATTCTCTGTAGAAGTGGTCATGTTGCTACTCACACTCTCCTCCATCCTCTCAAAGGCTTCACTTTCAGTGGAGGATGACACCTGTAATAACAAATGATCACACATAATGAATCATTCTGCGGTTAGACATTATATGTAGTGCAAAATTCATTACTCATAGGGCGGACGAGACCTGTAATTACAACTGATCACGTAAAGTGAATCATTTTGAAATAGACATGATGATACAATAAAGAAATTGATCATAGTATTGGACAGCACTGACTTAACACTACCAGCCAGTCAGATACTTAACATATGCAACAAATAAGAATGTTGATTCCGGTTAATTACTTATATGTTCATGTGTATATCTACAAATGTCACAAATCATCTGTCATCCCTGACATTAACTTACTTGACTTTCCCAACAAAGATGTGTCTTTTCATTTCATCTCGATCCCTTTCTTGTATCTAAATTTATTTCATTGATCACAAATGAACTAAATAAAACAGAGCAAAAAGAAGAATGAAGACATAAATGGAAAAGATGGAGAATAGCATATAATGTGCTCTAAGATGCTCCTGCTTTCACGGTTCATTCAGTGTTTCTTTTGGATAGGATGTTTTTTTCTGTAACAATCATCATCCAAGTACATCTATGAGCAACAATTCAATGCCACGGACAAATCAGAATAATACAATAAATAACTAATACTTCATTTGTAAAATAATTCTTGAAATTTTTCAGAGTAATGCATTTCCGTTGTGGGCCCATTTCAACATCTGCCTTACTACGTCAAGTTTAAAAAAAAAAAAGAATTACCAAAAAAAATTTAAATCACACTCTGTTCATATGCATAAGAAAATTTCATACCTTATCACCAATTTCCAGAGCTTCATTGTAGTAAGAGAGGGCTGTCTTGTAATCATACTGGGCAAAGTAACAATCACCAAGTATCTGCAAAATGCGCATATGTTGCCGTTTCTCCCCAACTGCTGATTGTCGCATAAACGCTCGACCAATCTCTAAGAACTTGATGGCCTTGTGGTGCATGTTGAGCACATTGTAGGTGTTGCCCAATATGTACAAATTCTGGCACACCAACCAAAATTTCTGCTGAGGGAGCTCCGCAATCTTTTCATCGTACAAATTCCAGAAAGTTTCAAAAGCGCGCGAGCACATGGAAACACATTTGTGGTAGGCTTTCATTTTGTAATAGCTGATACCGAGGAGGGAAAGAACCAGACTGTGAAGGAATGTGTATAAAGTTAATCCATGTGCATGTTTGACCATATGCAAAGCCAGCTCAAAAACATGGGATGCTCTGGGATAAACATGGAGCATGAAAGTCGAGACCCCCAGCATGCTCAACACGTGTGCATTTTCCAACACAGACTCTTTGCCATGGAATCCTGAATTGCGATGGAGTTTAAGGGACTTCTCGTACCAGTCCAGAGCTTCTGTGTACTCTTTCTGAACAAAATGGCAGTCACCCAGCTTTCTCATAGCCATTGCAATTACCTGCTTTTGGGATTCTTCATTGTTCTCCAAGACCATGAGGGCTTCTGTGTAACAAGTGACTGCTTCGGAAATCCTTTTCTTCAAATCCAGGTCTTCAGGGGTCTCCTGACCACTTGATCGCTCTGGTGTAGAGTTACCAGTATTTTCTTCATCTGATGCTTCCCTCTCAAAAAATTCACACATGGCTGCAATGACTTTGTCATACAATGCCTCATCATGTAAGTCATTTGCATATGCATTGCCAAGATCTATGAGAACTACAGCAACTTCTTTGTGGGCTTCATAATCTTGAAGATCTTTGTAAATCTTTAGAGCCTTTTCAAGGTTTTTCATGCCTGTGTGTCTGTTACCCTGACGAAAGCACAAAAGACCTGTGCATTGTAACAGAAGAGCACTGAAGCGAAGCAGCTTGACTGTTCCATCTTGAATTTCATCAATGATTTCAAGGATCTCTTCACACAGATTCTCAGCTTTGGTGTAATCCTCAGAGTGAATGAGTTTCTGGGCGACTTGCTGGAAAGCTTTAGCCACTGTAAGCCTCAGGTTATTCTCCCTAAGAGGGCTAAATTTGTCTTTTTGTTTCTCCTTCTTTTTGGACTGCTCCACTGTCTGTGGGCTATCAGTGTCCCTGCTGTCTGACACAGTTTCTTTGTGGCCATTGGCAAGATCCACTGTCTCAATGATAGTGGTGACTATGTCCCCAGCTCTGTCTCCAACATTGCCATCCTTGACATTCTTACCAAACATCATAAGATGCTCATCATTTCCATCTTCAGACTGGACTTCCACCACACTTTCAACAATACAATTTTTACGCTTTTCAAGGAAAAACTCCCAGCCACTAAGGTCAACATCACTGGAGGCAAGTTCATATAAGAGCGAATAATCTTTGACAATAGAATCTGTTCTTGATTTCTCATTGATGACAGACATATCATATGTCTCTTCTGAAAACACCTCTACTTCATCTTCGTGGGGTTCCGCTGCCGCTCTGTCTGTCTCAGCCTCTGCTCTTTCTTCTCTTGCCAGATCCATCTCAGTCTCTTCAGAAATTGTCTCTATTTCCAGTTTGGGATCAGAAGGTGATGGTGAGGCTTCATCACTCTCCTTGGCGCTGCAAATCTCTGTTGTTATTTCTTTGACATTTTTGCTCTGGAGTCTGAGATGACAGTATTTCTGGATTCTTTTAAACCAGTTGATATTACCTGGGGGAACGTAACCGCCTTTCATGAAAGGCTCATGCAGGCTCTCAATGCTGAAGGCATGGTTCAGAAAACCTGACTGGTAAGGTCTGGGTCCAGTGGATGTATTTGATGTTCCTGACAATGGAAAGCGAGACCGCTGGGCGAGTGGAGGTTTACCATAAAGTAGATTACTCATGTGACTTGGATCCACCAGTCTCCAGTCTTCTTTGAGCCAGTTGAAGAGTGTTCTTCCCAAGACATCGACAAGGGACTGCGATCTATTCTCTGCAAACTTGCTCTGCGATGTGTACCATTCTCTTCTCTGGTTGTCTGTCTCAGTTTGAAGCTGTGCTGCACACAAATCCACAGCTTCACCTAGCAAAGTGGATGCATGGACACAGAGCCAAAACCACTCCAAGGGACTCTGTCTGAAGGCTCTGCTTTTCCGAGTGCACACTTCCGCAAGGCCAACATAGGCATCAACCAAAGCTTGTGCATTTTCATCATCCCCTTGTTCCTGCCAGACTAAGGCCGCCTTGATAAACTGTTGCTCTGCATCATTCAGCCGCAGCTCCTCAAGACTCTGCTTGGCCTTTTCTAACAAAGTTTCTGCATCCAGATCCTCTTCACCTTCACTTTCACTATCTGTGCTCTGGAAAACATCATAAAATTGGGGAAGATGAAAGCACTGTAGACTAACTCTAGCAATTCTAACCTTTAACTATGACAAGTAACATTCACTCCATCACATTTTTATTTCATTTTGCTGTACGATAGACCCTTTTTTTTATCAAATGAACTCTTTTTCAAACAAATAAATTTATATACCAATAAAAAAGTAGAAGTACATAAATAATATATAAAAATACAATAAAATAAAAACAGAAACAATGAGCTGACAAACTGATTTCCACATGTGTTTATACAATTTTTTTGTTTTTCATACTGAACAGTTTTTCAACTAAAGGGTCTACAAATCTCTAAAGCATCCTTGCATTGGAAAAGATGCATTTTTGTATCTATATATATATTAGCCTTGTAAAATGCAATAACAAAGCCATAAATTTTCATCTTAAATAAAAACATCTTATCCATTTGCCAAAAATGAAGCAATTATATCTAACTCTTTCTGGAATTGTGCCATGAATAAACATTGTCCTAAGATTTCTGTCATCGAGATGAGTCCTAATTCAAACAATATGAACGAGCAACTATTTCTTGCTTGTCATGAAACTCAGATTACAATGATGAATTTAGAACTTAACTTCACAACCATTGAAACAGAACATCAGACAGAGACAAGAAAGATGAATACATATGACATGTGACCAGGTGAAATTAGCTGAATGTCAAAGGCAGTTTCACAGAGAAAATTCATTATTACTGACAGACCATGGGATTATAGGAATTAATTTG
The DNA here is from genome assembly GCA_039654565.1 of Peronia peronii. Lineage (NCBI taxonomy): Eukaryota > Metazoa > Mollusca > Gastropoda > Systellommatophora > Onchidiidae > Peronia > Peronia peronii. Next base: position 4,175,948 of record JBCEWB010000001.1, read on the forward strand.
AATGTGGAAATCTCAACACAAGAAAGTCATAGTTAACTGACAATTCTTCCCAGAAGTTAAAGACACTCATTTACTTTTCTATTGTAACTGATACCTCTACACATTAAAAAAAAAAAATTTGGTTTCTGACTACTTCATCTGGTATTGTGATATTTCATCTGATATTGTTATATATGCTTGTGCCTACATTGTCTTCCATCTTATTCGAGTCAGTGAAGTTTTCTATCCAAGATCCATCTTCAAATTCCTTTTCCTGGCCAGCCTGTGAGACACCTCTGTACTCATCCAGCTTCTCATACCCAAGGCCAATACCTGCAAGAAAATTGTCATAGAAACAAATCATACTCATGTACTGATTATGGAGGAATGGTGATTCTGAAAATGAGATCTGGGATAAAAATATCAAAAATGTGTTTTTGCTATTTTTAAACACTTTGATCTCTTCTGACATGAGAAAAAACTGACTGGGACCAGAAACATGTGCTTTATGCTCCAAAATGGTACAGTAGGAGACAGTATAGAAAGGATATGAAAATTCAACTGCGACTGTGCTTGTATTGGTTCACAAACATTTCTAGAGTTTAAAATACATAAGGTCAGTTTATCTCTCTCTGAAGGCAATGACAACTAATTCTTCATTCTTATCCATCTCTCAACTCGGCCAGCACGATGAATGAGGACAAATACTATTAACTTAACTAAGGCACACTGCCCAAATGCAGCATCCAACACTCCTCCTATCCCAAACTGCTCATAATGCTAATTTGAAATTTGCTCCTCTTCCACAAGAGGAATCCAGATGCAACCTGTTGTGTAAACAGGCATTACATGTATTAGCTCTGTCATGTGGACTCTGGTGTGGGCAGTATGCCACAGATGAACAGTAAATGTCTCTCTAGTGAATGTTAAAATATATCTGGTGAATTGCATATGACATCCTACATATAAACAGAATGTCACTACCCTTTCTACAAACAGTGACTTCTAAAATGAGTCGGACTGGAACCCTTGCTGCAGTTTCAGTAACCCTGTGCATATATATAATGGCAAATCCCTTCCTCTACATGTCTGACACCTTGCTTGACAAAGTCCTCTCATATAGCTCTCTCTTTTTTTGTCAGTGCATTTATGCAGAAAGAGTGATTACGTGAGAAACTCATAAAAGGAGAGAGCGAGAGCGGGTAGGAGTTGGGGGGGGGGGGGGGTAAAAAAATATGAAAGGAATGAGGGATGGGAATGAAAACATGGATGGAGATGAGAGAGAAAAGGGACCTCATGAGAGAGAGAGAGAGAGAGAGAGAGAGAGAGAGATGATTTGGGGGGAGAGCGGCAAATGAATGGTATCGTGTGGAGCAGAGATAGAGGCAAGTGAAGGTAGTGTGGATGAGGATAGGGGTGGGTAAGATGGAACTACGAAACATGATGGGCGGAAATGGAAACACGACAGATAGATAGATAGATAGATAGATAGATAGATAGATAGATAGATAGATAGATAGATAGATAGATAGATAG
>JBCEWB010000001.1:4186231-4199071 GCA_039654565.1 Peronia peronii
ATAACCGTAACATTTCATCTGAGGCAAAAACAAAATGAAACTTGACACAACAAAATGATGTTGCACTACCCCTTTAAACCTTGAGTGCCCGTCCTCGGAATCGGATGCTTTTGTGCCCACTGGTAAAGGCTTTTGGTAAACAGTTATTGACGTATCTTTGAACAATAACAGTCCTTTGTTCTTCTCCAGGAATTGCTATAATATGGCCCCATTTTCCGAAAAAAAAAAAAAAAAAAAGAAATCGTCACCATCATTTTATCAGTGCTCTGAAATCGCCTAAATTTCACAGGTGGAACATTTCCAACACCCATAGCCTCAACATAATGCTTTGCCGCTTGCTTTCAGAATTGTAATTGTACACCCATGTCTCCTCTCCAATCACGATTTTATACACAAGACTTTGACCGTCCTTCATCATATTCTCTACGCATACTTTGACAATAACTCAACCCTAGCCCTTTTCTGATCCTCAGTCAACATATGGGGCACCCACCGGGAACAGACCTTCCTTAGCTTTAAGTTTAAGTCTTCATGTAGAGCTAATATTTTGTAGACAGTAGTGGGTGAAAAGCCATGTTCCTCCTGTATTTCTAATATATGTACATTGTATGTCATTCTCCTGTCTCTATCCACCAACTTCCGAACAGCCTCTATCAGTCTACGTTTTCATTTGTAGTTACAGACAGACCTCTTCCAGGCTGGGATCTACTTTGATGGTCTTTCTGTGACATGACATGCAAATTCCTGATACCACTGTAAACAGCTCATGTGGAAGGGGCGGACTCTCCAAACGTTGTTGTTAGCTAATCCTGACATTCCATAGCAGTCAAACCCCTTTTTGTAATCATCAGGGATGTCAATTTGCTTTCATGAAAAAGTAGGAAAATGTTTCACAACAAATGTTTTTACACAATGTCTTTGCAATAGTTTGTAAAATTGAGGTATTTGTGCAGAAGCTAGAGCTGAAAATTTAACCTAATTTCAGGATCAAGAAACAAGTTCATGATAGCCAAAAAGTTTATTTTCATATTTAAGTAGGCAGTTTGAAATCCCTGAATCATACAAAATCATTGCTCGAAAATCACGAGTCTCCAGCTCCATTTTGATGTTTGAAGACGGCCTTACCTCACCCCAACAAAACATGTCATGTTTGTTGAAAAATTATGAAAAAAAAAATCCCTGATCTTGTGAAGGATTTATGCACACTTCTGCCAAATTTGAAGCCAACAGGACCAGTAGAAATAGGTTAGTCCAAGCACATAAAAGATATGCCTCATATTCAGATACTGTATGTGATAATGACGATTTCTCTAAAGCTTTAAAAACTTTATATTATATACATATATGTGCGCACATCAGATTAAGGCTGTGTGAAATCTTAGATTTTCATTTGCGAAAGAGCTCACTGCTCAGTCGAGGACAACATATCAGTTGATGAAACTGTCTCTATTCAGAAATGAACTGAGCTTGGTTTGAATGTTTCCCAACATGCTTATTTCAGTGAAAGAAGACAATACTAAGCCTGGTTGTTTACTTCAAAAACATAAATCTGACATTAAATACACAGAATACATGTACATGTATATAAATGAGCAAATACATTTCTTTTTTTTTTTTCCATGTGGAAGTACCAGTTTATTCTTTCTGAATGCAGAAACTTGGCAGTCAAGGAGTGGCTTACAAGGAAACATGCACTATTTACAATTCCAAAAAAGCAGAACATTAAACCAGTTGCAGTCACAGCAACTTGCTAGAACAACATGCAATAATGATCACGAAAAAAAGAAAGAAGCCCTTCAAATTTAGAAAATATAACAACCAATTAAATTTTTACTTTAAAAAAAAAAAAAGAAAAAAATGTGGAAAATAACAAGAGGTTAAAAATCGTTCCAAAAAAAAAAAGGAGAGAGAGAGAAAGAGTGATAAATAAACAAAAAAAAAAAAAAATAGATACAAGATTATTTTGACTGTAATTAGTATAAATACACTTGTCAACCCACCCGTCAGTTCATCATTCGTTCACCCATTCCTCATCATTTCAATTTACACCAACAAAACTGAGAAATTACTTTGTAAAACTGAGAATGTTCCCTTACAAGCCAGAGTTAATAAATATAAATGTTTCCACAATTAACTAGTGTGCATATAGCAATGTGAAGATATGACTTAGACATGAAAAAAAAAAAAAAATCATTAGTCACAGCAAAAGGAACTTTACGGCTAATAAAAGGCAATAGTTGTAAGGTTTCTTCTCCTATGATGCAATAATAAAAAAAAAAAAATGGCATAGTTTATATATAATATAATATATATATTATATATATATATAAAGATCAGTACACGTATCATTTTCTTTGATCTACTGTCAATCTAACCTCCATCGGATTGCTGTTTATTAAAAAAAAAAAACACAACCTGATCCAAAAAAAAAAATAAAATATCAATAATAAAAAAATAAAGAAAAAAGAGAACTAAGAAAAAACACATTGATAGAAAAATTGTAATAAAGGTACAAAGTTGATAATATTTAAAAAAAAAAGAAATACAGTCTTTGCCGTTTAAAGATTACTCTCCTCGCTATGAAAAAATGATTTCAATATGTTCATGTCTAAGGTCAACAATCTAAATTGAGCACAGGTATAGGAAAGGACCAATAAACCTAACAAACAGTGAGTTAGATAGAAAGAAAAGATATGATTTCTTAAGAGGGCCAAAAAAAAAAACTTGCTGGACTCAGTCACTTTTCTATCCAGTTTAAAAATGAAAGAAAGAAAAAGGAAAAAAAAAAAAAAAAAAAGAGGAGGAGCAGCATGTCACAGAAAAAAAAAACTGCGCTGAACAACTGCAACCACTATTTAACTGAAATAAATGTTTCTGACTTACTTAGACCCGAACATAGTGAAATTTTGCTTCACATCACAATCATGCATTTAACCCATTCATGTTATGTACAATGATATCTTCATTTGCCAGATTCACATTATAGAATGATGAGGTCTTTGGACAAAATATTTCCATATGCGCAACACGCATTCGAAATATAGTAATGAATGAATATCTCTTACCTATATGGTCTTGCAACATGCTCAAGAGAAAATATGCAAGTCTGTTATCATGCCGAAAATGTTTTTTCTTTGTCAAAATCGTAATAAATGTATCATAAATCAATCTGATATTCAGCACTGTCTCAGAATATGAATTTGCTGCTGAAAAATGATGTTCAAAGATGGCAACTACAATGGTGTTGCTTACCTCTAATTAACTTTTTATTTACCCCAACCTATACTTAACAACTAAACAGTTCATAAAAAATGTTATCTGTTGAACCATGACAGATCATGAAAAGTGTCAGCAACTTTTCATTTTGTCCCAAGATAAAAGAATCAAACAGATTATTTCAATAGACTAGGCATATTAATCTCAACATTTACTTCAAAAGCCCTGAGAAATGGCAAAAATACTTACGATTCATGCGGTGTACCACCATTAATATATCAGTGGCATCATCCAGGTACTAAATATGTCAAAACTAATTGTAAACTATTGGCTCCTTTGATCATTTAAATCTGTCTACAAAATACAGATAAAAAAGTATATAAAAAAAAAAATTTAAAATCTCATTTATGCAAGAAATGCTTCCACCATAATGCATACAAGAATAAAAATAGACATGATTGTTATTGGGACAAGCGATGCTATGAAGAAAGAAAGAAAAAAAAATGTACAACATCAAACTCAGACAAAACTAAGTCACTCCTCTTTCTCTCACAAAACCTGGCACATCCCAGGATATCACATAGTCTCAAACTCGAAAACCAAGATACTCAATCCTGAACTTTGAGCTGTGAGTTATTACATCCCATAATCTTTTCCACCACGCTCTATCTTTACCACTAAAATACAGGATTTTTTTTTAATAGCAGAAATTTTCATCAAGTTGCTGGGAGGGGAAGGTTATTACTTCCATTACAAGATGGTTTTAAAAGAATAGAATGTGAATAAAGACACCTGTGGACAAAATTAAAAAAATAATTGATACTCTTGAAAAAACATTTCAACAACGCTGAGGATTATTTTCCCTTTCCAAAATATTTCATTACAAAACTACTTTGCTTTTAAACTATCAGACTATAGAATCCATCTTCTCTATTTAGTGCAAAATGGAAGAACATGGTGGTAAAGTGAACAGTCCTTAAACAAACAACTATTGCAAGACTAGGCAACGTTACCAGTGCCTGAAACACATTTCACAAAAAGCTCTATTGCAAATGGTTCTAGTCAACTTGGTAGAAACCCTCTGAGAAAAAAAAAAAAATGGTTGACTAAATTATCCCCTGCATATATATAGATATATTTTTTATCTGCCAAGATACAAAGGCCCAGCAATAATACATTGGCCATGGGCAGAAATTTAAACTTCTTTAAATTATCTAGACAAAGGAAACTCTAACCTGAGAGAAATCATATGTATCAGCTAATGTACAGAAATGAGTTAGCTAAATGCCAATTTTAGTAATATTCTAATTCCCCTAATTGGAGAACTGCATCATAAGCAACAATTCTCAGAATAAATTCCCTACATAGAAAATATATCCCAACAGCAACATGGGCCAGTCTTGTAGCTAGCACTCCAGCTCAATAGTTCATCCTTTCTACATGCTTGGTCAGAATGAGGCTATGACATTTCCTGGGCACCTGCACTACTTGATCATTATGCGCAGGTACTGCAAGGCATTGTGGGCTGCATTAGCATGGGCCTCATCCATGATCGGTCCTGTACCTTGACATACAGCCACTGGTACAGTAGACAGCTGTACTAGGCATTGATTCATTCCTGTTATTGGATGAAAACAAAACAAAATAAAAACATTTCCTACATATAAAATATCCAAAATAAATAACAGAAGAGGGTTGACTCTGAAATCTTATTTTTCTGACCTATGAAAGAAGCCTTGTGAATTTTTACAAACACCTTATAACAGAAAGACAACAAAAATCTCCATATCTGGAATCTTCATACAATCGAACATAGAAAACTTGAATTTCTCGGGGATTGAAAATATGGTTCGGGATTTCCGTAATTTGAGATTTCCATGAAGGCCTTTTCTTTACTTAGGAATAGAAGGACTGCTAAGGGAACATAACATGACAACAGTAATATGGTCGATCCTAACAGTATGCCATGAAAAAGCGCCCCTTCATGACATTATCCATTGTCTTTCGGACAGTGTTTTCCCTGCCACATCGCTGTGCGTGCATCATGTCATGTAGACTATGGTTATTCCTTGCAATATAGACAGTGTGTGTGGCCTAGTCCACCACCCCCTTCAATTACCACATCACCCCCTCCCAGGGATTCATCTTCAATGAGGCCTAAATTTAGACTTACATTACACACTTCATACCCCTACCTCTCCTGCACACCTTTCCCTTATCAACAGCCTGGGGCGAGCAAGATCAAACATAAAAGTGGGCCAAATCAGATATTCTATGGCTTTAAGATCGGCCGATGATAATAAAGTCATTCAAGAAATCCACGTTGAGAGTTCACAGAACATGTTTTAATAATACAAAGAAAACATAGGAATTTAAATAGGAGTGTTAACAGGCGTCAACATTTCCGTGAAATCCAGATTTCAGTGTTCGAGTTTTCTGTGCTCAACCGTAACTAACATTTCAATTGTTATGGGCATAGAAAAAAAAAAGCTAGAAAGAAAGAGGGAGAAATAATTTTAAGCTGTTTATCAAAAGGCCTGATATAAATTACTAAAATGCCATAACACTCGCTTTCAATGTTCATTTTTATGTGTTTTACACAGCCCTGTACGAATATAATATCAACAACACTGATTTCAACACAACAGCACATGACTGAATCTCTGTATTATTTCAATTACATGTATTAATCTCAAGTTTTATAAAACTTTTTTTTTCATACGATATGTTGTACGCTAAACTGTTTATCAAAATCTGGATTGATGGATGAAACTTACCCATCGAACTATCATCCTTTATATCGAAGTACTGCACTTCAAATCGCTGGACTTCAGCTATCTCCTGCAACATCTGGCAATAGTTTGTAGGTGGGGTCAGTGTCTGACCTTGGCCTCGAACCTGTTTGCCTCCAGCAATCATAACTTTCTCATAGAATCGTTGAATCTCTAAAGCAGACTGGGGGCTAACTCCTTTTATTTTTCCTGTTGTTTGTTTTAAGCTGGTGTAAGTTGACTTGTCAAATCCCTGAAGTGTAAAGAAAATGTATCTTAGTTTTGCTGTCTCTGTTTGATTTGAGGACTATCAAATTTCATTCAAATCAAATGTAAGCTAAGTTCATATCTACAAATTTTATCTTGCAAACAATTATATCATGATCAACGATATCTGACAAAAATTTCAATTCTGGACATATTAATTAGTTATAATTATTTTTATTTTTTTTCCAGACTGAAACAGTTTCAATCAACTGAAGTTATGGCAGGATACTATCTAGGTGTCTTTGTATCAAACATAAAAGTAGTGTGAACCTCTGCTGGGGCAAAAAGAGATATGAACAGCCTCAGCCCAATGAACTAAGTTCAAATAACATTACCAGAGGAATCTCCTCATCTTCGTCGGAATCTTCCAGCTGTTTTTCTACATCCTTATCCTGAGACAACGATTTAAGTTGAGCTAACATATTTGCAGCTGCCACACGTTTGGCTGTCTTCTTTGAACGTCCAGTGCCTGAACAGATTATCAAAAAAAAAAAAAGAAAAATCAAATTTACTGGAATCAAAAATACTAGGCATAAACAAAAATGGCATCCTAAACAAACAATCTCTGCTTCACTTAGGGCATACATTCTTTGAAAAAAGCAACCTCAAAATATAAATATGGTAGAGGGTATAATCTGGTGGATACATTTTAATGAAAGCACACAGAGAAAAGTCAAAATTTGACATAATTGCATAAGACTTTTTTTCCATCATACAAATAACACATAGTGTTATTACAAATTGCAGAATTTAGTGACAGGGAACTGGTATAGCTTCATCGAGGATTTCCTATTGAAAGAACATGCATGAGAAATGGCTGTGAGCTGAACCTTACTGCAGGCAAGGACTATTAAAGTACATTAACAGGTACAAAGAAATTTAGCTTCTGAACACAAAAAATTTAATATATTTTTCTTCATTTTCATTTAAGACAGACATGCACAAGACTGATCCTTAATCCTTGGAACCTCAAAAAAAAAAATTTTTTTTTTAATCAATAAATAAATTATAAAATAAAATGTATATATGTGCTCTGATCTCTGACTTGAATGAATTATCTTTTACGAAGTAGAAACTTTTCATCATTCACTGAAATGTTTCAGAGACACAGGTGTGCTGATGATAAATGGGTGGATAAGAGTTGTTGTTCATGACAAACACAAAGGGAAAGACATGCCTTTATCGACAAATTTTCCAAGTTTGATGTTACAAATAAATTCACGAGCATGGGGTGGTCCTTGCTCAGTCACAAATTCATAAATTGGAGGTTTCAGCAACTTTTTCTGTGTGAACTCCTGAAGTTCCCCAATGGGGTTGCCTACTTCATCATCTTTCCCTTGTGCAGAAGGTGTAGGCCTGAAATAAATAAGTAGTGCACAGATTGCTGGAAGGAAAAGAACAAAAGATCTGACAACAAACTCAATTTGATGTCTTGATTAATTTAGAAGCAGTTTACAATTACACTAATGGTGCTTGTGCACAATATCTCAACATGCTTGAGAACAGAACTGAAGTAAAGTTGCAAGCTAGTAAAGAACCAATTCATCAAATATTCAAACAAACTTTGCATGTGTCAGAAATTTACTTACACTGTGGGTTCCTCTTTCACTTCATCCTGGCCATTTGTGGTTACGCCCATCAATACGTTGAGGACGTTCTGCGCAGCTGCATGTTTCGCTTTTTTCTTGCTAGATCCTGGCAGATTGTTTTAATTATGAGAATTACTACAATATCGTTGCTGTCATTAAAGAATAAGTTGGCGGTACAATGGTCTCCATCTAAGAACTGGTCATCTAAGAGCCCAGTCTACCTAAGAGCCTGCCTCAGTTGTAAAATGGATTTTTTTCACTACAATTTACCTGCTTAAAAACCCACTCCCAAATAAAAAATCTGCATAGGAGCCCATGCCAAACCAGATGCACGAGTACTCAAGGTGTAATTTCACATTATAATAATTGTCCATTCAAGACAAATGCACAGCACTAGGTGTGCAGTAAAATAGGGAGGAGGTGGAGGAAAGAGGGAATGAAGAGGGAGAGTCATGGAGGATGTATGACTGTATAACCAAACCAGGAGTGAACTAGCCCGTAACCATTTCTTTGTCTGTCAACATGTAAGGAGGTGCCCATGATTCATTCAATTTATGTACAAGTACAAAGAGGAATACGTTGAACCTCCTGACTGATCAGCTGTTTCCTACTTCTGTCGGTCTGGCTTATTTTAAACACTCAAGTCACTAGTGCCATTATGCATGGGGTAACGAGCCATATCATGATTTCGTTCAACAATGATATCGTTGCAAAGAAATTCACTTGATCTTTGAAAAAAGCTGGGCATTATCAATGAAATTATAAAACAAGAGAGGTCAGGAACCATTCAAACTAATTAAATACATACACATATACATATAAAAAAAGAAAGCTGTTCTAATCTCACAGACATAATTATCTTCAACTAACGATAACAACAACGTAATGTAGCAGACAAGACAGTAGTCAGGTGGGTTGTGCAATAGACAACAGATGGTAGTCAGGTGGGTTGTATAACCATTCAATCTGCTTAAGAGCCCATCTACCCAAGAGCCCCATTTTTTTGTCTCCTGATGACCGAGCTATCACATGGAGACACTGTGTTAAAATAGTCAACGAAGAACCCAAGAAATGCTTTTTCTGTAAAACCATGATTTTATACATACAATGAATTCATAACAATATTAAAATCTACTTATCACTGATATACATTCATAAATACTGTTGTAAGTTTTATTTCTTAAACTGCCATGCCCGCATGAAATAAAAATATTGCTTTATTCTTATTTCTATATCAAGTGCGTTAATATTTATAATAACAATTTCTCTACATCAAGAACTTTCAGTTTAAGAAATAAATAAGTTTAGATTGATTAAAAAAAACAAAAGTAAAATTACACTAGCAGTATTGGATATAATAATTAAACTTTTAAACCCCACATTTACCATTCTCAAATACTTGGAAAACTATTCCAGACACAGTCATACTGAGTAAAGACAGATTTCAACAGAACAGAAATGTTTTACTGCGATGCAAATTAATATGATAAGACTACCAGGAAAAGAGAGTTGTTGTCACTTGCTTGTGACATGGAAGACAGTATTGGATATAATGGAACAGGAATGCTGGAGTTCTCTACTTGTCACAAGACAATCCAAATAAAATGCTAAATATAACACATTTTGAAAAAATACTTCTTCATGGGTAGGAATTGAGATTGGCATCATAGTGTAGCAGAATTTCTCAATCAATGCTTCAATCAAATCAAAACATTAGATATATACTCATCAAAAAGTGCTAACTAATTACTGGTTAAACTATGATTTCTGATGGCTATTTGTAAAACAGCAAATGGAAGCATTCTTTCCACTCTAGTGCCTTGTGATTAAAGAAACAACTTGGCTTTATTACATACTGTCAAATCAGAGTTTGGAAATAAGATATATACTGTGAAAAATCAAAGTATGAAGTAGAGCCTGATGTCAAGGTATCTAACGATACCAATATCTGACTCTGGCTGATTAAAATAGGAAGCAATGCCTCACTGTGGTTTCAAGCACTGTAGCAGAGCAATAAATGGTCATTAAAAAAATTGAATTCCCATTTTTGTCTCCATTGAATTACATGAAGTTTGTCTAAAAATTATACCTTTCCCTGTAGCGACAGCACTTTCACCTACAGTAACACGCATGATGAAGCTTGGTTCATGCACTGGTCCCTCATTGGCAATTAGATCATACTGAGGTGTAACAGCATGTTTGGTAGCATACTCCTGCAAATAACTGATAGGTGTCTTGCCTGCAGGCACAGTCATCTGTTGGATACGTTAAAAAAAAAAACCAAAAACAGTTGTGATTCAACCATTTGAAACACTGAAATACGCTAAGGATGAGAAAAAGACAAATAAGGGCTCCACTTACGAGGAAATGTGAAAAGCCATAGTTTACAATAAATACAGAAAACATGAGCATGTGTTGTTGAGAGAGGAAGGGGGGAGGGGAGGGGAAGGGGGGAACTGGGTGAGAAGGGAAATGAATGAATGGAATGAACAAAACAAAATAAAATAGCAGCGGAAAGAGATGGTGCATATATTGTAGCCTATCTTTGCCACTTTAAGTTTACTTAAATCACAAAGCCAATACATCATCAGACATGAAAGACATAACACATGACTGATTCTGAACCGGAGGGAACGGGGGACAGCACTAGTGGTCCACTATGTTCTGATCAGTAGGCAGTCCTGTGACAAAAATGGTGGGCAAATCCTGCAATCCAATGCGCAAAATATCTTGAGATTTAGTTTTCTTTTGTCTTTCTTTTTTTTTCTCCAGGCTTTCAGTGAATACAACAGTCAATTAGTATTCTTGCCCCGTAATGTATGCAGCTTGTACATAAGGTAAATTTCTGCTTAATCATGTGACAGTGGTGTTTATACTGACCTGTTCCTCTGAGGTATTTCTCGCCATGTTGCCGAAACTTAAAGGGTTTATTGACCCTAATTTTGTCAAACTGCCATAGGCATAACCGTAGCTCATTAGATGATCTTTCAACACTCAATGGAAATAATATTACTTGATAAGAGTATAAGAAAGTCTGTTGACACTCAATGTTGAACTTTTGTTACACAGAATGGAAGAACAGAAATCAAAGGCCACATGGCCCATTCATGTCCTATAAAATATTTTGAAGTCTGTAATCCAACATAAATAATGATCCAGGAGGGGAATATTAAACAGTCTTTATTATTCCTTTATTGAATAATAAACTGATTACCTACATGGCCCACTTAAAAAGTTTCGCACTGACCGGCAATCAAACCGTGAAGGGTAAAAATGAACTACAATCATGCATGGATGAAAGCTAAAGCAATCTCTGCATCTGTTTGTTTCAGACAGCTCACTTGTGCTCTCATTGTCTGTCATCTTTAGACCAGTTATACATATTTCTTTGTAGCCACAACAAGTCGAACGCTGACCTGTCTTATCTGAGAAAAATGATCTATATCCATGTGGCTTGAAGGGTGATAGCTTACAATTTACATTGAGATACTCTATAAATAGCTTGGTCCTTGGAATTTCGCTGGGTTATGGTTATGGATGAATGTGCAAAAGATGGTCTGTGTGTAGGAGGTGACAAATTAACATCCCTATGTAACTGTTTGTGAGTACAGCCCCTCAATCAATGACTGGTTTCAAGTATTATGTGCGAAGAAGGGATGACATTAGGGGAAGGATTTAACGAAGCACATCTGACTTAGGCCTTCATATTGCGTCATTCAGCAGGCTGGGTGGAGTCAATGATCACTAGTCAAAATGAAACTAAGTACTAGCACCGGCCATTCGTCGAGATAACGTCCAACAGGAGGTTGAAAGATGTATAGAACATAACTGGCCATTCTAGTACAGACTGGCATCAGCAGTTCACCGTAGACTGTAGCTGATTCGCAGGTCTAGAGTTAAGCCATCCCCTTTTTCAGGAGCATGGTTCAATCTGACTGAAACTCTCGCAAAATTGGTATTGCTGACAATTATATCACATTCTCTAGATCAAGATCTACATGGGGGCAAGTTTCTTAAAGTTCATCACATAACAAAAAAGAAGGAGTTGATCTTAATACATGAACCAAGTTGATGGCATGAGATGGGAGACAAAATTGCTGATTCTGGCCAACAATTTACCACTGTGCTCACTACAGGTAAAATTGATATATAGATATGTAGATCTAGATCTAGATTTAGATTTGGGGATCTACTCTTGGTGTTCAGATTTTGCTATGGAATGGTTTTGGATGGGACTATGAGTAGATCTGCTGGAAATCAGACAATGGCTGTAATGATCAGATCCACACTGACTGGCTCCACCCCTGTGAATTCAATAAAGTTTGTATGAGATCAAGATCTCTGATTCTGATTATTAACTCAAGAACTGCGAACCACGTATTTATACGACAGGTAAAGCGGATCCTTGCATGCGACGCCCGTGTTTATTTGTGGGGGCTCCTCGTTGTGCTGTGATATTTCTCACCATGTCAATTAAACTTGGGGTTTATCGGCCTCGGTTTTGTCAAATTATTGCCATAACAAGTATGCGCAGCTCAACAGACACTTCTTCACAAGGTAAAGGAAACTTTACCCATAGAACAGTGAGAAATTCCATGCCAAAAGATGAAATCCTCTTGAACGGAAGAGAAGAACAGAAATCAAAGGCTGGTCTGACACTACAACAAAAAGAAATTATATTATGATGCGAAGGAGTATCAAATATATGCAGTCTCTTTGTTTATACCATATTGAATAATAACACAGACTCCTCTGACCACTTGATCCACTCAAAAAGCGCTCAAGCTGTTGAGAGCACAAGTGAGCTATAATTGCTACGAATGAAAGCTAAAGTAGCCTATATATCTATTAGTTTATATATCAGATACCTCTCTTGTGCTCTTACTCTGTGTCATCATTAGATCACTTGTATATACACTCTTGACGATAAAGCTATTTTAGATCTAGGCTGGCAGTCAATGATGAATTCATCGAAACTAAACATGTTAAAACGTAGG
>JBCEWB010000001.1:4207330-4219385 GCA_039654565.1 Peronia peronii
ATCAGGGGAGGTAATTCAATAATTTAACTTGCATCCTGGTTTCAATTTAGCCTCTTCGGATACAACAAACTAGCGATTGAACGAAAATGATTTCCATTCCCCGCAAATTTCATTTTAACTGTGTTAGAGTGTATATATATCGGTCGTGTTAAACCCCTTTCAATCCTCTTGTTGTGAAGTAGACTTTCGTGTGCTTTCAGTCACTATCGATTGTACATGTATCTTTGCTGGGATCATGATGGTTATCATTGTCCATCTCTAGATCTAGATGTGTCCCCATTAAGAAAGATTCTGTGTCTCACAAAGTGGTTACTAAATTCTTGTCCGGATTTTTAAGCTAGTCGAGCCTTTGATTAGCAAGATGGTAAGAAATGTTTCAAAGTTGAAACATCCTTATTGAAATTTAAAGAAGATTAAATGGTAAAGTAGGTGTGTATTGTTTATTTCGAACGTGTCATGCATCTCACAAAATCTGTGTTCTACAGCATAAAAAAAAATATATAATACAATTAAAAGAAAGAAAAAATTGCTCACTGTAACTTTTGGAATGTAACCAAGTGCACACATTAATGTCCTCATGATGTTTGGTGATTTTAAATTTAAAAAACATGGATATTTTTCATAAATGCAGTTGCCTCCTGAACATCGGTAAACCTTGTTCTTTTTCCAGGTTTTCCTTTTCTTTTGAACTAGATAATCTTGTGGCTCTGTCGTGAGGATAAGCAGGCCTATGTATATGCATCCACAGAGACTGGAAAGTTATGTGACAGATAATACAGTTTAGGCACTTCCAGTAATCAGAACTTCGAAAAATACTTTTCAGTTATGTTTTTGGAAGTTATATGTGGGATAGAAATTTCAATGTCTTCTCTTATCTTTCTGATCATATCCTTTGACATTAATTTTCTTGAAATCCTTTACAGTTCATGATTACTGCTGTCATGGATTTTTTTCTATGTTTAGTGGGTAGCAAATTATTAAGGACAGATGCTATTGTCCTGCTCATAATTATTCTTCTACATATTTTCAGGTATGCAAATGTATTTCTTCATCCAGTCACAGATGACATAGCTCCTGGATACCGCAGTGTTGTTCTCAGGTGTGTTATTTTCTTTTTTCAGTCTGTTTCTTATTTATTTTTTTGTTTGTTTTTTTTTATTTGTTAGATTTTCTTTTTTTAAGTTTTTTAATATCTTCCACTATATCATATTGCTTTAAAGAAGTTAACTAGAAGATTAGTATTGTGAGGAAGAGGGAGAGATTGTTGGGATTTCATGGTCAGTGTTCTCTTCATTGAAACTTATCATATGCTAAACCATGGTTTTCTTTCAATAACAAGCTCATGTGAAAACACGAAAAATACATTATACATTCTCATATTATCACATGCATCTTGTGCCAGTTTGAAGGATTATCTTGTTATTTTACAAATGTGACTAATTGTCTTTAGAATAATCAGTGGCATGTAAGTTTTTTGATTCATTGGTCAGATGATATACTAAAGTCAAATACTCTGAATTTCTTGCCACAGAGTATTTTGAAGCTGATTTTTGCGATCCCAGATAAAAGACTTAGTCATGGATTTTGCAGAACATTTTCTCAAATGGAGGACTTTTGGTGGTGCCCCACTTGTTTATCTTTGTCTTTGAAGTCAGTTTACTTCAGCTGTCTGCCCCATTTGCTCATAATATTATTCAGGATAGAAGTTTAAAAGGCCCAGGTAAATTTGAAAGTTTTCGTCTCCTCAGACCAATGGACCTCAGCACAATAAAGAAAAATGTTGAGTTGGGCAGTATTCGAACAACAGTGGAATTTCAACGTGACATGATGTTGATGTTCACTAATGCCATTATGTACAATTCCTCTGACCATAATGTCTATAAAATGGCTATGGAAATGTATGATGATGTAATGCAGCATATTGAAGTGAGTATTTCAACTGTAGTATTTCTTCTCAAAGCTAGTTTTCTTATCATATCATGCTGGTAATGACAGACCTCACGTCATTGTTGCAAGTCACCATTGCCCAACAGTTTTGTGAAGGAATCACTGTAATAAAAATTGACCCTAACAATACAGAATATTATTTCCTGGAGACTTGCACAGATGATGTGGTTTCTCTCTTAATTTTTACTCTGATCTAGGTCTTTTGCTTGAACTATGATTCAAAACATAAATTTTTTTTTTTTTCTTCATTCATTACACGCTTTCTTTTTCGGGCTGTCATGTCATATCATTTGAGATGTGCCACAGTGAAATCAGGCACTAGTAAATTTTTTAGCATATAGAGTTACTGATATCACATTAAAGCTTACTGATTTCCTTTTCAGTTGGTGCAAAAAATCTTTATCTTACCTTACAAAGAATTTGATCCCCATCATGTATTGGCATTTAAAGAGAGTGGCGGTGACCCGCTTCTGCATCTGAGTTTAATGAGAAAACGGCTGATCAATTTTATTAGTCAGTAATTCTCATTTAGATCATGTGAATAAATTACAATTTTTGGACTTAACTCACGATATTTCAGCAAATGTATCTCTGAAATACGTTTTTCAGTGTACTAAAAAGAGCTTTGTGAAAAATAAAATCTTTAAAAATGCATTAAAAATTTACTCCTGTTGAAAAAATCATAATTATTTTCTCTGGTCGTGTCAGTTTAAATGAGTGCTGATTTCATCGTGACACATTGCATGCATGTTTTAGTGAAATATACCTCAAAATAGAAAGTGTAAGTAGTTATGTGTCTGGTATTTAACATAAGTGGTTGTATTTATTGATTCTTTTCATATCATCTCATCCCACAATTTGTTATTGAATTTTAGCAATATGTCAACACACAGATGATGATTCAAACTACCGATGCCAAAAATCTGAGACAATCACGAAGACCTGATGTATCAGATAAGGTAATGAATATGAGGAATGACGGCAGGAATGGTTAGTGCTAATGGGCTGCAAGTGCCATTACATTATAATATGAAATTGGACATAGTTGACAATTTTCACAACTTTGCTTCATCAGATTTCAGCATTACGGCACTTGAGCTCCATTTAGAGCTGACCAGTTTTTACAACAGTTATATTTTGCAATTGGTTGATTCATGCTCTTTCATTTCATATTTTGATTAGATATCTCTGGTTTTTGTACCCTTGATATCAAGTAATATTCAATCGTTTTATAATAATGTGTACTTCTAAGTAATTTGTCTGCCAAACTATGGTGCACTTATAGCCTTGTTAGAAACAAAATACTGTTGAGAAAGAGGAAACTTCATATGAAAATGATGTAAGCATTTATCTAGGCAAATGTGAAGTACGATTTGTTTCACAGATGATGTAATAACTGTATTTTCAAAGTTGTCTCCTTCTTTTCTTTAAAGGATTGACAAGCGTCTACACCATAAAAAATTTGCAGATCACGGAACAAATTGTTGAAAGGATGCAAAGTGATTAAGCAATATATCTCATAGTTCATGTAGAATTTCAAGATCCTTTTCCTTCAATTGCACTGCTTGTTCAGTAACATTTATACCCCTCACGAATATTTTTTTATAAAGATTTATGACAAATTTTTCAAGTATGGATATGAATACAGTTGCAAGCTTATATCTAGTAGTGCATGTATGAGGGTTTTTTATTTGACTTTTACAAGAAACAGATTTTTATGTAGTTCTTCTTTCTCTTCCTCCCCCCCCCCCCCTCCTAAATAAATAATAAAAAAAAGAAATGAAATACAAATGCATGAAGTAACTCAGGCTCCTGAAGTCAAAGACTGAGTTGAAAATATCTTAAAGAAATTAGAGAAGCTACAGCAATGATAGTCATTTTGCATCATGTTTCTTTTCCACATTATAGGAGGATGATGTCAAAAAGAGAAGATTGTCCGTTGAGCAGTCGGAAGGTGGAGGCAAGACCAAGAAGAGAAAGACACGCCTTGATGAAAGTTTCCCATGAATTTTTGCGTTTTATTTTATTAGATGTCTGTAGTTTTAAAAAAAAAAAAAGAGAGAGAGAGTGATTCACTTCTGTGTTGGCAATAAATGTGTATAAATGTTAAACAAGAGCTTTCTTTAATTTTTCAATGACTAAAAATGTTTCACATACAGTGGAGTCCGCTTAAGATAAACCTCTCGGGACCGATCAACAAGTTTATTTCAAGCAAGGTTTATCTTAACCATTTTTAGGAAAAAAAAACTCTCACAAAAGAATAAGAGGTGGATGATATGCACAGTAGGCTCCTCTGTTGTTATAAACTGTCTGCGTGACCCTCGCCACAAAAGCAAAACTCATTGTCATTTTGGAATGGATTAAATAATTTTTTACTTTGAGATCGGTTCCATGGCCACTGGTGAAGTGTAGGAAAAGAAAAGAGCGAAACTACACTTGTTTGTACTGTAGATATACCGCTTGTTTGGGACTGGGAAGGGAGAGGCGGCACCAACAGTGCATGCGTGCATGAGCGGTGGTGAAAAGGGAGGCTAGGCTAATCATCAAGTGGGCCTCACATGCAGAGACTGCGTTGTTCTAGTTGTAATACAAGGTAGACAAAGCATCGCCCTTCCCAACCTACACTTCCCTCCTCCTACTCAACCCCTTTCTGCACACATCGCCCTTTGAGTACATCATCAAGGCGGCAGGCAGTGTACTGGTTGTGGGCCGACATGAAGGGTTTATTTTAAGCGGAGGTTGCGTTGTCGGCATTTGTTTTAACCAGTCGTTGATTGGTGATGGAAGAGAAGGGAAAAAATCGGGACCACGAGGAAAGTTTATTTTAACCGATGTTTTATCTTAAGCGAGTTTATCTTAAGTGGACTCCACTGTATTCTTCGTATTTGATTATCCTACATGGTTTTCAAGTTTGTCTTTGTTTTGTTGCCAAACTAGTTGTCAGTGACTGAAGTAGCATGTTTGATGGAACAGAAACTGGAAATTCTGACAAAATTTGTAAACAGTTTAAAAAATAATTGTAATTCATTTTTCAATAACATTGATATAAAAAAAAATTTCAAATGTTAATCTCAAGTCACAATACAATTTAAGCTGAAACAACATACAAATGGGCAATGAGGTTAAGTGAGGTTGTCCTTGCACATACCCATGCAAAACAAATTATAACTATTTGTACAGATCTTCTCTTTCTTTTACACATGAAAACAATACATCAAGATGTCACTGACTCTTTGTACTTGTTGGAAAAAAAGAAAATCTGTTACCTCTTATCTTTTCTTGTATTATCTCCCATAGACTGAAGCACTAGAAATGTCTCTAAAGAAATGGCAAGTTGTAATTTACAGAGCACTCTACTGTGAAGATACCAAATTTCAGAAGCATATGATACATAGTTTTATGGGTGAATAACTCAGAGATAAGGGATTATGACAACATCTTAAACTTTTATTCTAAATTTTGATTTTGCATACCTCAAAACTTGGCTGATAAAAAGATAAAGGCAATAATTTAACTGCATATTATTTATTACACTCAGTGACTATAACTCTCAACTTTTCACTCTCAATTCTTCATTTTGCACAATTTACAAATTCATTCTGACATTGCATGCCTCAAATATTGGCACTTCTGACTGACGAAAATCAATCATGGTGGTATTCCCAAGGCTCTGTTTTATGGAATTAGCTGATACCAAGATACAGACTGATTCTCTACATTTTGTTTATAAATGACAACCCCTAACACAGCTGCTCCTTAGGTTATATGCAGTTTCACTAATATGCCAAAATAAATGTCATAGCCAATTATTAAGTCCTGCAAGATCTAAAAATTAAGACCTTTTAAATAATATACATCACTGTTCAGCGACATAAACTATAAAAACAATTTGACATTGACACTGCATCATTCATTCGTTTCATATATAGGTATATGTAATGTATAAATCATCACAGCTGGTAATATGGAAAAATTAGAGAAATTGTAGAGCATTTCTTTCTTTCTGACTGCATGAACCGACTTGTATGACTGGCTGAAGTTTATTTTAAAGTTGGATTTTGACATGTCATTTTGTAACTCTCAAGTCAAAATCCTGGAATTTAAATGAAGATCTTGTTTTAAATCGAATCAGTTCATTTTCACACTCAATTCCCATCACTTAAATGGGAGTATACCTGTAGCAAACAAAAATTTGCCTCCAAAACTAACTGATGTGTTAGGAGTAACTACTACATTTTCTGTTGAAATATCTGATTCTCTCTCATCAGAATTCTATATGTATATCAGTATTTTCTACCTCTATTATGTGTGGAATATTACTGGTCAAACAGTGGTCCATATAATGTTGGCCAAACAGATTGCAAAAGATCCATTTTCTTGTGTGCTGAGTGCTAGATTGGGCAACTTATGCCAAGCATTTCAACATCAACATTCTCAAGTCACACCCATATTTCTGTCATGATACCGACTATGCTTCACAAATTTATTCATGATGGATCTATTTCTGTTCGCTGACAAAACGAAAACATAATTGACTAAATAATTGTAAATATGTTCCAAACAGATAAGATTATTTCATACGGTACATCGCATGCTCAAAACGCATCTTTCCATAATATCCATGTCTCCTTCATAGCACCACCCATAGTCTTACTGTATATGTTCTAGCTTCAGTGAAAACTTTCTTTTAAACTACACCTTTACAAAACCCTCTGATGCTGCCAAGCTGAACAGGAAGTTTTCGGTGGCAGGTGGCATCTTCCTCTCTTTTAAAGTTTCCAATGTCAGTGACAACTTGCCATCTTCATCCTCAGTAGCCAGTGATTTGAGATTGTTCAATAAATCTTTTGTCTTATTTGTGATCTCCTGAACAGCAACAAAAATGAAAGTGTTTCAGAAAAATATACAGTACTACGATGGTCTTTTCAGTTGTTTTAAAATGCTGTGAAGCATGTTATTCCATAAAATGAGATTATCTCACTGAATGCATAGTCTGAAATCTCAATGTACACTTTCTTCGTTAGCATTTTTTTTTTTTTTTCAATGAACCACTGGACGACATGTATTTCCTTGGGAAAAAAATGAAGACATGAAAATTACTAACTTGAATCTCGGTTTTGGAGAGAGCAAAAGTCTTATAATCAAAATAATTTTATGAGCTAAATGCACTTTATATATGTAGTTATCTTTGAAAATTGACACATACCTTTATGACATCGATATCTTCTAATCCATCTTCGTCTGCCTTCTCAACCATCAACATTGCAATATCCTTATGCAATTTTCCCATTGCAAGTGATTCTGAAGTTAAAATGAAAATGAGAAAAAAAACCCACATGAATGTACAGGAAGAGTGCAGACTACATGTAGAAGAGTGCAGACTACATGTAATTACTTATAATAAGAGAAAGTAGAGATTCTAAAGGGAGTCCTGACAATGACATCCTCCCATTCAATGATGCTGCACTCTCAATCAGCTTTTGTGTAGATTGGAGTTTTCACCTCAAAATGGTGATAGTTTACCTCATAGCATTAGATAAGTGATATGTTTCATTTGCTGGACGTGCAGGCCTCTGACTTGATACAGAACCTTTCCTCAAACATTATCAATCACTGGGAAGGTGAAAGCTTGATCGTGTAAGTGAAATTTTCATCTATCTATCAACATATAGCAACATATATGGGCAATTCCATATGTGACGGACAGACATTTCAGAAAATTTTTCTCCTTTTATCCACTCATATCTTTGACACCAATCATGATATAGAAAACAAATTTGCTGTGATAAAATATCTTATGTAGCCCTGTAATCCAGTACAATTTGACGGAATGCCATCAAGTACATGTACTTGTGGAGTTATGGGTCCAAGAAGATTTTGTGATGGACTGACATTGTGTCAACCTGATCTTTTAGGTACCTGAGGACAGAGCCTAATTGTTCTGAAGTTTGAAGAGTTAAGATCTTCATCTCTCAAATGAGATAGATGAGTGGTTGGACTACATATATAGAGCAAATTCATAACAGTTTATCGATTTGCCTTCACATGGTATAGCATTTGATGAGTGTGACGGACTGACATTTATTTTGTGACGGACTGACGCCTCTGAATAAATGCCTGTACACATGGCTTTCTGTAAATAAATCAACCACTCATTGCTTCAATAATCATTATATAACTGACAGAAACATATTAACATCAAATGAAACAATTGATAATAAGAAAATTGTAAGCACTCAGTACATTATGCAATATAGCCATGAACTGATCAAACCAGCAGACAGTATAGGAATTTTATTCAGCCAGTATTCAGGGCTGTTCTGACATAAAATAATAGGCTTTTTAAAGTAATCAAATTACATGCTAATTGAAATCTCATTCGTCTACCAGATGGAAAAACTATCTTTTGACTATTATTCAGTGTCTTTTTATACTTAATGCATTTGTAAGCTACTTTAATTTCATTGCTTTAACCAACTGAAAATGGATATCTGCCTTTGCAAAAATTTCGTCATCAACATCTCTGTTATATCTGGAAAGCCTGTGATACAGATTTGGAAAGATCTCTAAACTGAAACTTTATTCTCACGTCACTCTGTCTCAGACACTCAAGTACTCGGTCAATGTGATTGACATGATCACAGAAAACAGCATGCATGTAATATTTTTCTTTGTCAATCTCCATACTGTGCCTGTCACAGATGTACCTATCATTACAGCTTTTATTTCCAAAGCTGTGTGTCATTCAGTCTATTACTATTAGTCTAACACTAGTAATAGACTGAATGACACACAGCTTTGGATAGTGCCATATCAAAATTGGCATATTAGATGACTGCTTCAGAGTCAGTCTCTACAGAATGAATCTTTTATGATTTGAGTGTGATTCCATCACAATTCTCATCCACTTCTATGACAACACCCTCAATTTCTGGGTCATCTGAAAGCATGAGTATTAGCCCTGTATTTTTCTCTATCACAAATTTCAGTTAAGCCATCTTCTTGACTTCACAACCCATTGACTGCTTCTATCTCATGAAATGTGACAAATTTATGCATGCTGATGCTCCTAATGGAGTCAAGATGTAACTTGTTGAGATTGCAAAGTTGAATTGCCTCATTTGACAGGTCTGAGAGGGTACATTGGGAAATATCAGTCCGTCACAGTCAGTCTGTCACACTGGTATGTCAGTCCGTCATGCTCATTTCTCAGTATTCATGAACTTCTGAGCATAATTGACTATACCATCTCAGAAGGCATGTCTTGAATGCAGAGATTCTGATGACAGGGAAACAAAATAGCACCAGTATGTGTTCTGCAGCGCAACTTTCTTGAAAATTTGTGTGATGGACTGACATACCTGTTGGAGGGTTCTAAAATATTGATCAAAATCCAGCAAAATAATTCCCAACCCCACTTTGAATTACACAGTGGTGAAAAGGAATGCATGGGCTACTATTCTGCAAAAAATTACTGGCTTGAATAAGTCTGTGCATAACTGGACACATAAATGCTTAGTAGTGAGCTTCATAAATGACATCTTAAGTTGACACTATCCATCAGGAGAGACAGTGAAAAATAGATAAATCCCACAAAGGTCAGAAAATTTTTAATTGATGCTGGTACAGAAATGGTTCTTCTTTAAAAGTTACTCATTATGTTCATGTTTGTTGGCATTTCAATTTTGACCCTCAGGTTGACCTTTTCGTGAAAAAGTCCATATAAAAACAATGTATTTCTCAAACAGATCACACAAATCTTTCAGGTAAACAGATTTATGCTAAACTGTAGCCTACATTCTCATTAAGTTACGAAAGTACATGTACATGTAGCTAACTTTTCTTATTGATAATTTCATCTTCTCTCAATTACACCGCAAGCCTCCAACTCTCACCTTTTGCATGTGTTGCCACTGAAATCTGACTAGCTGGCACATTAACAAACACATCAAATAAGTCAGTCCTGGGGAAAAATATCCAAGTCATTGAATAGAAAAAAAACGTCAACAGGATGATGAGATGTTTTTAAACAGGCAACAATCAGAATTACCAGTACTAAAACAGCATTAGATTACATTTTTTTTCTCCAAAGAAACAAAAATAAATACAACAAAAAGATTTTTAAAAATCATGTTGAGTTCCAGAAATTAAAATATGAATTTCTGAGCTAATGTCTCTGTTCATTTTTTTTTGTATTTTCTTGTCTCCTATTGTAACTAATTAATGATGGGTTCATCAAAAATATGTTTTCTCTGTCTGTTAGATATCTAGCTTATCAACCAAGTTCAAGTTTAAATCTTGAATTGTCCTCCAGGGTCTGCTCAAATGATGCATGATATAGCCAAATTCTTATGAAACACACCTTCCTTCCACAGCAGCCTCTGTGAAGCCAGCCACATAGTGTGAATTTGACTGAAGGAATTCTATTTCGTTGTCAGTTAAGTGGACGTTTGGATGTACGATGTTCCAGTTCTGTCGATGCCAAGCAAAGGCAGGAATTGATCTGTAATAAAGAAAACAATATATGCAATTGTTCTTTTCTGATCAAAATAATTAACTTCAATCTTCAGTGAAGCTGCAGACTTAACTGTAAACTTGTTTCAAACATGGTCAACATGAAACCTGAGCTTGATTATTTCTCTCTCAGGTAACTGCACAACATACCAGTCACCAAGAGGTAATAGCAGCCTTAAAAGTAATTGCAATGGTGTTTTTTTTCTTGTCTGTTTTATCATGGTCTATCAAAGGCAGAGGTAATATGTCTATGAGAACTGAAGCAAAGGAGAATACCAAAACTTCATGAGCACATCTGATTCATGTAGGCATATACGACAGCTTAGTATTATTATCACTATTTAATGGTTTGACAAAAGCAAGGAGAGATATTTCAAAGATAAGCCATTATAAGAGAAATTTATATACATTGTATATGTATTTGGTTACAAACTTTTCCAAATTAAATTTATTTGATATGAGATAATTTGTTATAAAAGACATAATGACAAAACTATACACGTAGTTTGTATCACTAAGTCCTTTGCAGGAAGATTCCCTTACCAGTTAAAAATATGTTTTGAAATTAGATGTTTTCATCACATAGGTAACTTAAAACTTACTGAGGATAAAATAAGGAAAACATACAAATCTGGATTTAGGATAAGGACTCTGTCAAAGGATCACAATTGAAAATAATCCTGCTCACCTTGTGTAATCAAGTAAGCTATTTAATGAATGAGGTGGGAAATAGATGGCTATCCTTTTCTTCAGCAAAACAGCAGTGTAAATCAGAATGGTTTCTACTCCAAAAGTCTGTATAATGTCTGCAAAGTTCAAATAAAATGGTATCATTATGTCAGATGGATTATCAAACACAGTCAAGTCCGCTTCAATCAAATTTGCCGGGACCACCCTACTGAGTTCGATTTATGAGAGTTCGTCTTCCAGTTTTTTTAACAAGGGAAACAGCTCTCGAATGACCTATGGGGCAAAAAAAGAAGGAGGCTGCCGCTTTTTCTACATGTTCCCGATTTTTTAATATCATCGTCAGTGTATTTGGGGAATGCCATACTTTTCAGCTATGGTCTTCTTGGACATCGCACCTCTGTCTATTTTCTGCACCATTTCCATTTTCGACTCAATGAAAAGAGCCATCTTCTTTCTCTTCAATGGGTTAAAGGAAGCCATCAAATAGATCTAGTCTATAAAATAAAGCTAGTCAACCGCAGGCGAAAGAGCGAGCACGATGTAGAAACTGACCAGACCTATACCGTCACAGTGCTAGAACCAAGTAGATAGTGATTGTTAACACAGGCGCAACGCCTTACAGGGTTGCCTACACACGTGGTATCTTAACAGTACCTACACGCACATGTTTGACCGTGTCTACCTGTACTGTAAGGCTCGGTGAGGACGCTTGATTATCGATCGATTGCTCCGGCATCACTGCTCCTCATACGTTGCCTCTCCCACCCCCCCCCCCCCACAACAACTAGGCCCACTTAACACCACAGCGGGGGGCATATTCACAATACATGTACAGTCGAGTCCGCTTAAATCGAATTTGCCGGGACCAACCTAATGGGTTTGATTAAAGAGAGTTCGTCTTCCA
>JBCEWB010000001.1:4221500-4234831 GCA_039654565.1 Peronia peronii
TTTTCTTTTTTTCCCCCCCCCCCCCCCCCCCCCCCCCCCCCCCCCCCCCCCCCCCCCCCCCCCCAAAGCTCTACTAGTGGGAATCACTAGTGGCCTTGTGGCCGATCCTTCTCGTTCTCGCTCGGCTGTCTGTCTCAAAGTCACGAGCCGAGCAGTAGGATTTCTCTTCTCTGTACCGGTCCCAGCAAGAAGTAAGGTGACTTCCCGAGCTTCTCTCTCGGTAACAGAAATGTACTGCTCACCCACCCCTAACATTCAACCTACTAGACTTTCCTGGGGACTCCATCTCAACTGGTGTCATCTCCATTAAACTTGGGACTGAACTTCTTTCTGCCTGGTTCTTGACATGACCCCAGTTTGCTTTCTTGACTTCTTCGGTGGTAGTGTTTTTCCTTCGAACTTTCACCCCAAGTATTTTTGTCTTTCTGGTCTTTCACTCCGTGATCTCAAAATGGCCGTCAAAACAGTGCATCAGATTCATAAGTCCTAGGCATTTGTTAAATAGTTGGTTAGTTTTAAATTTCCTGTGTTAGTTTGCTGTACACTGGTACCTTGACTTGCGAGAACTCCAGCGTATGACATTTCCGAGATACGAGTCCTGATAGTCAATGTTTGTGAGCCAAAATCCAAGATACGGACGAGCTTCAGGTACACCACCATGAGAAAATGTTGCAAGCATGGTGAAAAAAGCTGGGGGGGGGTGGATAATAAAGCAAAATGTGGCAAGTGAGTTCAAGTCATCTAATCTCCAAGGTAAAACTTTATAAAACCAGTTTATTTCTCCATTCTCTTTTATGTTTTTATATATTTGTTTATAAATACAATCTTCTCTTTGGAGAAACACGTGGCAAAAAATAAAAATTGTGTTTTTGCTGTGGGGGGAGAGACCTATTATTAGTGGCATTTTAATTAGTTTCAGTGCAAAAATTGATTTGATATACAAACAAATTGAATTATGAGCTCTGTCACGGAACGAATTAACCTTACAGCTGAAGGTACAATTGTACTTATTGTCAGTAATAATATATAAAAAAAAACAAAAATACAGGACTATAATACTAAAAGAGCATTTATGAATCAAAGGCAAAAACGACAAGCACAAAAAGTTTTCTTCACTGAATGGTATGCCTATCAATTATTCAGATTTACAAAAGAAATCAAATGAAAATTGTTAACTATGTCATAGATGATAGGAAATGAGCAAATTTTGGCAGAATCTCTTGCTAGTGTTAGGTGTTTATTGTCTGCTATATTTCAGCTCCCGATGTCAAAATGAAAAAATTAGAAATGTCATTATCTTAAGCTTCTTCTAATCAGTTTCATCGTAAACCAAAAGATAATATAGTGAAAAAACTATTGTTTGCAAGATTGCCCATTTTTCTTCCCGTGGAAGGTGATTTAGAAGGAAAAAATCCAGTGTACAATCACTGCACTCAATGGGTGTTATCTGCAAGAAAATAAAACACGGGAAGACATGCGTGCAAAGTCTAAAAAAAATGCCGTAAACACGGAAGCACTCTAAGTGACGAAAATAGGTCTCTTGAGGATAATGATTCAGTGAACCATGTCAATATTTCGTGAACAATACTGTCCACAATAAAACCAAGGTGTTTGCTAGAAATGTGGCAGTTTTATTTTGTATTTGACTGAATCTAGATCAACAACAAAAAAAATTCAGTAAAGAATTTAATTCAATGATAAGATAAGATAGCAGTGAAATAAAGGAGGGAAGGATTTTCCTTGGAGAAATAAATATTTTCATTGGAAAGGTTTGAAACATCTTGAATTAAGGAAAGCATATGGTCTGATTGTTTGTAATAATTAGAGATCTAATCATGCTTTTTAATATTTTCTCTCTCTTCAGAGTCCTGATAGTGCAGGTGATCCTCAAGTCAAGAAGTTGAAGTTGGAAAATGGTAAGCAACATTTATTTTATTCATGAGAAGGGGTATGGTAGTCATTTTGTTTGCCTGTTTATTATTGACAGACACTGACACAGATTTACAGATACTTCACAGTGTCTGTGTAGAATTTTTTCTCCAAGTGCATCCAAAATGATTGCTATTCTCACTTGATATCTGTTTTGTCAAAAATATGTCTCAAATAAACAACATATTGCAGATGGATGAGAAAATGTCTCACTTTGGATTGAATCAATGGGGAAAAATACCCTACCACACACACACACACACAAAAAAACCCACAGAAATAATTAACCCCAAAAGTTTAAAACAGTAGTATTCATTTTGTTGAATGCTGTTTTTATGTCTTCACGGTTAGAATCAACAGGTAAATTAATAGTCTCATATGTTCTGCCGTCTTGCGTTTTTTTAGTTTTTACAGGGTTTCAAGATTGATGGTTCCTCTGTCACTTCATCATGAGATTTGCTCAGTATCCTGTGGCTCAGATGTTGCGTTCTACTAATGAGAACCTTGTGATGCTTTTGTAATGTTTGGTTATTA
The DNA here is from genome assembly GCA_039654565.1 of Peronia peronii. Taxonomy (NCBI): domain Eukaryota; kingdom Metazoa; phylum Mollusca; class Gastropoda; order Systellommatophora; family Onchidiidae; genus Peronia; species Peronia peronii. The sequence goes on from JBCEWB010000001.1 coordinate 4,223,964, forward strand.
TATTATTATTATTTTTTTTTTCTGAGAAAAATATTTGCAATTTGTACATGAATCTGAGTGAATTTTGTTGAGACTGAGAAACTGAAAAAAATGGCTATCCCTGGATAAAAATTTATATTTTCAGCTCATATTTATATTGTCAAAAAATGTCAGCATAAGTTTGGGGTTTATTCAGACCATATTAAATTCTTCTGGTGCAAGGAGCAGCAAAAACAGATCTTGAAGACGTAAGGCTATCCAGTTTTCATACAGAATGGCAAACATAAGTCTAAGCATATCCTACTGGAGGCTTGCAGGGTCATTTTGCCAAAGTGCATTGAAGCCATGATATGTGTACTTCATTTCAGGTTGCACACAACTTCAAAATTAGATTCTGTGTTCCATGTGCTTTTGCAACTTCTTTTCCAAGGCAGATCAAGCCTGATATTATCATCATGGATGAATTTCATGATATGACTTTGGAGTAGCAACACTGGATAATGTTATGGTATTATAGGATCTAGGAAATTTTTCGTGTTTGTGTCTTATCAAAAATTTATCTTCAAGACACTAAGTACGACTTTTCCATCATGATGACTTGTTACAAGAGCAGGAATTAAGGAGACTTAATCACAGAGAAAGAGATTAACTATGACTTAGATTTCTGATGTCGTAGTCACAATTGCTTAATAGTTTAAATAAACTTGCATATTGCTTGGGGATCTACAAAGTTAGAGAAACAAATATTCAAAGAAAAGAGAGAAATATATATATTCATTACGGGTGGTTTTGACTTACAAGAAACATACCTTTGAAAACAGTGAGTGAATTTGTATCATTGAAATATAAGAAGATTCTGATGTAAAAGATTTAAAAAAGTGAAATGTAAGAGAATTTCAGGCTGATGAGTTTGTTCTCCGTAATGTAAATAATAGAATCACTTACTTTATATATTTAAATAACATTGTACACGAAAGCAGGTACAAGGTATTTTCAGGCCCTGAAGTAGTTTTGTGAAGTTATTTTTAGTTATCTATTACTTTCAGTTCATGTGAGCAGTTGTGATTTTTTATCAGCAGAAGATGTTTTCAAAATATTACTGAAGACATGCTCTGGACAGTTGATTTTATGTGCGAAAGAGAGAAAAAAGAACAAAGATGTGGAGATTTCGAGATACGACATGATAGAAGAATGCAACAAACACAGTTAATTTTAACTCAAGTTTAAGTACAGTAATAGACTTAAACTCATCCAATATCAAATATTTTATTTCTCAAACTTTATTATTGCTATAGCAGACAGGTTGGATTTCTCGTAATATCCTCCCGCAGACACTTTCACGTAAGTTGCCTGTTTGAGGTTTGATTATACTATGACAATGAATGATACACGCCTACATTTTTCTGTTTATGCCACTCTGAGATATGGTAAAATGGGATAATGACCATTGGTGTCTTTGCAAATGGTATTTTGCTAATTTCCCCTTATAGAAATAATAGTTGCCATTTTGTTAACCAAATTACTTCTCTTGCCAAGTTCAAGAGATAATACAAGCATGGTGAAGAAGGAAAAAAGTTATTTTTTCTTTTGTTGTTTGAAAAATGAGTTGGAAAATTCTGAAGAATTCACCATGTGATGAATTTTTTTTTCTCATTGTGATAATTTTTTCCATATTCCTTTGCTCTAAGTTCCAAATAATTAGAGAAAATGTGATTTTTTTTTTCTTCTTCTTTGCAATGCCTATCTTAAATAGGTACTTCCTGCACTTGGTGAAGGGAAGTAACTTAGCTGGCTGAAAAAATGGCTCATTTATCCTGATTGTCCAATTCTCTTTCATATGTAAGCAGTTCTTTATAACTGTGTGTAGCTCTTGCTGGTACTTGTAGAAGAAAAGATGATATTCCCCGCATTCCAGAATATTTTCTCAGTAATTTGACAATTTCCAACATCCTTCTTTCTGCATGGTTATCATCAGTCAGCAGAATGGAAGGAAATGCATACAATTTTCTAGCATTGTATATAAATGGTTACAGAAGCAGTATGGAATAGTTTGTACCCTCAGAATACAACATGGTGTTTCGATTTGCATTTTGGCTAGAGATATAAAGTGGATATCTTTTTTATTTGTTGTCATGAAGGTATCATGATGAATCTCATGGAAAATTCTGTCAGTGTTAATCTCCGTTATGGTCTTAGGCAAAATGTGTTCACAGAAATAGCAGTCAAAAAACTATTGTTTTACTTTGATATTACATATTGTGATGTTAAGAGAGAAGAAATATCTAAAAGACACTTGCTTTTTCTTTGCTGCTTTGTACTTTCAGTCAGTGAGTTGATTCATGATGCAAGTGAGCCTGCTAGATGGACTCAGAATTGACAAGATGGTTGGGAATGGATTGTCAGAAAATAGTGTGATTTGAATTTTAATGTTGAGTATTTAGCTTATGTGCTTTTTTTTTTTTTTTTTTAATCAGTCCAGTTTGTTTTCATTCTACTGATTTTAGGACATTTTAGTAATGCAGGTTGGCCTGACTGAAAAAAAAAATATTGCTAGTGGTTTATATTTGTAGAGAGGACAATCAGTAGTCAGTAGTGTGACAAGTTATATCTTTACAAACACATACAGTCATATTTTACAGTCTCCATTAGACAGGTCAGGATACAAAAGCTATTACTCAAAATTCAGAAATAATTTTCTTTTTTTCTTTTCCTTTTTCCTCTTAATTTTTTGTTTTGTTTTGTTTTTTTCTATTAAACGCTTTTTTGATTATGCCGCTGTTTTGCAATCTTAGGAAATAATTAGTATTTGAAGTCACCCCTGAAAACTTACCAAACCATGAAAATTTTATACAGAAATCAAGCACATGAATACTACACTAAAACCTGACATGGAGTTTCCACTTTTTAGAAAGCTTTCAAACCATGAAGTCTTTGTGCCGTAAAAATCTGGTGGTTGCCATTGAAATGCAGTGATAAGGAGATACGGTTTTATAGATAGCAAGAATAAAATTACTGTGAGGAGATTTTTTTTTATTTAATTATTTTATTTTTTGGATATTATAACTTTGAAGGAAGGAAGGAAGGCTAGTAGTTACATGTGTTCATTTGTGCAGTGTTAATATAAAGTTAGGCTGTTCTTCCTGTAAATTGAAAAGTGCAGATGAATCTGATTTCCTGATTTTGTTGGTTCTGTTCTAAACCAGTTTCATCACATTGTATGTGAGGTTTGGATCTTTTTTTTTTTTTTTTTTCTCTTTATGTACTTTCAGCCAAAGTCACTTTGATCAGAAATAAACACTCGGATCTGCCCTCTCCCTCTGCTGTGAGTGGGACCAACATATAAGATGCCTAGGAGGAATTTTCATCTACTTCACTGCTCTTTATCCCATCGGCGTAAAAAGATGAAGTGTTTCCATTCCACTCACTATCTATTTTGTTCATAACACCAAAACGGCGTGGCGGTGAAAAAAATATGATGTGAAATTGAGCACTACAACCTTAATGAAAATGATCTTTTATATCAGCCGAAGATCTCTTGACTCCATTGGTTGGACATTTGTCAGGCTAAAGCCATCTTTTCTTGTGTTTTTGTTACATGTGCTATAGCATAGTGTAATTTACTTGCAAATGTTCATGCTTTTGATGACAAAGGCATTCTTTTATTAAACTTATCTCTTTCATCAGGAATATTTTGTTTTTCTCTCTTTCTTTTACATTTCAGCCTCAAGATCTTTGTAAGAAATGTGGCATCTTTGAGCTTGCAAATGGTTCTTCATGGATTTCTCTGAAGCATTTATACTTATTTTTTGCTGCCCCATTGATCCATATCTCTCCTTCTCTCCCTGATTTTTGTAATTTTATTTGTTCATCATAATAATTTTTGCCATTTTTTTTTTTTTTTCCCAATTGCAGTAAATTGCACCGGTCTTCTTCTTTGTCTAGTTTCGATGACATTAGGATGGTAAAATGAAGGAAGGAGTATCCTCACATACACCTTGACAAATACAAACACTGACACAAAAGGAGTTGAGGGTGGGAGGGCCTTACACAGAATCATATTTCCGTTTGAAATTCAGAAAGTAAAAATTTTTTTATTATTTTGAGCGTGATGACCCGGTGGTTTTATTTAAATTCAAGTTCGCTTATGCAAACAAGATATATATGAAAGATCGCGAGTTTCATATTTCAAACCTGCATTGTCATTTCGGATTGCTCAGGAGAAACAGGTTGTGAGGTTTGTATACACTGTAATGGATAACCATGTGTTGACCAAGTGGCTGCTGTCATCAACCCGTCAAAGGATTCCCTTGTATTGGTGAAATCTACATGAGTAATGTTGTGTTTTTCTCTTCTTTTTTTCTGTGTGTTTCATACAGTCATAAGAGAAGGGCTTTTTGCATTCTACCATACCTCAAACTACCAGGATTTTTGTATGGAAGGCATGCAACTCCGGCATCCGCCATAACTCATTGTAAAGAAAGTGCGGCGGAAATACAACCTTGGATGCGGTAAACATTAGAATTTTGATGTCCGATGTGTTTCAGACTTCTTGATGAATGTCAAGTGCAGATTTTCAATTCATTGAAAAAAGGCAGTTGAATGCAAGAAATCGTTGTGAGTAAGCACTGGTATCATTGTGAAAATTGTTTCTCTACAGGCCTTTTTTCAGTGATTGAAAATCTGCAGTGTTCATGTTACCTTCCAGTGCCAAAAAATCCTTATACAGCCATGACAACTGACAGTTACATGAACTCTAAAATTGCTGTTATTAGTAGAATGGGGGACAAAATCGCATGCCATCTTCTATAGTTTTGGATACCACATCAACACCAAAGCACGGGCAACTTCACAGATATTTTTTTTTCTTTTTTTTTTTTTTTTGTCAGCGAAAGGTAGTTCGTCAAATTATTGTCAGGTTGCTCAGTAGAAATGGTAAGTCTCACGTTACTCTGCAAGTTAACTGGCACAATGCTTGTTAGATTTGCAGAAATCAATCCATAGGTTCACGGACATTCATATGTTAACTGTTGGTTTGTTTCAGGATCTGGAGACTCTCAGGATGCATTTTTCCCTCAGTCAGATCAGAGTGGACCATTGCTAGAGGGTCCAGGTGCAAAACGTGACATAAAGCCCTTCACGCCCCCCAAACTTACAAATGCTCAGCAGGAGGACATACAGAGGGCAAAGAAATATGCCATGGAACAAAGCATCAAGAGTGTCCTTGTCAGACAGACCATTGCCCATCAGCAGCAGGTACAGTTGATATAGTTTTTTTTGGAGGGGGGGTAGGGAATAAGATACACAAACATTGGTGCTGGACTTGAATCAGTCTGATTCGGATTTTGTGGTGCCATCACACTTTTCTGTGGCACTTTTTTTTATGTCACTTGAATACTGAACTATACTGAAGTTGATATCATTAGGGGAGTGGAAAAGGATGAACACATCTGTAGTTCAACACATGCCTTGGGCCTTCAACCAGTCGGATTTGGATTTTGCGGTGCCAAGGGCACTTATCCGCAGCACTCCCTTTTTATATCACTTGAACAGTACACGTACTACAACTAGGTTATTTTTTCTCCATCCCCACTCACAGTACAGTTCTGCTTTTGATATCAAAGTTTAGCTCATATGTCTTTTCAAAATGTCAGCTGGTGAAGTAATTGCCAGTTTTTGTGATCAGATTAAAATCTTAATTTATGAAGTGTCAGATGCACTAAAATTAGACACCCAGTGGATTCCTAAAGTAAAAAAAATTCAAATCAAATTTGCGTTGCTGAAAGCCCAAACTTTGAGCTCTTTTTTTTTTTTTTTCTTCTCTTCAATCATGTAAGGATACATTGATGTGTAGATTAATGATAGGCGCATGACAGAATCAAATCTTTTGGAAACGAAAAAGATGATTTTGGACTGCTGCACCCTTGCCTTTGATATTTTATTGTTATGAAGGTTATGATGTGTTGAAATTGAAGAACATTTCTTTGACCCTTGGGTGTTGATTAAAAAAAATAAAAATCTTAAATATGTTAATAGCATTATATGGTCCCCTAGTGAAATAACCAGTATCACTATGCCTAAAGATGAACAAAGTTGCTGTTTTTTTTGTTGTTACAAAGACATTTCTCTGCATTGTGATACACAACTTTTTCACACTTAGTAGAGCTATGGTATTTAATTTAGAAAAAGGTATTTTCAGTTAAATTTCTGTCTTCCTGTTTGTAGTTACTATATTTTGAACCTCAACTACAGTCCATCTTTGTCATATGTTTCAGATCTTAGTCCATGGTGAAAATTCTTCTTGTCAGTGGTAAAGAGTACCAAAAGTGTAATGTACACAAAAACGGTTATTATGAAATTTGCGAGGAACGAAAAACTTTTCATTTTATTGCTATTTTGCAATAGCCGCAAAGACCATGCTGAAACAGTGAACGTAATCCTTGGAAGCAGATTTCATTCATAAACATATATTTACATGTGTATGGTTTATTTACATTGTTGTTTCCCTTGAACGAATTCGCCATAGAGAAAGTCGAGTTGGAAAGGTCACACCTACGCTCTGTTTCGTCTTTCAACCTCCTGCGGGTAGTTATCTTGTCGATTACAGATTACGTTCTGTCACACGTGCTTTCTTCTGATGTCTGATGTTTTCATTAACCTTCATCAACTTCATATATCGGTCTCCTTTTGAACTCCAGCGATAAATCTATTCTCTTACACTTTGATATGTTTAGTTTTGATGAATTCATTACCAATACTAGGCCTAGATGTAAACTAGATTTATAGTAAATTTCAAGCATCACGTTGATAGATCTTCATTGTTTCCGCTATGAAACTGAAAAGGCCTATTGAATTCTCAATACTCACCTCTCAAGAAACACTGATAAGCCAAACTGATTTGGCCAACCGAATAAATTGATCTGGTACTTGAGCTTGGTCTTGGTTATGCTTAATATGAAAGAAAAGTGTGATCGGGGAGGAGAAAACTCTTTCATAACAAGGGTAGATTTCGTATTGCTGCTACAGATTCTTTCTTAATAATGCAGGTTTTGTTTTAAGCATTTTCATAATAATCGCTTTAGAGTGTACATGCAACATATTGCACTTTACAAACATGAAATTCTTCATTTCTGTCTCACTTTTTACCTGCAAATTTGGTAGAATTTCTTCCATTATTGCATCTAATCATAGGTGATGTAATTATTTTCAGAACAGGTAGTGGGATATTCATGTCATAAAACACAATCAAATAAATATGTATTACTATGTTCAGGTCATCATGAAGTTTCTATTGTTGCTTTGGCTGAGGTGCATATACTTCATATATTACACAAGGTTTTGAGTTATGAATTTGATTTTTCATTGACCATTTTTTTGCTGCTGACTGAGATGATGATATCAACACTTCAGTCTTTTTGTCAGTTGTTTGTGATCCAAACAGAAATAAATCTTTGGTAGAATTTAATGACATTCAGATAAAGCTGTAACAAATTGTCATATTCCTTTCTTCAGCAAATGCAGCAGTTTCAGAACACAGTGCAGCGCCAACAAGCATTAGCTCTGATGTGCAGGTATGTTTTTTTTGCATATTGATGAAATACATAACCTGAAACAGTTTAATATATTTGCACTAAATTCCTTTTTTCTTTTTTTTCAAAATTACCTCAGCTGACCAGGTTAGTGTCACTGTTGAAAAAGGTAGAAAGAAGCAAGCAGTCACAGGATACAACATGCTGGCATATTTTGAGAGAAGTTTCATTTGAATTTATAGTGAACAAAAAATGCAGGTAGTTGTTTGCTTATCTTTTACACCACCATAAAATTTCGTTAGGTATCAATTTGGTCAATAATTTTATCTTTGTAAAATTTATAAATTTCTTTGAAAATTTGTCAGCATTTGATTCACAGTTATGAAGGTCAAAGGACTGCTATGTTGTTCTAAAACACATGCTGACTCACATATGGCACTTTCACACGTCAAGTCATTAGCTAGTCTCTCATTTGCCTTCAATGTCTGTTTCCTTGATACACTCCACTTTGAGAATATTTCAACTTCCTATTGATTGATTAAATTTGTTATGAGCTCAGGGACTCAGAAAACTCAATAAAACTATTAATTATTTTGTGTGACTATTGTGCTGCAAAGACAACTTCAGTTCCTTGTTGAAAGTGAACTTCGCATCAACAGCAATTGCTGAATTCACTATGGGTTGTGTCAATATTTCACCCTAACTTTTTGGTCTGGGAATTCACTTATTGGAACCCAGCGAAGTGAGAGACAGAAAATATCTTTTCAAGAGCATAGTGTTGGCTTATTAAAAGGCAAATATGATGTAAAGCCACAAACAGATGGGGGTTTGCATTTCATGATGCAGGGTTATTTTAATATCTTCTTCATAAATTTGTGTTTTGTGCTTTGTAAAATTGTTTGAATTTGCATTATAGTCATTTTATTTCATTTTTCACATTTTTGATGAAACTTTTTCTATCTCTCAAAAGTTACCAACATATTTTCATCATATTTAGCCTGTTTACTTTACTTGACATAATAAAGAAGATGACAAAGGTTTTTTGTATGTATCGTTACTTGATATTTGGCATTTTCAAAAATCATGAAAATGCATGAAACTACAATTTCTTTCTTCATTTTTTGGATATTGGATGATAAAAATGACATGCAAAGTTTCCAATGATTTGGTGTGTAGGTAACATAGATTGTAAAAAGCAGGACAATTTTGAAGATGACGAAGGCAACCAGGTGTACTAGCAAGTTTCGAAGGACATATACACATATACATTTTAATGACCTATGGACAAAAGAAAAAAAAAAAATCTGTCTCACCCCACCTTCTTCATCACCATCCACCAGCCCTCTCATGTCAATCATTTGTACATCAATGGCTATCTGCACCCTGAAGCGTTTATTTCAGTTCCCCATATTTAAGATTAAGATACAGAAAATTATCTACGCAAAATATGTAAACTTAAAAGATATCTTATTCATATCCATCAATCGATGAAATGCATGAAGAAATATATTTAAAGTTGAAGTAAAAGGGAAAAACAAACAGGAATAATTTTTCATGCTCTTTTTTTTCTGTACATTTTCTTCATTTTATTTTCCACAGGATTTATGTTGGCAGTATTAACTTTGAGATCAAGGAAGACACAATTAAACAGGCTTTCCTTCCATTTGGCCCAGTGAAGTCTGTGAATCTCTCATGGGATCCTATTACCAATAAACATAAAGGCTTTGCCTTTATTGAGTATGAAGTGCCAGAAGCAGCCCAGTTAGCCCTAGAACAGATGAATGGTGTCATGATTGGTGGCCGAAATATAAAGGTAAGAAGGTCAAGTCAGCAACTGATGAATCAGTAGAAAGATATTGATAACTGAGAAAATGGACAAATCTGTCAGGGTCATGGACTATATTAACTGAACCATGAATGAAAAAAGACCTCATTATAACGAATTTTCAGATTATTTCAGTTTTCAGCCCGTTATTTCCGTAGTAGAACATATGAATTTATAGACTTGAATATGTTTACTACTGTTTTTTCTTTTAAAAGTAGAAACAAAGTAAGACAAACTATCTATTAACTGTTTTTCTCTCCTGAATTTTGCTATACTTCTTTATTTCATATGGCACTCTTAAGCATGTAGTGTTGTTACTGCTGTTGTTCATTTCTTCTTTTAAATCTTATCTACTTTGTGAAAAAAGTTGATTTGTGGTTCATTTTTTTTCGTTTGTTTGTTTCTGTTTTTTTTTTTTTAAAGTTCTGTTTGTATTTTGTTTGGCACATTTAGAGTGCATTTGATTTGATTTGATTTCTCATTCAGTGGTACACAAGTCTTCCCATCTGATAGAAAAAAAATCACAGTATCTGTTAAGGAACCACAGAATATCATTTCAGAGTAGATAAATTGGGATACAAATAACAAAATGAGGACATTGACTCTGTAGACCTATCATCATTCACATGGAAGTTAGATCAAGAAAGCAGTCTACTTTGATTTGCCATTTGCAGACCTGCCTATCTTCCTGCCTTATGTGGGATCCTCCCGCATTTCGACTCACTATCCTGCGATCCCCCGCCGTGAATAAAAATTCCCGCATTTGGACGAATTCAGATATTTTGTACTAGTTTTTCCGCATTTCATGCTTTGGTATCATTCTGAATGCGGCCCGAGTAGTTTTCACTCAGTTCAGCAAGAAAACTGCGTTCTCCCGTTTGTTGCTATGGGCAGTGGTTCTGCCTGCTGCGGTTGCCAAGGCCTGTGTCTGTAGACCATCAGTACATGGTGTAGCCCAGTCCGGACATGTAGTGTTATGTATTACATCCCGCCCTTCCCGCCCTCATGCTAAGTAGTCGTTCATGTGCGCCCGTCATTCATGATCTGATTGCTCGTGTAGTTCCCTTTTGAACCCTAAATCTTTAATTAATTGTGGTGTCTCATCCCGCCCCTCTTTTATGTTTTCACTTTCAGTCCGCTTGTTGCCGATCACTATGTAAACGATGTAGATTCATCCTGGGATCTTTCACTCAAAATTTTGGTTGGATGCCGACGACCTGTTCAGCTTATGCGTCTTTACGCGTACATCATCGGACAGAAGATGACGGGCTGCCCATAATGTGCATCATCATGTAAGCCTACTGGTCTTGTCTACTTACTTTACGTAAGAGGGATGAAAAAAAAAAAAAAGAAGATCGAGTCTCGGTGATTCCGACATAATTTTGGTGTGAAATTTGATCGGCCTGTCATTCTGTTCGAATGTCCCTGCCAGCACTCGTGACGGAGGTTGTCTCACTCACAGGCTATTTTCTGTCTATGAAATGGCTTTTACGCCTACTTCTTTCTGTGATAGCTATCACTATCACTGCCAGAATTTA
>JBCEWB010000001.1:4243988-4254126 GCA_039654565.1 Peronia peronii
TTTTCCCCCCCTCCCTCAGTTGCTGCTCCCCTTCCCCCCCCCCCCCTTTTTTTCCTTTCTTTCTTCTTTCCTTTTTTCGTTTTTATTCCCCTTTATCCATCCAGTAACCGGCCCAACCGTTGCTGTGACCTCGTCATTTGAATGGCTGCCTGTGGTCACGTGATCAAGCGTGGCCAGGGCGCTGAATCGGCAGTGCGATGTTGGTACACCATGGGCGAACACAAGTACGGATCTCACAATCTTTCCCTTTTACATAAGTCAGAAACACCTGATATAATAGTAAATTCCCATGGCTAGGCGAAATTGTTAAAATTCTGTCTTACTTTGTTTTGATTTAAAAAAAAAAGACATGTTATTTCTGCTTGCATTATGCATACATGTTATATATGAGGCCATCATATATTTCGAATACGATTACTTTGCATGTCTCGTCTCCCGTGCTTTACTGTAGTGGTCGGTATTCGCCCGTGAACTTTACCGTAGATTTGGGTTTAAGTCGGTCGGGTTTATTGTTGTGTGCTTGTGGTTTCGCCAGCGTTGCCCTACTTTAGCCACAAGCCTTGAGCCTAAGGTGAACTGTGATATCGTTCGTGTGCTGCTGCTGCTGTTGTCGCATTTTACGTTGTGGATTATTACCGTTTCGTGCCGGCGATTTAGACTGCTTAGACATCTTACAAAGGATAGGATACTGCGCAGGAATGCACAGTGAGTTTTCTCTTTATCGATCGTTGTCCATGTCGTTGGTGTGTACGATGTGTGTAGTCAGTTTGCCTCTAACAGTTGGACTCAATGTGTTTTTGCTATTTTCCGTAGAGGGATTTTTTTAAAACATAAAGACCTACCTTGGCGGGGTTCTCTAACACTGTGGGAGGGCCTGAGAGTTTGAGGTTTATGCATGTACGCATCACTCTCGAGTGTACAGACACTGCCGTAATGATTATAATAATAACCTGGGTCTAGATTCTAATATTTTAGGGGAATCGGACAGGAATGTTAACAGATTTCAACCGGTAATCTAACATTAATTTTGTTTACCAGTCCGATTTATATAATTCGTGTAAAGACAGGTGAAGCTTCTCGCAGGCAGTATTTATCATGTAATGTCTGCCCCTGGAGATGGTCGACCTTTCCTGCTTGTTTTGTTGTTGTTATTATTATTGTTATTTCAATCTAGCTGTGGACAAATTGTGAAAACTCCATATTTCTTCGTTGTCTTGGCGCTTTGAGTCTCTTATCATAACTGTATAAGGATTAAATAAGGATGATGAGACAAATAGTATCAGTATCACAAACTATTTGCGTTCATTGCATTGTGTTAATAGTGGCCCAAACAAGCCAGAATAATAATAATGATGATAAATGTCCACGTAATTTGTGAATGGATCTCAGAAGAAATTATATGGCTTAGGAGGTTATCAAAATTGTTTAAATCGGTCATTATATTTTGGAGTTTGCTTTTTTAATTAGCCTACTCGTACAAAATGTTTAAATCTTGCCGATCTTATCCTGTTATTTTATTTAGCTTTGGAAAGAACCAGTTTGTACACAGGAACATTATTAGACTATCAACATGCTTTTGTCAGCAAAATTGTCAAATTCATTATCTGGTAGACAGTAGAGAGATTTTAATTCAAATGTGCATATATGCGTTTAATTTATTTATTGTTATGCAGCTTTTCAGTTCTAAGAAATTATGATCATCTCTGCTTTAAATGCTTGGCCAGTCTGGTGAGGAGAAATTTGTGGGTAGAAAATTGGAATTTTTGCCCTCACAGCGGCGTCTCCACTTTTCATCCAATTTTTAGCCGCCAAGGATTCTTTACCGTGCATACTGTACACATGGAACCTGCGAAATATGTTCGTCCTTCCCCGAGGAAGTAGATATCGGGCTTCCCTACTAATTAAGTTAGGAGACACCTGAGTTCTTGAAAAAAAAAAAAAAAAAGCCAGCAGGCTCTAAATTCTCGCCCTCCTACCCCCTCGGTGGGATTCGAACCAGCGACGTTTTTGCCAAGGAGCAGATGTCAACCTCCGCCGCGCCCCCGGTGTATGTGTGTATTTATGTGTAGCGTGTAATTTGTCTGTGCGTGTATATATTTCTCCCTGTGGTTTCTGTTACTAACATTAGGTTGATTGACTAAGTCAATAGAAATTAATTGTTGCAGTTTAAAATTTCATAGAAGCGGAAGGCAGGCGCAGAGGGGCGGTGAAAGGAGGGGGTGGGGGGGGTGGGGAGAGTACAGATGTATGGTTTGTTTTAGTCACCTGTCTTCTGTCTCACAAATTTTGGCCGGAATATCCCAGTGTGCGGAAGACAAATATATAATAAATAAATAATAAAATAAAAAAGCTTCAGCAATTGAAATATTTGCTGTAATGAGGTGGTGCAGTGTATGTTGACACAAATTAAGAAAAAATTAAACTACAGCAGACACTGTGGTTACAGTGCGATATATCAGCGTGCACTGGAAACAGGCCTGGATGCAATATCCAGTGAACTAATCTGCCGTATGTATGATATAGAAAGATGCAAAGAAGCGGGTGGGTAGGGCGGGATTTTGACGTGTCAGAGTGAGACATTGACTGGGCTGATGGGCAGTGCTTGTTTCAAATGATGAGATAAACCAGAAAAAAAAACCAGACAGACAAACAAACAATTACACATCTATAAATAAAGTATAGTGTCAGTGTAGAAATAAGGAAAGACCTAAAGGGAGGTGAAAGGGAAAACAGGAGGTGGTTGGGGGGAGGGGGGATAATTTTAACGACGCATATCAACACCTGTGACCATTTAAACAACACTCAGCAATATTGTTCCACTTCTTCTCTTGCTGCTGCTGCAGTGTTGTAATATTGTTTTTCATTTTCGGTGGTGATTTCAGTTGAATAATTCGTATGCAGGGCCGGCATAGTACATACATTTGCCAACAAAGTGCTGTGATCAGAGAGCTAATCCAGAATCTTTCACAACGAGATGAAATGTGTTATCAATTCCCTAAAAGCTCAGCCGTTACAGATATTTAAACAGAAAAAACGACCAAAAACATAATACATAATTTACGGCATATACATAATAGACAGTGATTGATATTGTTAGATTGATAAGGATTTGAGCGCCTATAGGCAGCCGCCTTGTATGCTTCCCAGGAAGCTGAGAACGGTTATGAGTGTCTTCTTTGGCTCTGTCGGGGTAATAATAAATTGTTATGGGCTTAGAACTTGTGCAGTACGGGGATAGGCGCTATGTAAATGCTATTATTCTTATTCTTATTCTTATTATTATATTTATACTAAATTATAGTGAGTATAGTCTGATAAGGGTTTCCATTTGAGAGAAAGTCTGAAATAATATCTCTTGTATCTTTCGTTTTCTTTCTGTGCTATGAACAGTGTTGTTGTGACAGTGCAGAGAGGTTAATTTTCAGAATTCATTTCCTAACATTATCCTGTAGTCCATGGACTCCAGCATGAAAATTTATGCTTAAAGTATGCTGTGCTCAAGAGAAAAGACATAAAGCAGAGTAGCTTCTGCATGCACTCATTTCTGATGTCTAAATAATTTTTGGACTGTTTAATATGCAATTTTTTTCCCTTTCGTGGAAGACAAAACAAAACAAAAACAAAAACAAGAACAACAAAACAACAACACCTCCACACATGCTCATCTATTTTCAACTAAACCAGAAATAAAAGCCGACAAGGTGCGTTAGCAATACAACAAAATAAAAAATAAAAAAAAAACTAGGTCATTTCAAAGGAGAACGGTGCTAAGAGAAATCTCGGGGCTCAAAACATTTTTATCACGGAGGAATTAGAAATCGTGGAAAGGGCAAAGGCACCTCATTTTGTCGAGAGGCATCTTACTCATAATCAGTTAATGGACCATGTTTTATCGACACATGCGGACATCTCACCTCGTTTTATCGACAACAAATATTATTTGTTCTCACAAGATTAATTAAAGATTTCTTACCCCATACCGTACTTACGTGTAATCGAATGTTATTTCTAAATCCAGTCACACACTGTTTAAAGTTGACATCCTATAAACAGTATAAAATGAAATTCTTTTTATTTTATAGGAGGAAGCAATTAAATTTCCAAGTATGACACTATATCAAAACGTTAACGAACTGAAAATTTACCCGGCGAGTGCCGATGAAACGAGGTTACCAGTACAGTGCCATCAGTCTTTCTCTTTTGATCATTTTTTTTTTTTTAACAATCGAGAGAAAGCTGTCGATAGAACAAGATGTATCTGGCCTTGGAAAATACAACTGATGATCAGGATCAGTGTATAATATCGCTGCATGTTATCCATGCACTTAGTGAGACCTCATAGGGTGAAGTTCACCTATCAAAATCAACAGCATGCCTTGAGAAATAGTTCTGTAGATCTAGTGCGAAATGAAAATTCCCGCGACACTCTGCTTATCTAAGAACCGAATTATATATATAAAAAAAAAAAAAAAATGAAGAAGAAAAGAGATAATAAGAATATAAAATACTTTTTAAACAGCTGCAGCAGCAAAAAAAAAAAAAAAAAAGACAAAAGCTAACTATATAATAAATAAATAAATAGATAAATAAATAAGTAAATAAATAAATAAGTAAATAAATAAATAAGTAAATATATAAATAATAAATAAGTAGGCCTACTTAAATAAATAAAAAAAATAGTATTTAAATAAATAAAAACATTAACTATTTATTTAATAAAATAAATAGATAAATAAGTGTTTTTTAAAAAATTGAGGAAACGTCTCTGAAATTGAACTCCTTATAGCTGTAGCTTAATTAGGTCTTTTTTATGCTGGTAGCGTGAAATTTGAACACCGTTGAAAACACCGCAGTTGTCAAATTTTCCCAAAATAGATCTTGCCTCATTTAGATTCTATGAAAGGCGTTGACGATATCTCGGTATTTTTTACTGTTCCTTTTTAGTGACACCTTGACATGTAAGATTCCCGAAAGATAGAAGGCTGTGCGCAGGAGAAGGAAACGATGTTCTTTGTTGGCAACTATGCTATGCTTCGTACGAAAAATGTGGCTGCAAGGAAACAATATCATTATATTCTTATTAGTCATGCAGTTTGTAGTGTATAGCTGATATGATTATCTTCTTAGTAGTCAGTTTGTAATGCATAACAGATATTATTATCTTTTAAGTATCCAGTTTGTAGAATATAAAAATATAACAGATATTTGTCTTCTTAGTAGCAGTTTGTAGTGCGTAACAGATATTTTTATCTTTTTAGCATCCAGATTTTAGAATATAACAATATAACAGACAGTATTATCTTCTTGGTATTCAGTTTGTAAGTAAAACAGAGGTTTTGATTGACTTTGTCAAAATTCTACATGTGAAGCGTTATAAAATATACATTACATTTTGAAAGTTCCAGCCGAGATAATCCTATTTTCTTAGGATTGAAAGGCTTGAGAAAAAACAAAAGAAAGTTCCAGTTTTGGTGAATATTGGGTTGTTTTGTACAGCCTAGAACAAAAGTATAAAAAAGATAGTTATCTTTGGCGATGATTACGAAATAATCTGTTACAACATAATACAACACCAAATTAAAATTGCATTTGAAGAAATTGAGATCGCCAGCACCCGTTGGAAAAATCCAAAAGTATTTGTAGTCAGTTGTTTTCAAGAGAGGAAAAAGAAAAAAAAAAGATAGAATCAGATTAACGTAAATATCTGCTATAATTGTTTTTTTTTAAATGTTTACCTGGACTGTCCATATATAATGTGCATTGTTAGCAAACTAATAAGATAAATCAACATAGCAAAACGTCACTATCATAACACAATGACATGTAGTATCTAATTGTGTTGGATCGTTCGTCATTGCACCTGTAGAATTGATTATTTAGCGCTAGACTAATATAGTAGGATTGTGCTGCATACTGTATACGACACGAAACAATATATATGTCAGATATCAAGCTATAACGATGGGATGATGACTGTAGCAACGGGTGTGTTATCAAATATGTAAGAATGGTACTGGGTAGTAGAAATAATTATATGCACTTCATCTAGCCTACAAAGAACCCCCCCCCCTCCCCCCAAAAAAAGAAAAAAACAGATGGTACAGCAAAGGAAGAAATTAGCTATCATCTTTGTTGTTGTTATTGCTGTTGTTGTTTGTTGTTGTTGAAATCCTGGCAATGTAGTTATGTCTTTTCCCCCTATCTGTGTGAGATACACAATGAATGTTTACAAATCATTAAACTCTGAATATTTTTGCGCACCACAAAATGTGACAATGCGCTAGTAGTAATATGTTTTGAGCTGTTTATTACTTATGTCAAAGCGGACAGTAACATTAATAGTTCTTTGGGAACATACAAACATACGAGGAAAGAGTTGGAAGAAAAAACTTTTTTTTTCTATTTTATTAATTGCTATTAGTTTTTCTTTTACTTTTTTTTTTATTTGTCAACGTGGAGTTTGTTTCAACAAGATTTCTTCCGAAGAAAAAATAAAAATAATAATTAAAACAACAACAACAACAAAGAAACAAATTAATATAACCTTAGTTTGTCACCGATACAAAGGTGCAGGAGAACCCCAAATATCGAAGAAAAAAAAAGATGCAAGCCAAAACCGTATCTTCACAGCCTATATTGAGGAAAATGTAATAATGAGATGATACCAGTTTCAGAGTCGCAGTGGACAGAATCAAAGCCATACCAGCACTGATATGATGGCAGGCCTGACAGATGAAATAAACAGTTTATGCTCTGAAATATGTTTTTGAGATATTTTTTTCAAGCAATCAGAGATAGATTACTGTGTGCATATCTTATTCATATTTAATTTGCTGTAGAGAGCTGTAAGAGTAATTGCAGAATAAACTGTATCACTGGGCAACAGCTGCGGTGCTGCTTTACTATTACGCACCCTGGCAGGTTGTACTTCGTCTGCATAGACACCCACGGCTGAAAGGCGAAAGTAGACCGTAGCTGTAGATTATTTGGCATCGCTTTTGCATCGTTCGTATGCCATATGGATGCACGATTGTTACCCCATGCTAAAGTTATATATGTGTACATAGGATATAAATCTGTTTCGTCTCCTAGGTTTAATGTTTTGTTTGTTTATTTGTTATCCCATGCTGAAGTTTTTATACATGATATATAATTAATTCAGTTTCTTCACATAGTTCTTTGTTTATTTTTGTTGTTGTTTTTCTTATTCCAGGCAAGAGTTGTTCATGTTTGTGATATAAATTAGTTCTGTATTTTATTTCTTTGCTTTTCTACGTTCAACAGTCACTTCTTCCTGCATGTTGTGTGGCATATTTGCATATTTCAAAAGGCTGCCAGTAAATGGTTATTTGTATATTTGATCTTCTTGTGCATGTCCTTTGCTATAACCTGGTAGTTGGATAGTGAAAGTAAAACGCCCGCAAAGGAACAAAAATGTCATGTCAGGATCTGTGATAAATTTACACGTCAGATCACATGTTTGTTTTCAGCCAGTTTGAACCTTGACTGATGACGCAGATGTTTTGTTTTGTCAGAAAAGAAGGATTATCAGCATCAACATTACCTCTTAAACAAATATCATGTCTCTGAAAGCATACTAAATGTGTGCTGTATAGAGGAAATGCGTTATCTGTCCATAATGATGTTGTATATTGTGACACATTTCAGAAGAGTTCGAAAACGCAAGAAATAAGTGAAGCGCTTTGACCGTCAGTCAGATTACTTCCTTTTGTCAAGTACAGTAGCAATAGGTATAAGACAAGCATTGTAAAAAAGCACAAAAATCACATTTTTTTCTTGCTTTTTTTTTTTTGAAACTTGTGCAACCGAAATTTATGAAAAATTCACAATGAGATCAACGTTTTTTTTTTTTTTTTCTTATCATGGTAATTTTTTTTCAATTGACATGTTTCAAATAACAAGAGAAAATGTGATTTTGCCCTTCCTTAAAATGCTTGTGTTATATCTGTTGCACTTGGTAACTTATCTGGCTGAAAAAATGGCTCACTGACAAGGATAAACACCATGGAATCTGGTTTAACAGTTCCTTCTATGCGTATAGATTGGAGTGAGCATATTACGTTGTCAGGAGAAAATAAATACACTATAACAAAGATAACAAAAACAACATCAGCAGCAACAACAACAAAGATACACATTAAATAGTGAAATAAGAATAACAAGTTAGCTGAATTCTTTAAGGCTCAAAGCAACCTTTGAAATAAAATGATAATATTGAACTCCTACAAAAGTGTAGGTTCTTTAAAGCATTTCCGTGAGATCGTTTATGTTGACTGGATAGGAAATCCATACTCTAAATTGATGTTGTTTTCTCACATATAACACCAAACGTGCTCAGGACTAGCAGCTTGCGTTCAATCTTTTGAAGACATTATACTAATATGTATCAAATATATAACCCTAGGCTGTTAGCTTTTTGTCACAGGGATTCGTATTCATTTGCTTGAGTAGAAATTGCTATAAACGCTTGCCCTTTGTCATTACTTCGGTCCTATTTATCGTTCACGCCCAGTCTGAGGGGACACCGTCAATAGCTATCAATACTTCATTGTTTATCTAGACCCCTTTATGCTGACTATTGCCCTTCGGGGTTACAGAATTCAACAAGAGGCCACTAATAATATTATCATCTATTGAACCTCACTGTCGTGGAAGATTAGACAGTTTTGTATGGAGTGTTGTGTGATGATGCCGTTAGAATCCAGAAATAGAACCTGAATGACAAATACAGTACGCGTCTATATCTATGGCCTTCAGATTGCTATCCAGAACAGCTGCTTGAGAGCTATGCCAAAGAGGACTGATTAGTATCAAAAAGACAGTGTCTGCTGTGCGCACACTCATAAATACACAAGACAGTAGTCTTCCCACTGTCCATTAGAGGTCTACATCTGCCAGAAACTTTGGCAACACTTATGATATTCTGATGACACGAAGGAGGATAGGTGTAACTGGTAAAGTAGCTTCGAACAATATACAGTGATATCATATCGTGGTGACATTTTCCTCATATCTTATGTATCCAGCGATTTCATGACTTAAGTGTTAAGAAAATCCCATTGTTATTAATTATAGTGTCGCTTTTTATACAACCAATGTAATCGTATTTTCTTAACCTAGAGGTCGTAGTGACATACTAATATCCTGAATTGTTTCTGAAGAGAAGATCTGGTGACTAAGTCATGATGAATCTGTTGTGGATGCTCGTGCTGTTCCTTGATAAGTCATGTCAACTTTGTCAATGACTAGGTATTGTTTATCACCCGCCAGATGATTTGCACACGACACCAGTAACGTTGCTATAGCGACAGACTTGTAATCTGATTATGGCTACAGCTCATCTTGAAAGAATAGGTAGAGCAGTAAGAAATTTTCCTTCAGACCGCGAAATCTGATAATGTCTATAACTCATTTGGGAATCTTACATAAGGGAGTTAACGAGAATCACACCTGGATAACTTGTTATCGTTATTTTTTTATTATCATTTTTACGGTGAAATTGCAGTCATACAGCTGTATGGCCGTAAGAATCTGAGATGAATCATTTTGAAAGGCAGTTTTTGTCTATATTTTTCAGGTCCTTTTTTTTTCTTATTCTTTTTCTCATTTTGTTTTCTCCATACATTTTGAAAAATTAACTCTCATTCCTATTTTAAGTATGGCGGAGTTTGTTCTCTTCTGTTGCCCTTTTTGCTCATATTCTCAGAAAAGAAAATGAACCACTGAATGGGTTTTTATTCCAAGCCATAGCTTGTACTGTGGCTGTCATAGTCGTATGCATGTTCGTAATTTAGCATAGACTTTCTCTGTTGCACATATTTATTACAGTGTGTGCTTTGGTTAATTGTTGAACGTAATTTATAATTACGTTAGTAATTTTTGTTTTGTTTAGAAGGCTTTGTGGTTCATTTCGCTGACTTGCTACTTATGGTTCGTAATGATTTCGTGCCTTATTGACTGGCCTATTGCGGTATTACATGATTTTTATTTGCACTGAGAAACTAGCTAATGGGGGGGGGGGGGGGGTGAAGAAAAGTGAACAAAATAGTACTAACACTGTTGTTCATTGTTCTTCTTGTAATAATTCTGATTCTTGTAATAATAATTGTAATAATAC
>JBCEWB010000001.1:4255212-4279079 GCA_039654565.1 Peronia peronii
GAAGCCAGGGGACCGTTGAGTCACTGAAAAAATGCGGGTTTTCGATCTTCGTGTCCTTCCATCGACCGATGCAGGACCCGCGAGTCGATCCCTGCCCCGTTTTCTCCGTGAGCAGACGCCATACCACAGAGCCACTGCGTCCCCCACACAGCACAGCACCTCACACATAATAATTTGTATAAAGTAGCGAGCGACATTTTAATAAACCATCAGCGAGGCGGCCTTCACGACCCCAATAGTGCGCCAACCGCAATGCTCTTGATGCTGCAGGTTAGCAGAAACAGACTATGGCGGTGCAATAAACTCCGCCCACAAAAACTTTTCCCCTGAATAAATCAACCATTCATTGCAAGCAGACAGATAGACACAGGACGCGTGCCCTGGCGAGTCAGCTTCGAAGCCCCGCCTACTTTGTCGAAGGCACTCAGATCAAAATTGCGCGATGACTGTGACTGTAGCTGCACACCGATATCATAATTTATCGGAGTATCCATGGTGTGTAGTGAAGATTAAATATTCATATGGCCCATAAAGTTTCGTATGCACTAGAAAACGAAACTGGTGCATCGACGCTGCGTGCAATCCTGCTATCGCTGGGCCAGACTACAAGCCTTGCAGTTGCACGGCTCGGTCTCCCCACAACGTCGTGGCCAAAACGAGGCCAGGCCGACATAATGCACAGCCAGATCCCGGCACGGAGGGGTGGGGAGGGAATGGCGGGCAATGGCTCTGTTGCCTAGCAACCTCATGGGCCAAGACAGGTGGGAAATGTCAGAAATCGACATAAATAATATTATGCCAAACCAGCCCATTGCCAACCTATTGCTAAACATTCGCTGCAAAGGCCGTGACAGAAAAGGACACCTCCTGAACCCATGTATATTTTCACAAACTTCAACATGACCGGTTTTCACGCAAGCAACAAAAAGTCGCTCGGTCTATCGCATAAGAGAAATAAAATTAATCTATGATTTCACATTACATCAAGAATCTAGTTAATCTATGTTTTTACTCGTTAATTTCATTTCTCGGTTCTTGCTCATCATACTTATTTCAAAATGAAACAAAATGTTTGCGAGATCTTCGGACCGAATGTTGGGATTTAATTTCAGAAAAGCAGAAGAACTGAGTGGTTCGTTTGCAGATTCCGATGAAGGCTTCTTTTCAGATTGTAATGTAAACCTAACACAGAACTCAGAATACAAAACACAGAACTCAGTCATTGCTGTTAAGCAGGCCATGACACACTAATTCAGTATAATTATTCAACGGTAGGATCCCAGACAGAACAAACATAATTATATTTTGCCAATCACTTAATTGTAAAGCACACAACCGTCTTCGTTCGACACGCACGCACGGCATCTATTGTTGTAAACAGACACGAGTAATTGTTAACCAAATGTTCTCCATCTTCGTAATGACCTTGATCCCTTTGTCAGCCATGATTTCTTTTAGCTGTCCTGTTTATTTTCTTTCTTTCTTTCTGTCTTTCTCTTTCTTTCATCATCCTTTCTTTCTTTCATTCAGTTCATTCTTGCTTTCGTCCTTCTTTCCTCTTATTGTTTCTTTTCTTTCTTTTTTCTGTCTTTCAGTTATTTGCTTTCTTTCTCTTTTTCTCTCTCCATCTTTCTTACTCGCTTTCTTTCTTTTCTTTTTTTTTTCTGTACCTTTTCTTAACTGTTATTTCTTCATTTCTTTCTCTTGTTCACTCTTTCTTTCACTCTTTTTTTTCGCTTTTTTTTTTTGTTTTCTCTCCCCATCTATCTTTCTTTTTCTGTTCCGTTCTCTTTGGTTTGTCTAACTGTTAACTAATAGAAATCCATCTGTTGTTAACATATTCCCAACGATTGTCAACATAACAGAAATATTATTATGTTCAGTCAATAAATATCTGGTGTTGCATATGAGCAAGTGTTGGAGATTACTTCGGGTGAGGTGGATGAATAATTTAATTTGTTGCCCTAAGACATCTATCACTCCCAATACGTAAATTAACAATGCTTATCTTTCAAGCTGAGAAGCGCGTAAAACCATGAGTGCTGAGATCATAAACAGGGTGCATGAGGTTTTGCTGTGAAGACAAATGGGGGGAAATCTGTAAGGTGTTTGAATGTGCTAATAAATCACGGCTGTATTTCATATATTATTGTGCTATATCTGTCATTCCTTTTCAAATCTGTGCTTTAAACTATACCTAGGAATTTTTTCTTGTTAAAGGCGAATTGATATTAATCTATAAATAAACTTTAAAAAGGATAACTGAGACAATAATGGTAAATAAAAAAAATAGCCAGACTAACGGAGAAAGTAAATGAATATATTATATATCGGAAAATACAAATAAAATAAGTAAAATAAAATAGATTTTGATTTGCTTCAATTTAAAATATTATAAGGCAAAAGCCAAAAATAACTTTTCCAAATAGCATTTATTCAGTTATCTAAAATAATAGTAAACACACACCTTTATCATGTCGACATTATCAAATCCAATAAAATTTATGAGAAATTGTGTCAGTCTGTTAGTATTAATAGAAACAAAAAAAAACCCTGACGATCGGAGCTGATGTTATTTAATGTGGAGATGATTCATTAATTGTGCTAATAACGTTTTTGCTCTGACGTTACGTTTGTGTGCAGTTGCAAAACTAATGCCACTGATTATCTCTCTCTCTCTCTCTCTTCCTTTTTTCTCCCTCCCTTTCTCATTCTTTCACCGTTGGCCTGTCTGTCCATCTGCCCCTCAGTCTATCAGTCTGTCTGTCTGTCTGTCGATCTCTAAGTCTGTCTGTCTGTATGTTGTCGTCGTCTATGTGGCTGTCTGTCTGTATGTCTGTTAGTCTGCCTGCTTGTCTGCCTGCTTGCCTATCTGGCTGTCCGTCTGTTTGTCTGTCTGTCTGTTTATGTATCTATCTGAATGTATGTGTATACATGCTTGGTTGCCTTTGTTACTCATCTATCTGTAGACTGGCTGGACGGCCATTATAAGTTATGTTATTATAAAATAGAAATAAGAGTATATTTAATTGTCACTTCACGGCATTCCAATCCTTGTGCACTGAGTGGGCAATGCAGCAGTATGAAACTGAAAACAAATTGTCGAGGATCCAAGCAAATAAATATAAATCTATTATTATCTTTTCATCTTTCCTCTGTTTATTTATATTGTCAACTTTCTTGTCTAGAACATGGGCTTTTATGACATCACACATTAAAACTTTGATTTGATGAGGAAGGAAGTAACAGAATATGTAATACACAAGAAAAGACTTTCGTATGTTGGAGGCAAGAGAATATAAAACATATTATACAACAAAAAAAGACTCTTACATTCTTGTAGTTGAACAGTTTTCCACGCAGAAGCATATCTGCTACTTTACCATCAGAATTAACAACAACAACAACAACAACAACAACAACAACAACAACAACAACAACAAAGTTTCTATTTATTTTTGTATGTTTTGTTTGTTTGTTTTGTTGATTGTTTGTTTATTTTTTATTTATTTATTTATTTTTTTACTTTTAACTTCTATAGTCAAGAAGAATTAATCTAGATCTACATGTAATATAAATATTAACATGTGTTTTGTTTCGATTCTCACAATCAAAAGCCAAAGATGGTTTCTATACAAACCAATCCCTTTGACGTTCATTTACGATACCTTAGGCTCTGATAATAAGGCATGATACTTCATCTTCAATTAAAGGGAAGCCCTTGAAACCTCTGTTTATTCATGTATTTCTCAACTGTACCCATCAATGAGGTTCTTACTTCACACAAGCACACGCTACCCCGACACAACGAATAGGCTTAAGCCTTTGACCAGCACAACAACCATGCCAAATTTGCTCTTGACCAATGGTCAGCCCGAAGCTGTTTTCACACTGATATCCCTGGCCCAGGGCAATGATGTGGCGACACGACACCTTTGTATACCCATACCAGGTGTTGCTGACGTCATCAATACTCGGCCTATTACCATCTTGGTACGGACTGGTGTAACTGAATCATTAATTCCTGCTCCTAAGTCATCGCTCCTATCTCTTCATCTCTATAGTAATTTCTCTTCCTTTAGGTCTCTACCATTTTTTGTTGTTGCTCTTTTTCCTCAGCCCTCACTAGATCTATCTCGTTTTCTTTCACACAGGAAACACACACTGCTGGATTTTTGGACATGGCTTCAGTCTTCCTTTTAGTCAATTAATTCTTCAAGCGCCAATCCATCTGGACAGTTCAAAAAAAAAAAAAAAAGAAATTTACACATACATGTATTTATGCTTGTAATTAGATCTATATATTTTAAAAAATCGCGCGCGAGAGAGAGAGAGAGAGAGAGAGAAAGTAGGTAGTCAGAAAATTATTTTATCATTATGGTTTTCTGATATAGATTTTATTGGTTATCAGTTTGTCATTTAAATCTCGCTGAAAACTTTTGCAAAATAAGACTGGGTGACTTGTCCTCTTCTGGAAAATTTTGAACAATCCGAAGAAATGATTCTCGGTTATTGTTAGATTAAATAGACGTTTTAATAATTCAATCATAAAAAAAGAAAAAAAAGTAAGATTTCAGGTTACCGGGTTATGGAATAAAAGTTATGCTAAGTTGCATCCTCAAGATTATGCCATTGTATTTCATTCGGGAACTTTTGATCCAGTATAATAAGTGTGGCATCTAAGCTTGTATGAGAATTTATGCAAGACAAAATTCACCAATTCTGCCTTTGTTTACTCGGGTGCATGTATAGCTGTACTTGGTCAATTCAAAGCCACGCCAAGTGCTGACCTGTCTGTGGTCTGACATCCGATATTCTCCATGTATAGAGTCCGTTGTTCTCAGTGATTACGAAAACATTCTTTTAATATTTGGTTATGTAGTGAATGTGACTCTCTTGACTCTTGTTCATCTTGCATCCTGTAAGAAGATGAGTTGTAAGATAATAACGATGACAACAACACCCGAAAAAAAAAAAAAAGATAAAATATAAAAAAAAATAATAATAAATAAAAGGATAATTGATTGAAAATAACATCAAACGCTGACTACTCACGGAATCGATGAAACGTTATTTTTCTCATCATTCCCCTGGATCTATCCACAGGACGAATATGATTAACTCTATTATAAGTGCCCGTGGGGAGGGTGTGAGGAGGAGGAAGAGGGGGGGGGGAAGGGGGCGAGTAAATCGAGGGACTTTGCACGGGAATGACTTTTCAAAAAATAGGCCGACATAGAGTAGTGACAACTGGCTCGTGTTTTTTTTGTCGTAAAGCATGAACTGTCAATTTTTAAACAAAATGATTAATATCATAAAAACCTGACGCTCCAGCGGTTTTTTATATATGTAGTCTTCGGAATAACTAAGTCTTGATCATTGCCAAAATATTCTCTTCTGAGGATGATACAAAGATGAAGCCATTTGACGTCTAGCACTAGATTCAACGATATTGTATCATGTATTACCATACTTTTTAATCTACTAGGTTTGGAATCTTCATATCTGAGGAATTTGTACCTTCATTCATAATTAAGTGTGCATTCATTTCTAGAGACAATCTAAACTCTCTTTTCTGTCTAAAGAATCACCATATCATGTCTAATGTACATGACTCATTTAATTTAACAACAACAACAAGAACAACAACAACAAGAACAACAACAACAACAACAAGAACAACAACAACAAAACGAAAAAGTGCCAATTAATTGTATTAATCTAGCCGAGACAGGCTTCTCCACTATTTACAAAAGAGAGTGTGTATATGTCTGGGTGAATTATTTAATTTTATTTTAATTATTATTATTATTTTAATCAGTGTTTCTTCATATTCTCTTTCCTCTTGACTTTTTAATTTTAATATTATTATTATTGTTTTGTGTATGAGTCTTATTATTATTACCGTTGTTATTATAATGTGATATGTTTTCACCTTTACTTTGTTTGGTAGTGACAGAGAATTATCATCAGTCATTCCCCAGTCTCTAATGGGACGACCAAAGATAATGAAGGGTATCACAAATTAAGCTAAAGGCTACCTAATGTTTAGAGTCCATTGTCGCCGGTGGTTGGTTGCCGTTAGATCTATTTATCTATAAAATGACTGAAAAATAATAAAACAATAATAACAAAATCTTGGCTGTCGATTGTCCGGGTTATATGGATTAGAATTTTTTAGAAAACTTTTAAAATTCTTCTCTCTCTCTCTCTCTCTCTCTCTCTCTCTCTCTCTCTCTCTCTCTGTGTGTGTGTGTGTGTGTGTGTGTGTGAATTTTTATTATTTTTCTTAAAAATTTGTTTGTTTGTTAAATTGTTCAGCCACAATCGACAACCCTGACAACAGTTGATTTTTGATTGTTTTTTTTTTTTTTTTTTGCTGTTGGTAGCCGACAGAACTGATTTCAACACAAGAAAGGCTTCAGGGGAAAGGCACGCGAAAAATTATCATTATTAGTAGTCTACTGTTTTCATTATTTATCATCATCATTAAGTCATCATCACTACCTCTACTTAACTTCTACTCTAGTTCTCATTAAGTTTTTTTGTGTGCTTTTTTTTTTTTCCTCTTTGTTGAGATATGGATGTGAGTCTCAAAGAAAGAACTAAATGCAACAGTTAGGCTGAGCCGTGGCTCTTATCATAATTTAAAAATTGTGCCAATGCACATCAATCTGTGTTATAAAAATATGCACAGTGCCATTACCAATAATTACGGGGTTATAAGTCAAAGGTTATGTTAAATTGCATCGGGAAAATTAAATCTATAAGGTACATTATATTTTGGGAAAATTTGAGCCAGCACAGTAACTGTTAGTGAGGAACTTAAGATATAGAAGGATATATTATATTATCTCTACTTTCACGTGTCAATCGAATGTTCAGAATTCTCTCGCTAACGAATTACACGTTCACTAAGGTTGATCCTAAGTTTCCAAGAGAAGAAAATACAATATGACATGCAGAGTAAAAGTTAAAGTAAAGGACACATCGAAGGACGATATCCCTCCTTCTTCCCGATCATCAATGTCGCCATCGCTTACATGATACGGTACTCAGATTCAGGCGAAGTGATAACCATGATACCTTCTATGAATAAATCCCAACACAAACAAACCTTTTATGACTGTTATTTCCTTCTCTGATTTAAATTATGTTTGTGAGCGTCTTGACATGTTACATGTGAGCTTGCCTGAAGACAAATTAAAGTACATGTATTCGTACTGTATTCTTCAAATTGAATTCAGCTGAGGAGTAAAGCATCAAATAAGATCGATACAAGGTGTGTAATGCATTTGTTCACTCTTTCACTTCTACATTTTCTTCATTGTGGATGTAGATCTAGTCGGTCACGGTTACGGTTTTGATAAGCTTTTCAACCTCCTGACGTGGTGGTTATCTCAGCTGAATCTAGTCTAATTTCGGTCCTAACGCATGATATATTTTTTAAAAGCACATGAGAATGACAATCAATAAATTCATCATACAAACAGTGATTCAGTTGTGCAACTCGATTATGCTTGAAGAAATAGGCCCAAACACTAAATGTGTTATTTAAAACTCCTTTGCAATAAAACTTTTACATCGTTCTGAATACAATATTTATCCAAGTTTCAAGCAACAAAATTTCCCTCTTCTTCTCCCATCTTTCCAAAAATCTGATGGAATCCTGACTATAACACAACGGCAGCAACGACAACAAGGAACGTGAGTAGTTGCAGTGGTTGTAAACAAGTTACATGAATTTGTTAGGTACCTGTTTATTTTGGGATCCTGGCATCATATTCATTGCTCATTGCTGATACATGAGTTGCCAAGCGAATGGTGAACATTCCTCAGATACATGAAGACACAACAAATAACTTATTGCATTCATAATGTATGATGCAACTCATTTCGAAAATCAGGTATAGATTTGCCACTGGCATTTTTTTTTCTTCGACTGGTTACACTTATTTATCGGTTTGATTATTTTGCTCTGTATCTTATTCCCGCCCCTCCCTCCTCCCATTCCCCAATCTTTTCTCTTTTCAGCAAAATGTCCTTGCATTTCATAAATTTTTACATTTCAATAATAAATAAATAAATATTATATGTAATCAGTACTTTCACCCCAAAACAAAACAAAATAAAATATTCAAACAACTAAGACAACCTTTTCGATTTTGTTACGCTTTTCAGCAGCCTTTGAGCGACAGTCTCAGCGGCCAACGTATCACTGAACATTATCCCTGAAACACCTTAGTCATCATTTTTATGTACCTCAGCGGTAACAGACTATCGTCAGACTATAATATAAGACTAATGGTGATACCTGTGCACAATACTTACCGTGAAAAGCAAAACCATCAATTCGAAAAAGAATATCATAATACGTCGATATTATCACACATACTTTTAATCACAATTTGATTATTTGATCATGGAACAGGAAACTTTTTATTTTTTCCTTATGGCACTAACAGATCCGCCATACTGAGCTTTGCATTCCAGCATGCCGAATTTCCCCGTTAATTTAGTAAACAAGTCATGCAGTGTTAGCACTGACTTAGCACACGACATGCCCTCTCAGTAAGTTCATGCTGCCACAATCACTCCTCATACCATTTTTACAACAATAGAGAAGTAAATCTTTAGATGACGCAGCATAAATTAATAAATAGGGAACTGGGTTATCTATCTGGTAACACTTGTTCCAAATTTCGTCCCTCTTGCCGCCTTATTTTCAGAGTACACTTTTAACGACAACAATGCCTTGCTGACAATGTGGATGAATTAATTATAGAAGTCATAGGCACACGTCATGCATACTGCAATGAAAGCTAGTTTGTTGTTCAGTTTTAACATTTGTCCATGTTCAGAGCAACTACATTTAACTTTGGCGACTGCGTAACAAAGCCACAGGTCTATAGCCCTCGTTATAATGAGCATAATGATAGACTGCCTTGGCCAATTTGTTCACCGCCTTGTGCTCAGGCCAAATCAAACACGACGTCCCGCTCGGCTCTCTACTTTTTACGCGCAGGTCACTGCAAACCCCAGTTTCTTGCTCTACAGATGCAAGCCACAAAGCGAGGCTGAGGAGGAGGGAGAATTTCATCTCTTCTGTGTGTGGTTACTTGAAAATTGCTAAAATTGCATAGGCCTACAACCTCTTTGAATACTTTCATGCTGCGACTGATGAACTATTTTTGGTTGCAGTAGAGTCGCCAAGACGAAGCGCAGATGGGGAAAAAAAGTCATGCTTACGAAACAAAGCGCAGTATTATTATACCCAACATTTTCGTTGGGCCGCAGCGAGGATTAATCTTGCTTCGATTTTCTATTCGGCAAAGCGCCAACAACAAAAGCAGACAAACGCAGCCGACCTTCTCGGCACAGGCAAAGGCTATGAACTTTCCCGAAAGAGACATTCATTGTTCTCACACTGCTTTCTGCTTGGAGCGTTCTGCGGTGCGTAGCGAAGAGTGAACAGCCGAGGGCCAATCACACGCCAGTTGAGATCGCAGGTCACAGAGGGGATCGCCTGTGATTGGGCCGCCCGCGAGAGCTAAAAATACCGACCGAGGAAAATAATGCGGGCGGCTTGAGTACAAATCACGTGACCTCGCCGGCGTTCATGGCCTTGTAGCCGTTTAATTTTCTAGACTTGGATTGTTTTTTATCATTGTGAGTTGTTTAGTGGGATTACAGTCAAGTCTTTGAAAAGCCAAGGTAAGTGATGCTTTTATTAATTTTATAGGTAGCTTAGTTTTTTCCAACCCAGTTGGCGATTCGAATGGGCAGTCCTGTCCAACTGTGTAAAAACTTTACAGCGGTTGGTGTTTGAATGCAGACCAAGATGGCGTCATCAAGCTTTGGCCACTGCAAGGCAGGCAGTGGATTCGCAGCGTTTGACTTGACAACCGTGCAGCTGCCTGCCTAGAATTTGGCCTTGTCTCTCAGTCACTGTTATCTCGCTGTAAACTGTTTACGAACAGCACGAGAGAGAACTGATGAATTTAGTTAGACCTTGAAACAAACACGACTACCGATTGATTACTTGGTTACTGAGACGAGGTACATTACATTCTATCTGTAACAGACTATAGACTGGGTTGATATGACGAAATATGGTAAGACATCTTCAGTCTCAATGAGTATAGTAAGTACAATAACAGGCCTGCACACATAACAAAACACAACAGTTTAAC
The DNA here is from genome assembly GCA_039654565.1 of Peronia peronii. Taxonomy (NCBI): domain Eukaryota; kingdom Metazoa; phylum Mollusca; class Gastropoda; order Systellommatophora; family Onchidiidae; genus Peronia; species Peronia peronii. The sequence continues at coordinate 4,265,406 of JBCEWB010000001.1, forward strand.
TGGTTTCTGTGTTTTGCATAAATAAAACGATTCAAAGCCATCGCTTCTTATTTAGTGTAATATATATTATAAGAATAGATCTACCATTACCAATAATGTTAGTGAAAGGAAGGATATAGTCATATCTCTGGGTTCTGCCTGTTTAAAATAATTTTGAATTTTCATTTATATTTAACATAGTAAATGGCCTATCAGTTCTTTGTGATCTTGACAATAAAACGAAGACATAGTGAATAGTGTTACTAGGATGCTCCTAGTTGAAGAGCTTGTATGAGAGACAGAAAGAGCAGTCTATATCGTTTTCGCCAATGGAAATAAACGGCGTTTTCAAAATCAAGTGACACGAGGAATTGAGATGGTTCTCCGAGTTCTCTTGAAACGTTGAAATAGTTGGAACTAGTTGAGGATGAGTTTTATTTACTAATAAGAATTCAATAATTGATGACATGGTACAATGCTACAACTCTTTAAAGTATTTGGTTATTTCTATTAACAGAATTAGAGTTCCATAAGTCTTTTTCTCTAGCTCTTGACTTTGTAAAAGTTCATGTTATACATCATTCCAACTAGATTATACTGAGAACTATTCATTGTGTGTTATGCATGTGTAATGTATAGCTTTGAAATATTTGTGCCACATTTAAAATCAAGAAGTGTCACCTATTTGATTGGATCTTCCATTTTCTGTTTATTCGACCTTTGTCTGTCCATCAGGACAGGAATGGAAGAGGGTGGAACATAGAGAGTCGTGTGTGTAAACTCACGTTCACTCTTCTGTGCACACATTTCATATTCTTCAGGACTGTTTTCCTTAATTACCACTCGGCTACAGGCTCAATCAATAAACCGCACGATGAGCCTTCACTAGCTCTGCATTGGGTATGTGTGTCTTGTCATTTCTTCAAGTATGACACGTGTAAAAATGTTCCCCCCCCCCTCCTCCCCTCCTTCCACACTTACTATATATTTCAGACGTAGACACATAACACATATGCAGGCATACACACATACGAACGTACGTAGACATAATTCGTAGTACACGCACACGTATGCAATTCATCTCCAGTGATTATGTTTATCACAGTACTACCAGGAGGCGACATCGACATACAATCAAGTGCTTTGTTTGCTCGAGCTGATCGAGATGATGATATAGTGCCATGCCTCAGTATGTGTTGGTTGGTCTTGTCTGGTTTCGGCCTATTTCAGTCTTTAGTCTTACTGTTCTGTTAGACAGAGGTTATATTTATTATTTTTTTTCTCTGTAATTACCTTTGGTGTGTTTCCAACATTACATTCAAGTTAGAAACACTTTTGAAAACAGTGACATCCACATAGACATCTATAATATAATTCAAGTTTTTAACATTTGATGTTACGTTGTGTCCTTAAGAAGCCTTGGTCTAATATTTTGCACGTAATCAACTAGGAATTCACATGAGTAATTAGTGTCTTTACAGTAACGTGTAAACGGAACATTTGATTGGCGGAACATAACATAATAGTGGGTTTATTATATTATTTTTTGTTCGTGTTTTTTTTCCCAACATTCGTAGCAGCTGTTTTATTACTGTGTTTTTATTTTCACTTTCCTTTTCCCTCCCACCCCCCCCCCCCCCCTTCCTTAGTCCCGTCAACCAAGGTAGTCCGTCTGTTAATGCAGCGTATCTGTCTGCCCACGGCTTTTATTTTTATCATGTGGTCTTTTTGATGTTCTGTCTTTGCTTTCACGGATGGCACATCTTTTAGCCTTCCTTGTGTCCGTCTATCCGCCTTCGGTCTGTCTGTCCATTCGTTTATCTATCTTGTTGGCTAGCTGCCGATCGCTCTCTCTCTCTCTGTCTCTCTCTCTCTCTCTCCGTAGTTCTATGTTCATGTCTGTTTCTTTTCCCCTCTTTTCCCTCCTGCTGCAGTGACCCTTTTCTCTCTTTTCCTGCCTCATTTTTATTTATTTATTTATTTTTATTTATTTATTTATTTGTTTATTTATTTATTGTTTGTGTTTGTTTGATAGACCTGTCTGTTTGTTTATTTGTCTTTGTCTCTGTTTCTCCAATTTTCTCATCTCCAGTTCTCCTGACACTGACAGATAGCCTTACTCTCCTCCCTTCCCCACTCTCACGCTCTTTTTTTTTTTTCCCAGCTCAGTCTCTCCCAGCTTCAATTCTTCTTGACCGCCTGCAGTTAGTTATAATGCTCGTGAGTTAGCTTGTGTCGTCACTGGTACTATTCTTGTATTTTATGACGCGTTTTTTTTTCTCACCGACCTCCCATCCTTTGTTTTCTGCCAGATCTGTGCGTGAGTGTGTCTGTGTTTCTCTCTGTCTGTCTGGCTGTCTGTCTGGCTGTGTGTCTGTCTCTCTCTTTTGCTCGCTCCCCTCTCTTAATTTCTCCCTCTCCTTTGTCCCCATCTCTCTCTTTCGTCCACATGCAAATTTGTTTAGCATTCACTTTAATGCGATTGAAAAAAAAAAAAAAAACACGAAATTTATCCATGATAGACGACGCTGAAACATTTCACTATATTTTATGGTCATTACTCGTCTCACAGTGGTTGTGTTGTAACAAACAGAAATATTGTGTTTGTTTTATGTTTGTTTTATTTGTTGCATGTTAAAATAATTGTTTTTTGTTTGTTTCAGTCAGATTGTATTTTTTTTCCTGAGAGTTTATAGTTTTGTTTGTTTTTATTTTTTATTGGTATTAATTTTTTTTTTTGGGGGGGGGGGAGAGTCATTTATAGCAATTAAGGATACTAAAAATGTAACCATTGTACCTTAATTTTCCTCTGGTGCATGGTATGGGATTAAGGTATTATCCATCTGACATCCATATCTCGCACATCTCCCCTATGCAGTTTGGCCTTTCACATCTTTTTCCTCCTCCTCCCCTTCCCCCATCCCGTGTTTTTGATATTCCTGTCGTTTTATAGGCCAGCCATAATTCGCTTCTTCCTCGTTTATTGGTATTGTTCGAACTTCACTTTTCAGCCACAAGTTCTGACCCTGTTTCTTCCCACCATTATTTCTTCACCCTGCCCAGATTTCTTTCTTAGTTTCTCTATTTCTCTTTCTTTCTTTCATTCTTTCTTTCTCTCTTTCTTTCTTTTTTCTTTCTCTTTTTCTTTGATTCTTTCTCTCTTTTTCTTTCTTTGTTTTTCTTTCTTTCTCCCATTCTTTCTTTCCTGACCCATGAACCCGCTATACCGCTTATGATCAAATCAGTCATCGTCAATGTCTGGTAGCCTATTCACTCTCTCCCACTCTTTCTCTTTTGTCCCCTCCTTCACCCACAATGGGCACGTCCCCGCCCTCTGTTACTGCTTCTATCTGCAAAACAGAGGTACAGAAATAAAATGCCCAGTTGCAGGCCAAGCGTCGACTGAGACACCCCATCCCTCCTCTCCAACCCCTCCCCCACAGACACACGAACACTTCCCTCCCTCCACTAGCCTTCTCAAGCCAAACAAGACCCCATCTGGTAGTGTTGTGGATTCCCGGAAGACGTTCAGGGTCAAGGCCCGTGCAAGCACACACAGACTTCGGCCTGACCGTTGTACCGAAGTGGGGAAAGTGGGAAATAATAATATAATTATTGTAGGTGAAAAGAAGAGGGGAGGGGGTGGGGAGCAGAAACGAGATGGAGAAAAGAGGCAATCGAAAAAGTTGGAGGGGGGGGGGGGCATTTTGTTTTCACTTGATTATGGTAATACATAATAATATGAACACATATTGTATATCAACACAAAACATATCGACTTAATTTATGCCCCTTAGCAACGTCAGGAAGATCGTTAAGTTGTTGTCGTTATGATAAGGGAAAAAATTTGTTTTTGTATATGTGTGTGTGTATGTGTTCTCTCTATTTTTTTTTTGTTAGTTTTTTTTGTTTTGTTTTGTTGTTGTTGTTGTTGTTTTGTTTTTATTAAGAAAAAAAAAAAGATTAGTTTTCTCAAGGAGATAACTGCCAGCTGTCACTGTTTTATTAGCACAGACACAATTTTTCTATCATATTTGCAATCAAAGCAATGATAATGATAAATAAGAGCCTTCAAGCTCGCTTTATTAAAGCGTTAAAAAAAACAACAACAACAACAAAAAACACATTAAAATGCAGTGGGAGAGACAGAAAAGAAGGTGGCATCCCTACTTTGTTAGTGCAAAATCAGATAAATATAGGAATTTTAACAGAGTTTGTTTTCATGTATGAAAAAAAAAAAAAAGATATATTGTAATTCTTTCTCTCTCTCTCTCTCTTTCTCTTTATTTCTCTTCAAACGCAAACGGGCAACATTTCACTTCTACAGACAGACAGATTTTTTTTTTTAAAGTTTGACCCCCCCCCCCCCTAGTTTTACATCTCATGATGATTTAAAAAAATGACGTGGACAATGTTTAGTTTATTGTAACTTAGTGCGCTCAGTAGTGGGGCTATTAAAAATTCCGGAGAAACCCTCAACTCAGTGAGGCAGCAACGACATATTCCAACTCACAACCAACTCACATGCAGGCCAAACCAATGTAACCCAGGCTGAGAGCGTCCTAAAATTTCACTGCAGGAGAACAAGAAGAAGAAGCTGAGTTCAATAGCTTCTTGTTGAATTTTCATTTTCAAAGAATTTGGCAAATTATCTTTGAAAGATTTTTATAATCTACTCTGGGAGATTTATAGAACAATGCTTTGATACCAAAATCAAACCGAAATGTACCCCTTACCTCTTCCTCCCACCCCTGTCCTCTTTTTTTGTTCTCTCTACCCCTTCCATCTCATCTGTACCTAAAGCATAATTTCTGAAATTCCAGTTACCATCATTACTATTTTCAGTCATGTTAAATAAATCTTTCACGAGTGTCACTACTACAGTCCATGCATTTATTTATGCCTGTTTCAGTGATGGGGCTTGAATCCCACAAACAAGTAAACAAACAAATAAAAAGCCGTAGGCCTATTTTCAGTGTCCTGAGGATACGCTAGCTTCAAGGGTAGAAAAAACTTGCGTTCAGCTTCTGGGATGAGGCGAAAAAACTCAGAAACTCCGATATGCACGTTGTATATTTAGCTTTGAAGGATTTAGACAGCCCATAGCCTTTTCAAGAACAGAAAACGATTTTGCTGTCATGTCAAAGTGATATTTTCAAAAATTCCACATTCTGCTTGCTTGAAAAATCATATTTTCAGGCATAAGAAAGCCAATGATCAAAATGATATTGACATCACATAGGACACCAGAGTAACTGGTACTATTCGCACAACACATCTCTTTTAGGTATGTGTGTGATACGTTGGTGGAAGGATCATCTTTAGTAAATTTCCCCCTTAACCATGTACGATTTATGACATTTCTGTTTGAATTCCAAGGAGATCGCTTGTTATAGCGCAAATTTTAGCAGAAACCATATTCTCTGCTTCAGTAATGGGATACATTTTTATTATGTACGCAGTAGTACAGACAGCATACATTCGTACTGGCAGCAATATAGGAAACACACGTGCCTAGCAGACCTTTAGCCTATGCATCGCGTAGGACATAGTGGTTAATGGGCCCAAATGGCCACTTATTAGACACGCTGTGCCAAAATGCCACAGAACCGGATGGGAGCTGATGGGGAATGAGGGTGGGGTTGGATGGAGAACAGACTGATAGATGGACCGTAGAGAACAGACAGTCAGACGGAGCGATCGGAGATGGGTGGTTTGGGAGGAAGATGGGTAGATAGGTTGGGATCACTTGCTGTTTTACATATGAAACTGAAAGAAAGAGAGAGAGAGAGAGAGAGAGAGAGAGAGGGGGGGGGGGGGGGGAGTCAAGGGATTTCCAGGCCATGGTCATAAATCCAATTTTCATAATAGTTTAACTGTTTTTTTAGATTAGATCATGAAGAGCTTCGAGAATAAAGCAGCTTGTTTGTCCTAGAATTTGATGGGCATAGACTTTCTCATAACATGACAGCTACGGTTGAAGTATTTATTGTCAGGATGTCATATCTGTATATATATAGCCCTTTGTGAATGAAACTTGGGGGCAGTATTATTAGCAGCATAAGGTTTCATGTGCTACAGTATGTATTGTTGCTCACACTAGGCTCGTTTTGAATCTTGCCTTCGCATAAGCGGAAAAATCGAATGTAAACAAGGACGTAGAATATGGAATTTTTTCAGTGAAACTTCCTTGAAAAGTTATATCGTAGAAATGAATATGCCAGTTTCATTAAAAATCTGTTAAGTAAATGCAGGGACACAGTATGCTACTAGGTCGATTTTTTTTTTTTTTAATATGCTCTTTGCCATATTTACAAGCTTAATATCTTTTGCTACATCTTCCTACGCCCCCCCCCCCCCTTCAGCAACAACAACAACACTACCAACAACAACAACAATAATCCTCAAATGCAAATAAATAAATAGGTCCAAAGTCTAGTTTCATCAATGCCGCATCACAGCATACACCTAGCATGTAACAAAAACTCCAGTTTTCCTAATCTGATCGCTCATCACCGCCTACATTTATTTTTCACTCCTTTATTTACCGTAGGACAGGAATAGGAGATGAAAAAGATAATGAGGTAATGACGAAAGGTCGTGAGCTTTTGTCTCTTGGTAATACATATCACGAACGAGACTTTTCTGAATAGTTCACATTCGGGTAACAAAAACCTGGAAATTCCCGGCCGAGTGCTTGTACCCCCCTGCTAAGAATAGAATACTGACTGATGCTTGTTAAAACTTCACCACGAGATCCGGGAACAGTTGTCACCGGTCCCATGCATTATTTATGTGGTTTCCTATGTCAGTGGTAGTGAACAGTTTGGAGTGTTTGTACCCGCCTACTAAAATTAGAGGGGAATTTCCAGCCGTTCGCTTGGTGGGAACAAATCTATTGACATTTTCCCTTTCCTTACTTATAGAAGGAAAATGTGTATACATTTCGAACTTAGATGGCACAAGATACAAATGAAATGAATTTTGGCATTTGGCTAGCTGTGATTTAAAAAAAAAAAAAAAAAAAAAAAGAGAAAGAAAAAAAAAGAAAAAGAAAGAAGAAAATATCTATATAGGAAAAAAAATGTACGCGTTGTTTGTGAATGAAATCACAAAAACTCTCGAGCTTTGTTGCAATGTCAAATGAGGAAACAGAAAAAGAAGCAAAGTTGTCCACGGAAATGGTTCCTAAGTGAAGAATAGCGCGCGAACAGTTTCACGGAACAAGAACAAGAAAAGTGGCACTTCGATTTTTTTTGTTCCTGACATACTCTTCTGCATCAGTGATTATTTTGCTCACAGCCAATCACGCACAGCAGATACGGTTTAAAGAAAAACAAATACACAGACGGAAATGTAAAGACGTGGCGAATCACAACAGGACAGGGCGACACATAGGCAGACAAACCAGTGGCGTTTCATTGGCTGAGTTGACTTTTCCTTTTTTTTTTTTTTTATCTAATGGTATTTTCTTTTACTTCACTTTAATGTTATTTCGTACAAACTAGCATGACGATGTAGACATTAATGGTAAAGTTTCTCACTGGAATGGTGAAGCTTCGTGTAAGAACACTGTTATGCTTTGATGGGGGTACGAAGTGATGTGTTTTTTCTTTCTTTCTTTTGTTTTCTTCTTTCTTTCGTTTCCCCCTCTCTCTCTCTTTCTGTATTTTTCTTTCTTTTTTCTCGCACTTTTTGTCCTTTTCTTTCTTTTTCTTTCCATTTCTTTCTTTCACTTTCTTTTGGTTTCTCGCTCTCCTCCATTCTCATTTTCGTTCTCTGTATATTTTATATTACTTTTATGTGTTTTTCGGTTTAGCGCCCTGTAAGATTCATCATGTGCCACGCCTCCTCCTCAACCTCCTCCTCCTCTCTCTCTCTCTCTCACACACACACACACACACACACACACACACACACACACACACACACACACACACACACACACACACACACACACACTCTCTCTCTCTCTCTCTCTCTCTCTCTCTCTCTCTCTCTCTCTCTCTCTCTGCAATTACTCTTCGACAATTCATAATGGCCCTTCTAATTATCTACCCCGTCACTTTGATTTGATTTTTTTCTCTCAGCCCCATCTCCCGTCCCTCTCTGCTCGTTTTGTCTCAGTCACACTATCTTGTATTCTCTGTTCCTGTTTCTTTAGTTGTTATTTAAATTTATTGTTTATTTATATTTATTTATTATTTGTATTAATTAATTCATTAATTAATTTATGTGATCGGCTATCTTAGCGTTAATATGACTTACAACGGACATGTTGACAAAACAAATGAATGCACTAGGGAGTGACTTCCCTATTTCACTATATTTCGACAAAACCAGGTAATATTTCAGATCTCCAAGGAAACGTTTGATCCTAAAATACAGCCAGGATTAAGATGAGTATTCAGCTCAGTGAATTATCCATTTGAATGATTGTGGTCTCTTGTCAAAACAGAGCCCTCTAATTTTCCTGATTTTTTTTTTTTGGTTGTTGTTTTGTTTATGAGATGCAGTGAGAACATCTGCTCAACAAGCTCTTGGGCATGTGTGGAATTTTTTCACCTTATTTCTCGCTGGAAAGCTTATGTGTCAGATAAGCCAATGCTTCTTCTTCTTCGTCTTTTTTTTTTATTTGTATTTTTTCGTAGTATAAATCTTATTATTTTATCAGTTGTTACCATGAAATTTCTTCTTTTCTTTTTCACTTGTTAAGGTGTTTTGTGAGTGTGATTATTGAACACCTTGTAACATTCTTTCCCTGGAGTGCACGAAGATTTGTGGCACACCCATGTTGGTACCATTCGGTCCGAGAGACAGAGAGAGGAGAGGAAAGGGGGGGGGGGGGAGAAGACAGACAGACTGAAAAAAGTGAGAGCAAAAACTTTGTTCCAGGTACTTCTTAATAGAATAATAAACATTCACACACCTCACAGAATATCTCATGACTGCATGAAAAGGAGATGGGGGGAGGGGGAGGATAATGGGAAGGTAAGATGGGGAAAAAAAGGAAGAAAGGACGAGCGGGAAAAGAAGAAGGAGAATGAGATTGAGAATGAATTAGAGAAAAAGAGAGAACGAGGGAGATAATTTGAGGTCATGAAAATTACACATCCGACTTGTTTTCTGGGACAAAGGCTCATAGGACAAAAATACAAGGTATGGGGTGGAAAGGGAGAGAGAGAGAGAGGGGGGGGGGGACGTGGAAGAGAATGTGATAATTAAAGAAAAAGAGACAACAGAAGAAGACAAGTAGAAAGAAAAAGAAATGGTACACAAGGTCTGCATTCTTTTTAACACACCAATAATAGCAAACTCAGAGCGTCAACTTATGGCAGGGAGAGAGAGAGAGAGAGAAAAGAGAGTGATGGCACATAAAGTGTGCGCGTACTCAAGCACATCGAAATAGTGAACTCAGGTTACCTACTATAGTGAAGGTGTGGGGCACATTCATCGAGAGAGAGAGAAGGAAAGGAAGAGCGAGAGAGAAAGGAAGAATAGACTAGAGGAAGGGGAAGAGAGACAGATGATACAAATGTGTACATTCAAGTACTGGGCTTACAGACTCGACCTACTTTCTTGTGGGTGAAGGCGCGTGGCACGAGGACTTGTGCCGCCAGCCCCAGAACAGAAGAAAAAGTCAATAGCATGTCCACGAGAGGTCGGGCACAAACAGTGGAAGCTGGGGGCGGGCTTGGCGAGCTCTCTGTTTGGTGTGCGAGAGCAGGTGGCAGGAGGCTAGACAAGACTTTCTGCTGCTCGCGAATCTGCAGGCCTGTTGGCTCAGTGACAGGCTGACAGATTGATAGATAGCGTCACGGTGCGTGCCTGGATGGATCGACGAGTGTAATATGAAATAATAATAGTCATATGTTTTGTTGGTTACAATGTATGAATGTATGTAAACAGATAATTATGACCTACTCGTAGTAGCATGTAAACAGATAATTATGACCTACTCGTTGTAGCATGTAAACAGATAATTATGACCTACTCGTAGTAGCATGCTAAAATTGTTTTAATAATATGGCAACAATGAAGTTGCTATTTCTTTTTTTTTTTAATTCTTTGGTGTGTGTGTCTGTTTTTCTCTGTCTATCTGCTCATCCATCTATCTGTCAGATTGTCTTTCTGCTTGATTGTTTGTCCGTCCTTCTACCCGTGTGTCTGTCTGTCTATCTGTCTCATGTAAAAAAAAAAAAACAAAAGAAAAAAATCAGTTTTTGTTTGTTTGGCAATTAGAACACATTTGTCATTTTTACAAAGTTGGAAATATATTTTATTGTGATCATCTTTTTAGTCATATAAAACACCATTACATTCTTCATAAGTCAGTCTATAACCACACAGAATGATTTTTTTCAGGATAAACAGAAAGAGCCATACCTCAAGTTGTATTGTGCAATATGGTGTATTGACAAATTCAATGCGTCATCAAAACTGTAACACTCAAAGTTGTTGGGAAACGGTTTGGGGAAGGAGGGGATGGGGGTGGGGGAGGGGTATGTTAAGAGTAGGTAGAGAGAGAATAGTTATGATAACGGCAATGGTGAAATTCTGAACTGACGCAGTGAATCAAAATGGAGCAATGTCTCCACACATTTTTGAAGCAGAGAAAGGTTGAAGGTTTTTGTCTAGAAAGGGTGGGGGATTTAGATCAACGATTTCGCAGATCGAGTCGTGTGTGGTTGATCTTCCATCTTGGCAGAGCCGTGGTCGCCGAATAGAGTTTTCCATTCCGGACAAAAGCTTGCTGCATTATTATGTCTGATCATGTTTGTTATAATTATATTATCTTGGGATTTACTTCTTCCCTGATTGCTTTATAATTAGCAGACAGCTGATACATGTTATATCTCTTATTTTTAAAACACAGTCCCAAGTATGTTGACTTGAGACGATAGTATGTCATTCAAACAGCATACAATTTTTTTTTTCCAAAGAGAAGGGAGTCACTTTTGCTCTTTTTGCTGCCTTTTTAAATTTTTTATCTTCGAAAGGATCTGTTGGGTTACTAAAAGCTGCAGATGCATTGTGAACAAGTAGGAATGGGAAAAAGAATAGATAGTAAGACAAGGGTTTAGTGTCTGCTGATTGGGACAGATGGAGGAAAGGAGTGTTGTAAGATATTTACACAACAGCTGTGGCTTAGTAATGAACTTGTCTTTTCCATCTGTGTCCCACAAAAGTGACATAAACAGTGCCAAGGCTTGTGGATTTAAAGTGGAATTAAAGTTTAATGATCTAACAAGACATGGGGTAGGTGGTTTGAAATTTAAGAAGTACGTTAGACAACAGACCACTGCTAGTCATGCCATCTGTGTACGTATATTGTGTTAGCAAACCAGTCGAACTGTTGATTTGTAAGTCGGCGCAGAAAGGAAAGAAGAACAGAAGGAAAGTTGGAGCCAAGCGTTACGAAGTTGACAGTGCCTCTAGACATACCATCCCATCTATGGCAAAGTAATGAATGGGTGGCGAAAGAAAAATATTATTATGATCAGTGGGCTCTTTCAGTTTTGTGGAAAATTACATATTGTTCTGGAGAAAATAACAACAGTAATAACAACAATTTGATTAAGAGAGATTTGGTCCGAAAATATCATAATATATTTGAAAGAAAAGAAACCTCAGTTCGATGTCTTTAAAAGTTGATAAAACTTTAGGGGGATCTCCTGAACTATTTTGATTTTTGTTCTTTCATCATTTTGCGAAAGCTGGGATGATACCACATCAGGATTTTTTTTTTTCCATCGATTTTTCTTTTCTTTTGTACGCGCCCGGAATAGACGAGCGGAACAGCGACAGGAAGGGAGGAGGAGGAGGAAGAAGGAAGAGAGAGAGACGGGGGGGGGGGGTAGGGAGAAGTAAGGAAAGAGCTGGCTCCTCTGTGCCCCAGTAGGCTACCGGCCCTTCTACACAATCATGCGTTTTGCCCTTGTTAGAAGCAGCGCTCACATCGGGGCCTTTGGCACGTGTTTTGGTGAGTGCATGGTCTTAGAATTACAGTCTCTGCTTGAATAAGTAGTCAGTACTTGACTCCTGGCTGACTTCTTTGAGTGAGCCTACACGTGTGACCTGAAAACCAAATGCCTGTGGAGTGTGTACTATTTAGAAAAAAAACAACAGAAAACCAGACTCCGAAAGTACGTTAATTCTTTTACTACGCATGGTTTCTGTTGGCTATCTAGAAATATGCCACCATTAATTAGCGATGTCTAGAAAAACTCCTATTTATTTTTACTAATCTAACTGAACATGTTTCTTAAACACCCATTTTATATTCAATAGAAATATTCTGAAAGAAGTGGGCATTAATTTGTCATACTTAAAAACTAATCGGGAGATGGACACAAATTTGTGTCTTTCATCAACGATACGGTTAAATAATTATAAAGTTGAGGCAATTTTTATTGCGCCTGCCTTGTTCTAATGCTATTTGCGATTTAAAAAAAAATAGTATGCGTGCGTATGAATGTATGCTACAATTACAATATTTTTATTATGCCTCAGTTGTGAATCTGATTTCCTCTTGAGAACAATATAATAATAAAGTTCGGCTCATCTTATCTTTCGTGTCTTCTATTATGTAACGCTGTTTTGGTCAAAACTGAGGCTTCGCAAATCTGAAATAAACTAAACACTTCATCAAAGAACCGTACTATTCTTATTGTGGCATAAGGTCTTCCGTTTATTAAGGGGAAAAAATTTTGAATCAGATCTTGATATAATTGCAGGGATATGGGCAATGTATACAAAAGACGCTGGTGACTCTGGAGCTGGTGGTTTTGTGTAAGGAATTAGTTAAATTAAGAATATTGGTACGTAGTACTTTATATATAGATTTATGAGTACCCCTGTGGCCTTCTTCCGTGGATGGCAACTAATTTTCAACACAATCCCATACGTTGTACAATGAGACTCCAGAATAATTATTGTAATTTTTGTTGTTGTTGTTATCGTTGTTGTTCCTTGAATACGATTATTTTTATTATTATTGTTGTTGTTAATATTGTAACGATGATTGTTAGAAGACAGGACAGCCGCAGGGAGAGCGAGGAATGTGAGGGAAGGTTGGGAGGGGGTGTGGGGGGGGGGATTTATTTAGTTTTGTTTTTCAGTCAGTATGCGTGATGCCTTTTACTCCTAAGAGAAAAATGTCAGTGATGGTTTGCGAGCTTAATCCGGTGAGAAGAAGAAAATAGTATGGGACGACATTTTTTTGGAGTTTTCCGCCTACTCATGAACTGATTTTGTAGAATGTCATAGGTTCTTTAATTTGCATAAACTCATATGCGGGACCTCATGATTCGTTGGCCCGTATCAGAGAAGACTAGACGCCTGACTCTCCCACCCCAGAAGCTAGTGACCCACCGATTTTATTGATATTGTTATTTATTATTTTGCCGTCCCTGGCCATGGATTTGACCTTCCATCGCTTTCATCAAGAGGTAAGACTTCTAACCCCCTCGACTACGCCGCGTTTGGGGAAGCAAAGATTAGAAAGGAAGAAAGAAGTGAAAATTATAGAGAGGAGGGCTCAACTGGATTCTTAGAAAGAAAAACCTACCTGGTTATTGAGGACCGGGGATAGAGGAGGAGAGGGGTGGGGGGGGGGGGGGGAGATAAAGTCTGTGGGAGAACCAAAACCAGAGGGGTAAAAAAAAAAAAAGGTGTTTGTGGGGGGGGGGGGGC
>JBCEWB010000001.1:4285389-4298059 GCA_039654565.1 Peronia peronii
ACGATATGGGGACCACATATAGGCCCACAAGAACCCGGAAGTGGCTCTATTGGAGCCCTTATAATTATGGGGGTTGGCGAACGAAATTCGAAAAAAAATATGCCAAGAAAGCCAGGAAGAGGCAATAAAAGACACAGAAGTCATGAAGAGAGGGCTAGTATGTAGAAAAAGGGCGTGTTGAGGCCAAAAGCTGAATAAAAAACTCTCTATGTCGATTTTTCCATGAAAAAAAAACTTTAAACACGTTTTTCTCAAAACCCGGTTTTTTGCCAGTGTTTTGCGATCTACTTTTTTGTTTCTCAACTGATTCTAACCAAATTTGGCACACATCATGTTCACAATAAAACTAAAAAACATACATATGCGCGTCCCATTCTGTTGGTAAGTTTCAGAGAAAAATGGGTTTTGAGTATGAAAAAATTGCGAAATTTGAAATTTCGCTACATGGCATTTTAAAAAATTTCTAGAAAATTTTCTATTGCATATAAAGGGCTGGAAATACATAACTTTTTAGATATTGTGTCAGAAAAGACGTTCACAAAGTTTTATGCAGTTTTGTGAAAATGTGACGGACTAGATCGATTTTGAAGTTAGCCATTTTAGAGAAGCCAAAATCCAAGATGGCGGCATTGCCATGGCAACTGTTTGAAAAAGTCAATTTTTTTTTCACTGTTTTCCTCTAATTTGAACATGCCGAATGCGATGGACAAGGTTAAAATAGTCTATCTTTAATGATAAAAAAAATCACCTTCAGGAACCCACCACCCCCCCCCTCCCCCCCCTTAAAGAAAATTAACAAGGAGATTGATAAGTTTAGGAATGAAGAATATCCAAAAAGACAAGGCCCGATTTGCTCTAGTTTAGATAATGCCCTGAGAAAAAAATGTCTTAGGGTTTATCATGGGCGCTCTTTTGTGGCAAACCATTATAAAAAATATTTCCAGAGGAAAGTTTTTACTGATCTCGCCGAAAATGTTATAAATGTCACAAGGAAACATAGTGAAAATGAGACCATCATTATGAAGGCTTCTACAACAGAGCAGTTATTCATACCCCTAGATGAACTTTCTGCAGCAGCGAACAAATCTATTTCCCACAGTAAGCATATTCCACCTTCAGATCAGAAAATATTTGAAACTAGCATTAATTCATATTTGAGGCTCATTAGGAAATTAATGAAAGGTAAGGTTTTGCCTACACTTCAATTTAGAGAGGAGCATTGCTTGGAGTGGATTCAGAGGTATAAATTCGAGTTTGGGTTTGCATAGCGAGCAAGTGGCGAATAGCTTTATACATCTATAAAAATCTTAGAAATTCAATGCCGTGAATTTCCATCGGAGGATATGAATCTTATTACATGATGAAGTAGTACCTTGCTCAAGTATCACCCCATCTCCTAACACTAATACCCAAGAAAAATTTAAAAAACGCAGAAGATATTGATTATAGTGTGGGCCTACATGCATTATCATGTCTTATTTAATTGGACAGTTCTTCAAGTTTGTATTTCTCATCATTCATCAAGTAGAAATTTGTCATTTACAACGGGTTATCAATTTACCAACTTACAATAATACAGTGTTACAAACTACAAAGCACGTATGATTTATACCATAATTACGTAAACAGTTGTATTAATTACTAACACTTCTAATGACTCCCAGATTCAAGGTTCCTTTTTTTTTTTTTTCGGCAGAGATGGGCAGTTCTGGAAGCTGTTTCTTAGGAATTTCATTGTGTAAAGCGCGCTGTTCTATGTAACATCATATGTATAAATAATACACTGAAGTCATTGAATGTTGACATTAACTTAAAATGGGACTGTCATGGGTTGGACAAGCTAGCGCAAAAAGTGTTTTGCAGTGAGTTTTTTCCTCCATATCTTCTCGACATCAACAAGTGGACTGATTTTTGTTATGATGTTATTTATACCACATAACGAACAAGGAATATTTCTGAGCACGTCCTTATGTGAATTTGTCAAATGAATAGATTATAAGGGCTGTACAAGGCCTCATTTTCTTTCTAATGCTATTCTTTTCTGTCTGTTTATTTCAGTTTGTTGAGATCAGGGTGGCTCTGTTTCAAAGCCTCTGCGCTGGCCATTTTTTGCACACTTACTATGATTTTTTCACAAGTTACTCTTTGAATGCTGCTTTTGTTTTCTGTCTTCATTTTACTTTTGAAGAAATTTCACGTTCTTCATTAAGTGCAAGTGATTTAATTAATAACGATTGAATTTGTTCACTTTGTTGAGGAGGCTTACTGATATTTCATATTGCTTGAATTTGTTTTTGGAACATATAGAAATAAAATTCAGAAGTTAATCTTTCTAAGCACATTTTGTAGATTGCCCTCCTTTACTTAGTACCTGAGATTTAGCAAGGTAAAGTTAGGCAAAATCCAGAAAATTACACGAAAATCTTGGCCTGTGAGGCAATTACTCTCAGTCCAACGCACAACTCATAAACAGTGAAACCTGATACTGAGCCCAGGCCCATCACTGGAGAAACTAAGTTGTGGCTAACTAGCAGCTGTGAGAAATGTGTTTTGTATTGCTTTCAAACTTTCTTTATCCATTGGTCCTTACAGTCCCACCAACACACTAGTCGCCGCTCTCATAAACCCGAGCCCATCACTACACGGGAGGAATTCCTTGACCATTACCAAAACAAGAAGAAGCAAATAAAGAGTAAAAGAGGGAGCACAGATATGGAGGGGGACCAAGATGATATTTCCATCCCTCTGCCCAGAGAGAAGATGGAACTTTTTGCTGTGATATGCATACAGACTAGCCACTATGTTTCCTTTGTGAAGTGTGGACCAGGTCAAGATGCCCCATGGGTCTTCTTTGATTCTATGGCAGACAGAATGGGTAAATATTCAATTTGACATCAGTCATCAGACCTTTTGTGAACTATTTGATGTAAATCTTACCAGCAGTTTGTCTATTATCCTGTTGTCTTATGAGCCATTTTGGCTTCTAATTCCCAGGGTAATAGAAGCATAAAATTGTCTCCAAAACTGGTTTAGAGAAAAAAAGGCTTTTTTACTGTTAGTTTCAAATATTTTATGAACCAGTTCTACAAGTGTGTTTATAAGGAAGGATTGTTAAATCACACCAGCAGTTTCATGGAATGATTCTGATTCACAGGTGAGCAAAGTGGCTACAACATACCTGAGGTTGTATCTGTCCCAGAATTTTCCACCTGGCTTGCTGAGAACAATTTGATGAACTTGATGCAGATCAGTGAGGACCGGGACCTGCCTGAGCCCCTGCGTAGAATTTTGTGTGATGGCTACATGTGCATGTATCAGAGTCCAAATGTGATGATGTTCAAGTGAAATATTATATTATGAGAGGTTTGCTTAACTACCAGTTTTATACTTGTCTACCAGCACTAATGCTTTGATCAGTAGGGACAGGCAGAGGCTTGGCATTGATTTATCAAATTCTAGAGTTGTTAGTTCAGCCACAATCTCTGATTTGCCAGATATCAGACTAAGAGTCAGATTCTGAATTCTTTCCTTAATTTCGCAATTTCTGATGGAGTAACATACCAAATTGCTGTGATAGTTTTGAATTGAGTACTCAAAAAAAAAATAAATTAAAAAAATAAAGCTCCAGGCATGGTGTAATTTGACAATGAATTTGATACATCTTTACATATGCATAAATCCGGCATTTTCTTGTCCCTAGTGTCAACTCAATCACATGCCTGCTGTAGGCCCAAGCCTTACTTTTTCATGTGAGCCAGATGTGGTGTATGAAAATCATGGGTTGACATACAGAGCTTTACTATGACCTCACTGAAGACAGCTGGAGCTCGTAGTTCTCAGACCTGCCACTCACTCCAGTTTTATTGGAATATTTCAATTTTCCCTCACAAATTCCTGTCCGAATTTTTTGATTGCCTGCACTTCCGATTTTTTGTTTCGCAGACATTGGCCCAGCCGTGCCTGTTTTGAACAGTCTGTTTCACCGGAAGTGCTGAGTAACATTTCAGTTCGCATCTTCATTGCGAAAATTGAGTTTCCCTGCTTAGTCTTGCTGTCGCTACTCAGCCAATGTCTCAGCAACTCTCATTACTTATTGTCTTGTTTTAAGAGCTGCATTGTATCGAAAAGAATGAAAATTTTATCTAGTTCCAAGCTACATCAGGTATAAGCAAGCTCACGGTTTTCACGGCAAGCCCAACTGGTGTGCCTTGTACTATTGCCAACCATTTCTTTGTTTAGATATTGAGATCTAGATGTTTCACGTGTTTTTGTTTCTTAGGTTGGGTCATAGACATACTAGTATGTTTATGGGTTGAGTTGATTTGACAGTATAGTCAACTTGGATCCATTAGTATATACATTGTAGTTGAATTATTTCTTTCATTAGTCTTAATTATTATTATTATTATTTTTATATCACTATTGTTCAGAAATGATAGATTGTTATAGATGTAATTTAAAAATTATACATTATTTAAACCTGTAGATTTAGGAAGTAGTGGAATGCTGGCCCAAACAAGATTGTTCATTGATCAGAATTATTATACAGATCTAGATTGTAAACTTGGACATGATTAGCTGTAATATTAACTCAGATAATGAGACAGTGGTACAGTCGACTACACCTGAATCAAACCCTGATGTCGACTTTCAGGTGGATCGATCTTTTGTCATTGAACTGGTCCCGGCACTTCTTTACTTTACTAAAAATCAAAATGATGAATCGAGGTCGACTGATCCATATTCACTAATGAGTCAGTCTGTTTCACCTGTCCCCGTCCTTATAAGATCAAAGGAAAAAGCAACGCTTGAATTGATGTAACTAATCGTGGCTTGTACAGTACGTCATCTCAATACATTTATGCTCCTCCCATCATGCGATAGCACGACTATAAGTTAACTACGACTGTCAAACTGATTCACTAAACAGGATTAAACCCTCCCTCAGACTATGTGATCAGAGGTCGACCGGCCATTGTCTCCTCCTCCTTTTCACACTTCACCCACGGTCTTCCCTGTCTAGCTGCCGATGCTTCTTTGAGCTTACAACGCACAC
The DNA here is from genome assembly GCA_039654565.1 of Peronia peronii. Taxonomy (NCBI): domain Eukaryota; kingdom Metazoa; phylum Mollusca; class Gastropoda; order Systellommatophora; family Onchidiidae; genus Peronia; species Peronia peronii. The sequence goes on from JBCEWB010000001.1 coordinate 4,290,446, forward strand.
TCCCTCCCTGCTGCGAAAGTGTGATGCAAATTCACGAAGAGGGTAGGAAATGTAGTGTCGGTGATCGTCTTTGATGTGGGGAATTCTCCAACTGCACTGCGATTCACATGTGAACGGTACCCTGAGAACCAGTCTTTGTTCTTCTCATCGCAGCGAATTTGCTCACCAGGCTCCCCTGTCCCCTCTTATTTTGTAGCTCATGGTTTGGCTGATTAGACCTAGTTACACTTTCACTAAGCCACTGCGGTCAAGATGAGAACAGTGAGGTACTGCACCCTCCCCGCCCCACCCACAGATAGACTCATATCGCATGTAATGTTTATCATCTTGAAAAAAGCCTAGTAATAGTGTAGAGCATAATACATGTACAGTGTTTTACACCATGAAGTGGTGGGAAGGAGTGTTGGAGGGCTACGAAGTGCTTGTGGCGATCGTATTGAGTTGAATGTTCAGGAGGCAGGGTTGGGAGCGATGGATGTTGCAAGTTTATATGACAGAGCCGATGACAACGGACGTCGGTAATGTGTTAAAATTCAACCAAAAGCTAGGTAGATCTCACTGAAAACAAATGGAAGGGATCAAATTTGATGCTCAGTGAAAGAATGCATAAGGGGAAATAACCATTATAATGAGCGATAATAGGTCACTCCAGATAAGTAGTGCTTATTTTTAGTTTTGCAGTCTTAAGTGAGATATGGGTGAGTCGATCTTATTTTTACTCCCCCACCAATAGCGACTCATCCATATTCCACTGTATATATACAACAGGTAACCTGCTACTTAATGCGACGGTGGTGTATATACATATCGACTGGCTCCTCTTTGATATTTTTGCCATTTGCTGAGACTTAAGCCTGTTCATCTACCCCAATTTTGTCAAAATTATCGTTAAATGAAAGTTATAGCTGCAGCTCATTTTATGATCTTTCAACACTCAATGGAAATATTAGTTGGTAAGAGTATGAGACAGCCCGTACTACTCAATGATGAACTCCTATTGGACGGAAAGGAGGAACAGAAATCAAAGGCCACGTGGTCTTCTCAAGTCCTCTCAATTACCCTGTAATATGATGCCAGAGGGAAATATCAAATAGTCTTTATTATTCCATATTGAATAACAACTAGACCCACCGACCACATGGCCCACTGAACGACCAGCGATCAAACTGTCGAGGGTAGAAGTGAGCTATAATTATACATGTATGAAAGCTAAAGCAGTCCATGTATCTATTCGTTTACATACCAGATAGCTCACTTGTGCTCTCATTCTATGCCATTATTTGATAAGTTGTACATATTTCTTTGTAGCCACGCGAAGTGAGATGATGGCCTATCTGATCTAAGAAGAATGATCGAAATCTACATGGCGAGAGGGATGATAGCTTACAGTTTTCATTGAGATATTATAATATGAACGTCAATATGAAATTTATGAAATGGCTTGGTCCATGGAGTTAGGCTAGGGTTATGGATGAATGTGTAATAGAATGGTCTGTGTGCAGGGGGTGACAAACTTTACATCCCTATGTAAGTGATATGTACTTGTAAGTACAGCCTTCTACCGATGACTAGTTTCAAGTATTATGTGTCAAAAAAGGGTGGAGTTAGGGGAGGGATTTGAGGAAGGACATAGTCAGAGGTCTGATGTAGGTCTACATTGTGCCATTTAGAAGGCTGGGTGAAATCAGTGGTCATAAGAAAAAAATGAAACAAAGCACTATCACTGGCCATCCCAGTTGGCAGGCCAGCAGTCCTCATGGAGAGTTCAGTTTGCTTCATGGCTAGTTCGCAAGTCTAAAAGTTAACACGTTGTTTTGTATGATTGAGAATTTTTTCCGTCAAAATCAGATTTTTGAGAGTTAAAGTGCTGACTTTTTGGGTTCGCAGAGTGGCAGGTCTGTGTTCTAAGAGAATTTTTACCATGTCGCAGAGTGATATTGTCATGGTATTGATATAGCGAGTAACCTGTTTTGTCCTGCTCAGGGATGGATGCGCCCTCTCAACTTGGCAAATCCAGGCTAAAGGCCAGTTCTTATGGAGGCAGATATACGCAATGAAGTGAATCATAAAATTTCTTGTAAATGTATGGAGGTGTCTGTTTAACAAGAATGACAACAAAAAGTATAATATTTCCATTAATGTCTGTAATGCAAAAGTGAAATGCGAATTGTGAATAGCTGTGAGAAAGTGACATCTGCAAGAAAGAGAAATGATTGGTTTATGTTGATGAAGGGTTTTTTTTGTTGTGGGTTTTTTTTTTGTTTTTTTTTTTTGGTCTTATCATCTTTCAAAACGTTAAGCAATGCCTGTCACAGAATGAACATTTTTGGGAAAAAAAAAATCACTGTTGTGAATGCTTGATGAATCCACTCTTACTGTAACTTTTCATATGCTCCCATCAATCCTGATTATGTTGTGCCTTAAGTATGTTTATGCCAGGTTTTTTACATTTTTTTTTTCAAATTTGTAGACCCAAAGATTATGCTGTAATTGTAATGTAATAATTCCAGATCAAGTCCCATGCCTTTTAAGTCATGTTTAAAGTTATGTGTGTGACAAAACTTCATTTGGAACTATAGGAGTGTGTGAGATGAATAGTCCGAGGGAGGATTTTAAGACGTAAGCATTGGTTAGGTGATTTGCTGTCTTGTGCTGAGATGTTCATGTATAGAACAAAAAAATAAAACAAGATAAACATAGTGATATCATATTATTACTTGTTACTACACCAGGTCATAATCTGTACATGCATAGCATACAATTTTGAGTGATTTAAGTAATTTCTGTCTGTTATGTCTGTCTGTGCTAAGACTAAGTAGAAGCTGGTTATGGTTATGCTGTTGCTGACATGAGAGAGAGCTTGGAAATTCAATTGACAATCTTTAATTTTTTATTTTTTTTTATTGATAATGATGTTTAACCAGTAATTTTCTTTTGCCCAGAGCAAATGAGTTGGAAGTCGTGCCGGCTGATTACAAATTCCAGCCGTTTTTAAATATTTTCCAGCTCAGATACCAAACTTTTTCTTTTTCGCACAAAACGAAATTTTAATTTTTTTAACCTGAAAAAAAAAATTTGATGTTGGAGTCAGAAAATAGAACAGCCGTACCTCGTAATCGCTCGGTGGGACTTCTGACTCATTTGCACTGGGCGCAAGACATTTGGTTTTAAACATGTATTTATATACAGAAAGGAGATGGAGAGCAGGGAAAGGGCTGGGCAATGACTTCAAAGTAGAATGTAAAACTTACTTGTGTTAATTATTAGAAAAAGATATTGTCATTAATGTCATGTGTGCCTGTCAGTCCAAGATTTGTTGTTCTTCTAATTTCATCAGTAGATTTTTTTTTTTTTTTTTCTTTTTGTTTTGTTCTGAAGCATTCTTTTTTTTTTTTTTTTTAAAATATGTAGTCAGTTCTATCACAGATGTTTTTGTTTTTCAAATTTTGTCTTTGATGTGTGATCGCCTAGCTGTCATGAGCAAGGAACTGCCTTTAATTTTACAGATACATTATGATTTCAAAGACAGGTACTTTCTATGTCTGGACATTGTATTTTTAAATTTTTTTTAAAATCTGTGTGAGTTTGTCAGGCTAGGAATTAATGTCAACATTTCCTCCATTTAACTTAAATAAAGCTGAAAATGTCCCATTTTCCCCCCTAGAATATATTTAACGGTTTGTCATATTTTTGGTGTTAATTCCATAAATGCATGTATGTAAACTTTTATGATTCTAAAGTAATAAAGGCTAGACATAGCTTTATCATGGAAGAGGAAGAAGAAGAAAGCACATGTAGTCCTTATATACTGCCAAGTTCAATAGAAATTGATAATAGCTTAGTTCAGACCTTTTGATCTTTTCTGTGGTCCATGAAGTGTGCATATTTGTTTCCATTCAATTCAGCTGTGATGTATTGAGCTCTTTTCTGCATGAACATTGCTATTATTGTATAGTTCTCTTTCTCTCCGCCCTCCCCGCCCCCACCCTCTCCTCCCCCTCCCCAAACCCTGCCTTGACATAAAAGCAAAGTGTGGAATATGTTTGTGAAAAGGACAGAATAAAAGGACATTGTATGAACCCAAAGAGCATCTGTATATAAACCCAAAGTATAAACTGCTATCACGTCTAAGTCGTAAATTCTTTCTTAGCCATAAATGTAATAAACTTACTATGTTCTTGATGTTGTGCTAGTATTCAGTGCTTGAGTGTGTGTCTGTGTGTCTATGTGAATGACTGTGAAATGTTTGTTTGTTGTTTATATGTTTTGCTGTCACTAAACAAAATGAAGTATTCCAATGTGATAACAGGTCAACATTTGCTTACATCATTCCTTCCAATGAACAATGAATTTAAACAGTGTTACTAATTTTTGCGATTTAATATGTAGCACAATGTAGATTGTATCAAATATGGCTCACTTTAGAATGTTCTGTTTCCACATCGGGCAAAATACATGTATTTTTGTTACACTAAAACAAAAATATATATTTTAGGGAAATCTGTCACATTATTACTAAGTCTTCAAAAATGTGAATGTCGTCGTGTGAGAATTTTCTACTTTCTCAGTGGTAGAACTGATATCTGAACACCATATGTACATATTTAATCATTTTAGAGATTCAGTGTGAAATGGCATGAAATTAGGTTTGCACAGTGAATTAACTGGGAACATTGCCTATGACAAATAGACTATTGAAATTACAGCCTGTCTGTATATATTTATGGGTCAATCTCAAGGTTGTGTGGTTTTATTGCTTTTGTTGTTTTGATTGATGTGAAATGCGACAAAATATAACAGAAATAATTATGACTAAGATCCAGATTTTACACAAAAGGGATGCTAGATGCAGTTTCCTGTTTTTGCTAACAGGATCTTGAATCAATTCTCTTGTTATGTCGCATCTGAACAAAATACAGTAAAATAAATGACAAACCAGTATTTCATTTGAGGAAAATATTTTATTACATTCATATTTTACAATCTTGTATCATTTAAACCACTGACATCAAGCTTTCAAAGCAGTTTTCAATATTCAGTGTTCAGTCTAGCACTTCTTCATTTTTTTTCTCACACAAGCTCAGTGTAAACTTTAAATAAATCCTCAAAGTGGAATAGATAGCATTCTACTCACATGCCACATTATTTATAGTTAAATAGACACCTGCTGGGTAAAGCCAATGTCAACTGAACTGGCTCCATTTTCCCTTTGCATGCAGTGTTCTTAATGTGCACATAACACTTTAAATAAGTTGATGGTGGATTTTACCAACAGAAAACAAATATATACAAAAATTGGGGGAGGGGGGGGGGATGCTTTTGACTTTGGTAAAGAAAATACTTCTGTCAGTATTTCACTATAACTCTATAACAGACATTTCCTGAAACAGATTTCAATGGCATCTTGAAAAACCTTCAAATTTTACCACTGAATATCACTGCTTAAACTTCAAACATGTAACATATTCAGATTTATTTTTAGGATGAGACTATTTTCTAATTTACGGGAATGAATTCAGACAGTTATTTCAGGGACTCACAACTGACAAGACAACAATATGTACAAATGCAGATCTTTCCCATTCAGATCTTTTGTTTGATTTTCTTCAGGACATTACTCTGCTCGATTGCTGCCTTCCGTTTCTTCTGAAAAGGAAACCACAAAAACTTTACATATGGTCATGATCTTTCACTGGAAATATCACAAAGAGAAAGGACAGCTACAACGAATTGTGCAATCTTTTGGGTTTACGCCTTTAATAACCGGAATATCTTTAAAAAATATATTAAAATGCAAGTAAGATTCAGGCTCAAGTTCCAGTTTCAGCTGCATGGATTATTATAAGATGAATAAAACAGGACAAGAGTTTCCCAAGCAGACCAAGAAAATTACAGATGAAAGTACAAACATTTACAGTAAAAGAAAAATAAGTGGAGATAATGAGTTTGGAAAAAAGACAGAATGAAATAGAGAACATTGACAAAGAAACAAAAGAGAAAAGAAACAAAGAAAGGAAGAGGAAAAAAAGAAGAAATGAAAGAGGCAATGAAAGAAGAAAGGACAGAAAGAATGAAAAAAAAAAGGGGGGGAAAAAAAGGAAGGGAGACGGGAAAAAAAAAATGTAAGAACAATTCTTACATTAGGTGTGTTAGGTGTGCCCACCACGTCAATAGTGTCCACCAGAAGCTTTCGCTTGGTGGGTGAGCTACTGATTCCATCTAGACTGCTCTCCCCTATAACATCATCCACCACAGGACTGTGCAATGTGGACCCTTTGCTCTGTGGCAACGACATGGAAGTGGAGACTGTCCCACCACTCTGAGAATCAGAATCATCAAATAATAAGTAACATTAATTGGCATCTGTTTCTTCTGTAGGACAACTGAAATATGGTAAAGCTATTAAAAAAAAAAGAAAAAAAAAAGATGCAAGGTAGCAATGATTGAGAGTCAAGTGCAAAGTGAAAAAAAAAATAGATGGGGGAAGAAGACACTACCAGGATTCCCAAACTCATTATTGAGAAAAAGCATTGTACTGAGATAATACAGTGGAACTCTGATGTTAAGAAATCGAAGGAACCAGGAGTTTTATTTCTTAATATCAGAATTCCTTGATATCCAACAGAGACCATAAAACAATGGGCACAATACATTGACTTATCGTTACTATTAATTATTTCCCCTGATAAGCGTCCCCTTACAAAGCCTGTGCATGCGTTTTGCACAGAAAAATATCTAACAATTTTTTATTTTTTTTTTTGCAATTAAATAGTAGGCTACTGAACGATACGTTTTACTCACGCTGAAAGCTACAGTAATGTGCTGCAGTGTGTAGGTTAACCAATAAACACATATTGCATAGGAAGGGCTGAAAATAAGTAACTTTTTAGATATAATGTCAAACAATATGTTCACCAAGTTTCATCAAGTTTTGTTAAAATTTGGCGGACTACATAGATTTTGAAGTTACCCATTTTAGAGATGCCAAAATTCAAGATGGTGGCGTTGCCATGGCAACCACTTGAAAAAGTCAATTTTTTTGTCACTGTTTTTCTCTAATTTGAACATGCTGAATTCGATGGAAAAGATTAAAATAGTCTATCTTTAATAATAAAAAAAAATCACCTCCAGGACGCACTCCCCCCCACAACACGGTAAAGATTACTTGTCTCACTCACCCGGCACTCCCTGCCCAAATCACTTTACTTCCACCTGCGTGGACAAAGAAACACCGTCCCCTCCCCAGGTTGTTTTACCTCGGCTAGCCTAATGCATAAGCATCACACAAACGTCTCGCCTTTAACCATCAGTGTGTAATCAGAGCCAGCGGGCATTGTTAGGAGTGGACAAACAAACAAAAAGCTGGTCACGCGCACAGTTTAACCTGGCCCCGCAGAAATTCGTTTTTGCAACTTTTGCACGAATTTGTGCAGTGCGCGATTTTTACAAATTTTTGCAAATTTTATCAAAAATCGCAACTTTTAAGCGAATTCTATCAAAATAGAAGAAAATAATAATAAAATAAATTTTAACAATATTTTTTTTTATCATCATTTCTCTTCACAATACCGACATTCATGATAGATAGGCCCACAGATTCTGTGGATAGGCCTA
>JBCEWB010000001.1:4300080-4311629 GCA_039654565.1 Peronia peronii
AGGGTGGAGTTAGGGGAGGGATTAAAGAAAGACATTGATCAGCAAGGTGGTCAGTCTGGGCCTGCATTGTGTCACTCTGAAGCCAAGGCGGAGTCTTTATAGTCAGAACAAACACCCTGAGGCTAAGTACTCGCGCCGAGATCCAGATTGACAAGCCCGGCAATGTGCGCTGCAGGACAGTGTAGCCCTTAGGCTGGGTCACAGCTCTAGAGTTAATATCTGAATTTATCCAGCAGAGATCATGAAACAAGGGGGGCGACCCATACATTGACTCATTGTTACTATAAATTATTTCCCTTGATAACCATCCCCTTACGAAGCATGTGCATGCGCTTTTGCACAGAAAAATGTCTAACAATAACAAATTTTTAACAATGAAATATAGAAACTGGTCGGCTACTCTAGAATAATGTGCTGCAGTGTGTCGGCTAAGCAATAAACGCAGTTTACTTGATAGCCACTCCCAGACCATTGCCTACAATATTGCAGAACATTCCTTAACACGGTGAAGATCACCCCTCATCTCCCCCTCCCTGCCCAAACTGCTTTACTTCCACCTGCATGGACAAAGAAACACCGCCCCACCCCAGGTTGTTTTACATGGGCCTAGCCTATTGCATAATTATCACACAAATCACACAAATTATCACACAAATGTTGTCACACCTTTAATCATCAGTTAATGCCGGCAGGCATTGTTGGGAGTAGTTGAACAAACAAAAAGCTGTTCGCACACGCAGTTTAACCATCCTCGGCACGCCGCCACGTGGTTTTGCTCGTCACTTCTACTTCTAGGAAAATTATTTCTTTATAAGCGAGATCGGGAGGATTGGCATTTAGCAGATTCCAAGATTTTATTAGAAGCGAGAAGAAAGAAATAAAACGGGACTGCATATTCTTTTCTTTATTACCGAAATTTTGCAACATCTGATTTTGTAATGTCAGAGTTCCACTGTATGATGATAGCATTTTTTTCTACATATTAACTATGCAGTTGAGCGCAGAAAACTCATACACTATAATCTCGAATTCACAGAAATGTCTGGCACCTTTTTCAAGCTCATTTAAATTCCTATGTTTTCTTGATATTATTGACATACATTTCTCAAACTCGGAAATGATTTATGGTCATCTACCGGATGTCAAAGCGGCAGAGTGTATCATTAAGCCCTATTTTGTCTGGCCTTGTTCGCCCCAGATTGTTGGCGATAAATGTAAGGTGTGCGGGAGTGGAGGGGTAGGCAGAAGATATATGGGTTCATTGAAGTTAAATCAGCGGGAGGGATGGTGTAATAATTGAGCAGGGTAGTGTAACAGGCCATACATGCTGTCTATATTGCAAGGAATAACCATATCCTACATGACGCCATGCATGCAGAGTGAGGTGAGTAAGACACTGTCCGAGAGACAATGGATGATATCATGTAAATGAAACAAGGGGTGCTAATTCCAGAAAACTGTTAAGATTAGACCACATTAGTGTCATTATGGTATGTTACCTTTAGTAATCCTTGTATTCCTTTGTGAAAAAGGCTGTCACTGAAATTTTGAATTATGGAAATCTCCAACACATTTTCTGATCCCCGAGAAATTTTGGTTTTCTGAGCTCGGCCGTATTTAATTTCAGTATCCGGCACCATTGCTTTTTTAACAGCTAGATACCTACTGCTATCAGTCTATGTCCTGGTGCACTGTTACAGGATAAATGTTCACAGAGGATTCATATGATTTGCTTGCTTTAATTAGCATTTTATTTAACTTATCTTTTTTTCATTACTTTGTTATTTTTTTAGGGTTTTTTTTTTTTTTCTGAGGTGAAAACTTAAAATAGACAATTTAATAATCATCCATCAATTTTGACGCACACATTATAGTTGTCTGTTACTTTTCTATGATTATATTTAAAGACGAAACTGGCTGTAAAGCTTAAGATGTTACTTTTTATCATTATGGCATGGATGTCATTTTTTATTCCCAGTTGAGGGCTTTTGTTAGAGTGGCATTGATGGAGAAGAGGCTGTCAGATTATTTATACTGGTTATTAGACAACACCTGTTTGATCAGGTAGGACATCAGGATATGACTGGTTGATTTGTCTAGAAATAATCTTCCATTGGGAAGTTGACAGTGTAGCAGATGGATATCAATTCCAGTTCTTCATCAGTCAGATGCATTCTGTGAGACTTCAATATGCTTGAAATTATAAAATTACATGCCAGTGTGATTAACCATGACCCATTGTAGTTATATCATGTGAAATTAATAATTAAATTAACTTTGGTCTTGAACAATTTTTGTCCCCATTTATTTTATCATTGAACTGAGAAAGCCCTATTGTGGAACCCTTGGAAGGTTGCCTGTTGTAGTTGTTCATGTGAAATTAATAGTAATATTAACTGAGGACATGAGGTGTTGTTATCTTCATTTATCTGATAGAAGCCTCACATTATAGCTCCTGTGGGATCTGCAGCTGGGAAATAGTTAATGTAGATTATAACATTAGAAAAACAGGGAGGATAAAATGACACTATTATTTGTTTTTTTCACTTTGATTCGTGGCATTTTTCTTGTTCATAGATAAAATGATTCTTGGTATCTGTTATTGTCAGAGAGAGCTTTCTAGATGGTGCACTGCTGGCATCTGATGAGTCAACGGTGCTATGTGGAGATCTCATTGGCTTGAATGCCATCGACTTCAAGTGAGTAGATCTGATGACATATCACTTTTCATGTTGTTTGAGAATGTTCACCTGTGCTGTGGACAAGATGCTGGGGATTCGGAGAATAACTGATTGTGGCTGAATCTCATATTGTTTATATTTTGTGGTTATATCTATTCCTTTCTTTCTTCTGAATTAATTGTTTTATTTATTATTTATTCATTTCGTTATTCCTTTTTGTCACAAGTTGAAATATGGCTGTTTCATCCAGTCTTCAGCATTGAACAGAATCTTTGCAATAGTATACAAATAATGAAAACAGCAAGATGAGTGTGACAGGGATGAAGTTGTGGCTCCATCTCTCTCTTTTTTCTGGTTAAGTAGAAAATTGTACTGAAACATGAAAAATAAACACCTAATTTTCTTTCTCAAAAGAGAAAGTTGTTTCAGTGATCTCCATTTTGAGACATTCATATGTTTATATATTTTTCAGTTTTTGCTTGAAGGGCAATGAGAAGGACTTGGTTGGTCCACTGGAAATCAATTATGCCCCTTTTCTCAAATACAAACAAACGTAAGTCTTGGTCTCTGGGAAGAAATGAAGTCATTACTTATTATTTTGTTTTCTCTTAGAGTTTGATATATTGCCTAGAACAGAACTGTTTATCAAACATTGATAGAGAAATGAAGGCATTATGTTCATTGACTAATGTTGCGTTTTTAACTGAAAAATGATGATTTAGTTTTAGGTAAATGTATAGACACATTTGAGAGCACAGTTCGAGCCTTGTATGTTTGTTGAAATCTTTTTGTAGGAGATCAGTTCATTAGAAAAAACAAGGCAGGACACCTGGGAGCCAAACTCACTTCTTAGATACAACTGCTAATGTTTTATTCTATGCTTATAGAACTTCTGGAAATGTAAAACACATATCTTACTTAGTAGGCTGCGTAGAGCTCTTTAAAAAAAGAAAAATGACCAGAGAAAATCCATGATTTTATGGTTTGCGATAAAAACAGACTAGTTCCTTCATGCCATTTATGAATAAAATATCTCAAGCCTGTTCAGTTGTTGTACAGTTCAGTACACTTATTTGAATTGGACACAGTTTTTAACATACTTAATTTGCCAGATCAAACTTCACAAGTTCATAATTCAGTTTTATTTGATTGCTAGAACAGTGCACAAACCACATCTTCATCATGATTATGATTGGACTGACAAGACTGGATAGCAGTTCTTTGTGCCATAGTAAAACCTCATAGGTTCCAAATTTTTTTGTTTTATATATATTGTAATCCACAGAATTGTTATGGTGTTTCATGCAAAGGGTCTGGAACAGATATGCAATATTATGTGATTTAACTCTACTATTTCCTACTCCCTATGCAGGTCTGCCAGCCGCAGCAGTGATGAGATTGAGATGCTGCGACTGAGTGGGAAAGACTCGGATGAGGAAGATATCCACCCTGGAAGTGTTCTGACGGAGAGCAATGTCAATGATATTTTGAGGCTGCAACATCTGGAGAAAGATTACAGAAGCATGAAGGAACAGAAGGTGAAACTAAAACCGGAGATCTCTTTTTTTTTTTTTTTTTCAGTTTATTATTAACATTAACAGCATTTGAAAGAAAGACTTAAAAAGATGCCTCGATTTTTTTTTCTGGTATATTTATTTGCTCAGAATGCTGTGATGTCATTGATGTGTTTGAGGTTTCAGAAATGGAGGAAAGTAGGTGTATCAGTGTCATTGATGGCAGTGATCAACACCACATATAGTGATGCCAACAGATGAACAGATGAAGTATTTTTAAAAATGAGCACTTTGAAAGGATGAACATCACAATGTGAATGTTTCTCTACATGTCTATGTGAAAGTTTTTTCCTCTGTGGAAAGAGATGGTTTGAAGCCAGTGAGAGCACAGAGGATATTTGAAAGTTTGACCAAATTGTTTATCAAGCACTTTGGAAATATTTTATTTTTTTTTTTTCACTGTTTGTATTTGAAGATTTGGGTAGAAAATACATGTAAATAAAAAATTTTAAAGAAAAAAAATTAGACCAATGTACAATATTTAAGCAACGGAGACTGTTCTCCCTATTTTCACCTCACAACCATCTTTTTTATAATCTCATCAACTTAAGATGCTCAAAAGTCATGTGGTTTGTTATACTAACTGGTAATCCTCTTGGGTCCTTATATTTTACGGATCTAGATGTTTTGTTTTTTTTCCTGTATTTCTCTGCTGCACATTAGTATGTTAAATAACTTACACAGGACTATCTGGAGGAACTGGTAAGGCTGAGAGAGAGACAAGTCGGGGAAATGAATCTGAAGATAGAAAACATGAAAGTGGGGCAAGCAAAAACAGAGAAGGAAAGAGAGAGAGAGCGCCAGACCCTGGACGCATGTGTGCTCGAGCTACAAGCAGAAATGTAAGTGTATATTTTACACTGGTTGGATTTATAATGAATAGTGAATGTACATAAAACAGTGAAAGATTTGACTGTTTGTAATAGAATTTGGAATGTGAGTTACAAAATTGTGCATTCATGTCCTTTAATGAGTTTTGTGTTACTCAAGTCACAGATGAATCAAAGTGGATGATTGTAGTGAAAATGTTGAAATTTCACATCTTTTTCTGTTTGCTTTTACCATAAAAAGTAATTTAAAGTAATGAATCCAGAATGTTCTAAGTGAGAGCATATGGCAAAGATAAATAATTTGATTGTTAAATGAGCAAAATAATTAGATCTATGATAGACATTAGTTTTGCTAAGATAAATTATGAAAGTGTCGGCTCACATAATCCTAAGTCAGTAGGCCATATGTCTTTTTTGATTGAAAATAAAGCGAACAGATTACGCAGATTTATAGTGAATGTTTTCATTTGCACTATGTTGCATAATTTTCAGTGAAATTCTGGGTTGCTGCTTTGAGAGACTTGTGTACCGTACACTTCTGATCGTATTTACCTGACAGAGTTATGAGTTGTTATGATATGAGATTGTAATCAGTTCATCAGGCTAAAGGTTGAATATATAAATATATTCACCGTTTAGAATTTATTAATGACAATATACAGAAATTAAGTACAGTATTCATTGATGTATACTTAACAAATGAGGACATTGGAAATAGACAGAAGTCCTTTTCCTGGGGGAAAAAATTGCATATTGGCACATTTATGTTGGTTGATATTCCTATTCAGAACCAGTGTAAGAAAACAAAATGTGGCTCTAAAAGAACAAGTGGCTGCATTGCGGAGATTCCAACAGAGAGTGGAGATGAAGGAGATTCCAATGATGGACATGGCGACAGGGGAGGAAGCTGCCAGTGTGAAGCCTGAAATCCATGTGGAAATGGATCGTATAGATGACAGGTGCGATGTATTTGAGTGTTGTGGCCAAGGCATATAATCTGGATGAAGTATTTTGAGGTTTGGTCACATGATCAAGAGACTTTCACTCACACGTCGATTTATGTACATGGTCTGCGCATGCCAAGCGGTTCTTGACTGATGATGAGCATTCAGAGATACATCATCTAAACAAACATGTGTGAGCGATATTTCCTTGCTCATGTGACTGATCTCAAAATACCTCACTGCCTTGTTGTGGTGTGAATAACTTTTTAGGAAATTGTACACTTTACATGTGGGACTAGGGAGAAACTTGTTGGATGGTGAAAATTTTAAATTTTAAACTAAATGCAAATCATGAAAAATTAATATGTGCCATGCATTTTTTTCAGTTAGACATCAGTCCAGCAGAGGTATTCCCAGATTTTTGTATATTTGTTTTTTTTTAAACTATAAGAGAACCCACGGCCTTTATGGGAGGTATTTTTGAACATAAGTATGGCAAGCATGTGCACCTCGATGTCAGTATTTTGGATGATTAAACTGAATGTTACTAAAGAAAGCATGTTTGGTATTTTGAACATGTCTTTCTATCAATCGTACAATTCGATCAAACGCTCTCGTGAGTTTACCATTTAATTATTTTTGCCCTTTTAGGATAACGTCAAAGATAGTTTTCTTTTTTCAGCTTTATGCAGCAATGATGTGTGCCAAATTTCATCTGGATACATTCAGTAGTTTTTGAGTGCATAAGCCTTCTATGGGGTTTGTTGCAGATTTATAGTATGTATGTTTAGAAGTGTTCATGGGAAAAGAGTTCTCAAAAGTTTATTTTTTGTTTAATTGCTGGTCATCATACGGCCGATTTGATCAGATCTCCACACCATTGTCATCTTTATTGCACTAAGCATGGGATATGGAATTTTGTAATTGGATGCAGCCAACTCGGCACTGAGGCAAAGAGAAAGAGGGGTGGGGGTGGTAGGGAATGTGTTTTGTTGGAGTTTACATCAGAGGTGAGGCATTAGCTCAAGCTTGTGTTCTGTCAGTTAGCATTGTCAAATTGGACTGATCAATCACTCAGCTTACGAAGAGGACATAAAACCTGCTTGTCTACTTTCATGAAAACATTTACTTCCCCAGCTTTGTGTTAAGCCAATGACATAAAACACTGGAGATGCAAACCCAGGAATGTTATCACTGATTTTTATAGAAAATTAATTTTTACCTTAAGTTTTAGGATCTCAAACAAAATTCATGACAATATTGCCGGAATAATATTATTGAAATGTTGACTGATTTTACTAATTTGACAACCCACGGAACTCTAGTCAGGTTTTAGACAAAAGGATCAGGTAAACACTGAATTAGATACATGTTCTGTTTTTATTGGTATTTTGGTTATTGCAAAAGGTAATTTACAAAGTCCATGTACTTGTGAGAAATACTTTTTCAGTATTTCCACTTTGTATATAAAAAGCCTTGCCTTACATTGTTTCTTTTTTTTCCTCTATCCTATATTTTGACAGGGTCAGTATTTCTAACTCCTCACTGACATTGTCACTCAAGAAAGAAATGTCGCCCATCCCGTTAGACAAGAGAAGCATTATGTCATCAACCTCCGACCAGATCCGACTGAAGGAGGACTCACAGAGCATGGTGCCGTTGACAGGCTCGCTGGCAGATGTCAATGTAGCAATGTTGGACTCAGCAGTGAAAGTCAGTATCTTAGGTTATGTTGATGATGGTGATGATGCTGCAAATTGCAGACCTGCCTACCATCCCGTGTTATGCGGGATCCTCCCGCATTTCAACCCATCATCCCGCCCTCCCATGCCATGGATATAAATTCCCACTTTCAGGAAACTTTGACATTTATTTTGTACTGTTTTTTCTTTCTGTCTCATACTTTGGCGTCATTCAGAATGCTGCTGTAGTATTATCGTCACCCCCAGTGCAGAAAGTAAATTGTGCTCTCCCATGCGTTGCTATGTATAATGGCCCTGCCTGCTACTGTTGCCAAGGCCTGTGTCTGTAGACTAACAGTATATGATGTAGTCCAGTCCGTACATGTAGTGTTATTTGTTATATCCTGCTTGTTCTACCCACGCACTAAGGCTGCGGCCACATTGAATCTGGGGGGCCACAGCCCAACCTGGTAGCTGTACGATTGTGCCAGAAGTTATATGGGCAGTGGGTTGTGCCTTGGACGCTAGCCTGGCACGGCAGTTTCAGGTGGGATACTTAGCATTTAAATTATGTTCTATATACGTCTTTCAACCTTCTGCTGGAGGTTATCTCAAGTTGGTTCGGACCGGAGTATAGTTTACAGTTTTTATGACTGGCCGACGGTCCACCGTCACCTTTGTGGGTTTTTGTCATGGCTGGACGCACAGATACTGGACATTTTAGCCAAACGTTGATCTTTTCAAAATTTATCTTAAATTTAGATAGCTATAACTCATCACTTAATTATCGTACAATAGAGTTTGATAAAAGCAGAGTATGTTCAGTATTTTCTCTTTAATCCAATATTAAATTCATGTTAAGCGCATATTTACAAAAAACACACCCACTATGCCTACCTCACAAAATTAAGTCACGTTGCTTCAGCAGGTATGATTAAAATGTTTAATAATATGTCTATTTCGTACTTCCCAGACCCAATACATATTTCATGATTTTCTTTTCACTGAAACACAACCATAGATACCACTGTTTTTATCGAAATCTTGTAGCAACAGGAAATATCCATGAATCGAGTGGAGCTAGAGTCACAATGGCTTCGTCTAGTCCGAAAATTTTTACAGACATGCTACAAACTATCTGTGCCGCAGATGGTTATCTGGCGTTCACCAGCCTCAATGTGGGTTGTAATATAACGTGGCGTGTGTTACATTTTTATGACCGGACCATAGCCATGGCTGTGTCTGGCCCCCAGGCTCAGTGTGGGATCACCCTAAGAGGTCGTTCACGTGCACCTGTCATTCAAGATCCGGTCGTCGGTCGGCCCGCAATTGTTCTTGTGGTTTCCTTCTGAAGCTAAATCTTTGAGTAACCGCCCTGTCCCATCCTGCCTCTTGTTTTTATCTTTTCATTTACATTGCTCTTGTTGCCGACCGTGCTTAGTAAAGTTATGGCTCTCGATGTAGATCTATCTTGGGATCAGTCACACTCACATGTCTGGTCTGATGCCGACAATTTGTTTAGCTTACAAATGTTTATTATGCCGTCATCGCCACAGACTGAAGACGGCAGGATGCCCGGTAACTTCCATCATCATTGTAGATCTAAGCCGACGGAAATCTTTCTGTTTACTTTACATAAGAGGGAATTTAAAAAAAAAAAAAAATGACCCCGAGTTTCAGTGATTCCGACACAATTTTGCTGTGAAATTTAACCCGCCTGTGATTCTATGGAATGTCCATGCCAACAATCGCGATGGATGTTGTCTCACTCAGCAGGGGCTATTTTCTGTCTGTAAGATGGCTATAATCACACCGTCTTTTTTTTTTTTTTTTTGGATAGTCATCACTGCTAGATTTTAACTGCTTCATTGCTAAGCATTAGTGGTAAAGTCAGTTTCCCTCTCTCCATCCACTGCTAGTCCCCACCTGCATTTGGTCTTACCAGCTGTGTGTAAGCCAGCTGGCACTATCATCCACTTTCCCACAAGCAGTCAGAACCGTCAAGAATCTGTTATTCAAGGTTACTAGTTGTTACATGCAGAAGCAGATTATTCTGGCTCTCATTAGTCTCATCACTATGTCATCTCTGAATCATCACTTTGTCGCGTCTGTCAAAAGCTTCTGCGTCTAGATGTGAAACGCCAGTCAGTCATCGGAGTATTGGATCAAAGGGAAAGAAGTGGTGCTAGCTGGCGGGCTGAACATGAACCTACCACGTAAACCGATCTCTTCCCCACCTCCCCCCTCCACCAACCTCTCGTCATTAGCGGTCAGTCAGATTAGCAAGATGGCAAATAATGCCAGCATGTTGCAAGGTTGACTGCCTTCAGAAATGAGAGGGCTGCACAAAAGAATAGAAGTTTGTGCAATGCATCTTCCAAACTTTTGTGAAAGTTGCAAAATGCATCAGATTTATGATTGACAGAAACTAAGACTGCCCACTAGTACTACATGTATGAATCTGAAAAGAATGTAGGAAATATAGATCTAAATGTTTTATGTTTATATTGACTGTAACTTTAACGTCATGTACTGATGCTCTATTGCTATGCAGTACATAGTTCATAATTCTAAATAGGGACTATGGATCAGTAAATTTCCCACCTTTTCCCTGATTTTCCCTCCTTTTTGAATCAGATATCCCTCCTCTGCTGGTGTGAGGGTAGGCAGGTCTGCAATTGGGCCAGTATCAAGCTGGATTCAATGCCATTCATAGTTTCAATTTTAGTCATAGAGACCTGTAGTCTTTCAGAAAGTGTGAAAGTCATGAAAAGATTCCTCTATGTACAGGTCTTGACTGGTGTTTAATATTGAATACTGAATCTGAAAACCAGTTTTTTCATCTTTTATTTCTCCATTCCTCCAGTATGTCATCTTGTGTACATACTGAGTGATGCTGTTTGCTGGTATAGATCAGAGTTGTCTTCTTTTCATTTTTCATTTATCTGTGAGAAAGTTCATGTATGTTGTAAATAGGACAGAACTATATCATACTACAGCTGGTAAACTTTGAAGTTGTTCACTTTGGGCGAAAATTTTGACAACTTTTTGTGCATCAGTTTCCGTGAAATTTTGTATGTGGTCTTATATTTGAAAAAACATTTAGAATCTATTTTTTCCGAAGTTGTAAATCATCACTATTGCAAAATCCGTTATTTGTGCTAACAAAAAACACTTCCTCTGATGCGAGTTTGGAAAAATAGTACCATTTTATAGTAAATGTGGAAACCTTTCATATTTTTACATGTAGAGGCGTAGCCATTCACTTTAGTAGAAAGGTCCAGAAAGCTCAAAATATTGAAATACTCCTCTTTATGAATACATTCAAGTTGAACAGATTCCCTCTCCCCTCTTAGACAAATGCACATAACAAAAGGGGGGAAATGAATAATATTTTAAGCAAAATGATTTATACTGCTGTGCAATATCCCTATTTCTTGTTACTAAATTGATAACATTACACTGAGGTGAGATCTATGTGTGCTCACTCCCCATATCCTGGCTAATGTAAACAAAACAAAATGATGATGCCGATACACAGTCTGATTCTTGGTGAATTCTAATGTCCGAACTAAATGTTTTTATTCATTCCGTCTGATATCCTGTTTGTTCCATTCTCAAAACAGAAATGTGCTGGGTTAAGTTCAGTGTATTTTTTAAAAAATCTTCCGAATCAGAAGAGTCCACAGAGTTCACCATGGTGGTAAGATGAACAGGATGGGCAAGCCGTCTTTCTGACAGTAAATCTAATTGTTTTCTTCTTTAAGAGGAGGGGGGGGGGGGGGGTCCTGAAATGTGGATTTTGCTAAAAAAATGTGATTTTGGACTTTTGTTTTCT
>JBCEWB010000001.1:4311729-4323457 GCA_039654565.1 Peronia peronii
TTGACGCACTCAGGGATGATTTGTTTGTCGGAGGGAACTGGTTCGGTACCTGAGTTTGGTCTTGGTTACGCTTAATACGAAAGAAAAGTGCGATCGGGGAAAGAAAACCGTTCGTAATAAGCGTAGTTTTCATATAGGCCTATCGTTTTATTTCTTTGTAAGCATAAGAAATTACATAGCAAAAAAACCGTTCTCAAAGATTCTTTCTCAATAACGCAAGTTTCTTTTTAAGCGTTTTCTTACTAACTGTGTCAGAGTGTAGTTTTTTCGCACTTCATGCTTTGGCAGCATTCTGAATGTGGCCGGAGTAGTTTTCACTCACAGTCCAACAAGAAAACTGCGTGCTCCCGTTTGTTGCTATGGGCGGTGGTCCTGCCTGCCGCCGTTGCCAAGGCCTGTGTCTGTAGGCCAACAGTACATGATATAGTCCAGTCCGGACATGTAGTGTTATGTGTTACACCCCCCCACCCCCCCTTCATGTTAAGTGGTTGTTCACATGGGCCCGTCATTCATGAACTGATCATCACTTGGCCCACGATCGCTTGTGTAGTTCTCTTTTGAACCGAAATCTTTAATTGTGTCCCATCCCACCCCTCGTTTCATGTTTTCACTTTCAGTCCGCTTGTTGCCGACCACGATGTAAACGATGTAGATCTTGATTCATCCTGGGATCTTTCACTCAAAAATCTGGTTGGATGCCGATGACCTGTTTAACTTACGAATACATGTCTTTATGCATATGTCATCGGACAGAAGACGACAGGCTGCCCATAACGCGCATAATCATGTAAGCCTACTGGTCTTGTCTGCTAACTTTACTAAGAGAAATCGAGTTTCAGCGATTCCAACATAATTTTGGTGTGAAATTTGACCGGCCTGTCATTTTACTCGAATGTCCCTGCGAGCACTCGTGACAGAGGTTGTCTCATTCACGGGCTGTTTTCTGTCTATGAAATGGCTATTACGCTTACTTCTCTTTGTGATAGCTATCACTATCACTGCCAGAATTTAACCGCTTCACTGCTATGCATCATTTGTAGTCCAGTCAAGTTTTCCTCTCTCCATCCCCTGCTATCCCCCATCCGCACTCAGTCCCAACTGTATGAGTCCACCGGCACTGTCCTGTACTTTCCCACGGACAATCAGAACCGTCAAGAATCCGTTGTTCAATATTACTTTTGTTACACGCAGAAACAGATAGATGTGAAGCGCCTGTTAGTGGTTGGAGCATTGGATCAAAGGGAAAGGGGGAATGTTGGGTGGCGAGTTGACCGTGAACCTACCATGTACTCCCCTTCCCACCCTACAGTGAAGTGGTAGCATGCCTTCTCCTTCAGAATGTAAGAGGACGAATGAATTTTCTAAACTTTTGTGAATAGTGCAAAATGCACTAGATCTGTACTTGAATTAAAGTAGAATTGTTCACTATGTTATGAATCTGCAAAGAATGTAAGAAATGCAGATCTAAATTATTGTGTAATATTTATATCGAATGAAACCTTACATTCACATACAAATGTTCTATTGGTTTGTTATGTAATACATAGTAATTCTAGGTAGGAACTATGGGTCGGTAAATTTTCCTCCTTTTGCCTGATTTTCCCTCCTTTTTGAGTCAGATATCCCTCCTCTGCTGTTGTGAGGGTAGGCAGTTTGAAATTTTATGTCATCCAATGTTTGGTTTGTAAAATATTTGTAAAGAGATACAACAAAGTATAGTTCTGTGAAAAATGCAAGAAAAAGATAAATTTATATTATCAAATGAGGGAAAGTGTCATCTTTTTTTGGCTGAAAGATATAGATCGTGTTTTGATGAAAAACCTTGAAAAACGTGTTCTTTAGATCCAAATATGGTGAATCCAGCCATGGATCAAATTCTTTGAAAATATGCCTGCCACATTTGTCCTTGAAGTCAGCTGTTTTTCGTTATCTGTTATCCTGTTTATTCTGCATGGTCATCTCAAAACAAGCCAATATACCCATGTGCAATCTATTCTGCAACGGTGAGAAAATAAAACAAGTGAAAAACTTTAAATGTCTGAGGTACACTATAACACAGAATGCAAAGAGTGATACAGAAATAAGGAAAAGAATTGAAATGTCCAAGGACACATTTAATGAAATGGAATCCATATTTCAAAACAGGAATATAACAAGTGGCACCAAAATTAACACCTTTAAAGCATATCTGTGGTCAGTTCTTCTATATGGTTGTGAAAGTTGGACTTTGAACAAAGACACAGAAAGGAGGCTGGAAGCTGCTGAAATGTGGTTCCTCAGATGAATAATGAAAATATCATGGACAGAAAAATGAATGAGGAAGTTATGTCAGTGGCAGGATATGAAAGATCCCTCATAAAGACCATGAGAAAGAGGCAACTGAGATTCCTTGGACACATCTGCAGGAGGAATGGACTAGAGAAACAGATGCTAGCATGCTATGTGGAAAGATCCAGGGGAAGAGAAGCAAAGGATGGCAACGAATGAAATATATTGACAGCCTTAACAGATGCGCCACCAAGAATGAAATGAGCAATACCAAGATGATAAAGAGAACTGACAACAAAAGGATCTGGCAAGCCTTGGTCGTCGATGTCTACTCCAGACATGACACCTGAAGAAGTTTATTTTTGTGTCTGCAAAGCTGTATAGTTACGGGAAATTTGAACTAAAATGTACTAAATGAAATCTTCAATGTTTGACAGTTGATCACAAATAGTGTTCTATTTTTGTCTTTCAGTGTCAAAGCAATTGAAAGCCACGACAAGGAGGATGACACAAAATGGTTGACTTACTGGGTTGTCTACAGTGTTTTCCATCTTGTAGAGTTTTTCTCAGATATCTTTCTCTTCTGGATCCCATTCTACTGGCTTCTGAAGGTAATTAAAGCAATAACACATTCAAATGTTAAACAAGATCTCATTAAATATGATTTTCAAAACTTTCAGAATAGGCTGGCTCTGAATATTCTCTTTGCGAGAGGTTAGTGTTAGATGTAATCAAATTGTTAAATAATGGCACCAAATATTGTGACCTTGCTATTTTAATACATGGGAAGTTGCTAATTTTTCTTCCAGCTTTGTCATTATTTTTACACCCATAAACTGTACAGTAATGACGAACGTAGTGCAGTTTGAATTTTTAATAGCACAGTGTGTCCCATAGGAGTGTAGTGCTTTGGTCATGTGGCAACTCACCTTAGTAAAAAAAAAAAAATGTGTTTTCACAACTGCAAGAGCACTCTTAGAAGAAGAAATATCTCTATCTTGCTTCATCTGTGTTCATGTTAACTTGTACACTTGACATTTTACAGTTTATAGTGGCAAAAAGCACTGGAAAATACAGTCTTAATTGGTTGCAGTCTCAGACTGCATTCCTAAAATATGGCTATTGATTTTCAAATATTAACTATGTTGATTTAAAACAGTATCCAAGTGGAAGGCTTGTTTTTTTAAATTTTATTTCCAATGTGAATTAAAGTCATTTGTAAAGCTGGACTTAAAAAATTCCATCCATTTGAATCAGCCATTTTCTCAGTGATGAGCTGCTGATACTTAGGAAACACTTGTGATTGTGATTATTGCATTACGACAGAGTGAAATTTCACAAGGATGTCAAACTTTCGACTCAAGTCGGAATTCCGACTTTCAGGGTCGCCACTGACTTCCCTACTTTTGGCCGCACAACTGCCAACTTTGTTGAGTTCACAACACAATCGCAGTTTTATAATAATTTACGATACAAGTCTGGCACGATGACAGTGAAACCAGCTTTGTTAGGTTCACAAGACAATCACGGTTTTATAATAATTTGCGATACAAGTCCCACACGATAACATTGAAACTTGAAGTACCAAAGTGTTTGGCACGTGCTTTGGACAAGAGTTGAACTGCTTTTCAGCTGCTCTATGAAGATCGAGACCGAAGTTCATAGTACTTAATTCTTCACACCCTACAACATGCAGTCGAGTACTTGCGTGAGAATTGTTAATGAAAATCAGCACATCAGAGTACCGAGAACAACAAATCAGTGATCTTAGACTAATGTAAGTAGGCAGCTGTTTACGATCTAGATCTAGTCTAGTTACGCTCTGGGATTACGACAACGGCATGTCTGTAAGATCTCCTCAGTTCTTGGAATTTTCCACTAGCTGTATAATTTTATAGTCCCATCCCAGGAAAATTTCCAGACTTGCACACAAAACAATACAAACTTCTCCTAACATGAAAAGCCTACATTTTTTAGAAGTATCTTATGTAACCGGACAATGTGAGACTGTCATGATAAAATATTGGGGGGAGGGGGCAAAAATTTTCGGACATTTTTGTGTAAACAATTTGACATTCCTGATTTGAATATATGATGCAATGGAACAATTGATGTGCTGAGAGAATATCTGAGACCTGAGATTCCATGATATAGGTGACATAATTACATTCATGTCTCTTCTGCTGTCCAAATTTCAAGAAATATAAAGCAAAATTTATGCATCTCTCAGGGTTAATTGAAAATAATCTTCTTTGCAGTGTATTTTCTTGGTTTGGTGCTTCTTGCCTGTCCCATGGAATGGGTCTCACATGCTCTACTACCGCTTCATCCGCCCATTCATTCTGCGCCACCAAGATAGAATTGATACTGCCTTGGATAAAGCTAAGGATGCTGTCAGTGAAGGTGAGTACTCAGTTGATAGCCCTGGATTGAATGTTCAGAACCAGCTTTGTGGAGTTGTTTGTGTAGTGAAGGACAAGAGTGGGATACGTATTAATTCTTATTTCATCATGCCATGTTTGTTATGTGGTTTTAGCTTTAGTTGGCTTCATTGTAATAATCCATCTTTTCCATAGTTGTCAGTCATTCTGAAAAAATCCCAGGAACATGAAAATACACCTAAAATTAGAGATTTCTCTTTGTGCAACAAAATGAAATTTATGAGACAAAAATATTGAAATCCATATGTACAAAATGCTTCGCACTGTGCTGTCTATCATTTCGCTAAGTTTTATGTCAGGAACAGGTTTTTTTTTTAAGCCAAAATATATGAATTTTCAATATGGCATCGCAACACATTTCATCTGTAGTGAAAGTATTGTTAAATCCATAAAAATTTAACTGGTTTAAGACATATCCTCTCGCTATGTAAAGAGAAGTGATTTCTCACATGTATCCGAGAAACTGACAAAGTAGGTCATTCAGCTTTGCTATATAGTGGAACCCACTGCATTTGATTCGGTTTAGGGGGTAGATTTAGATTTAGATCGTCTATTCTGACAGGGCATCATACACCAAGTGTGTCAATTTTGTGCCAACTCTGATAAAAATATTTTGTATCCCATAGGTTTTTTTTTTTTTAACCTCATGTTCAATATAAGAAATTAGCAGTAATAGATTTTATTGTTTACTGTGTCTGCAAGATTCCATTTTCTTAATTCCTTGAAGTTTATTGGGCTTAAGCTGTGAAGGAGAAAAAATGTGCTAATGCAGTGCAATTTCTCTGAAATATAGAGAAGTGTATCACATTGAGGGGGAGGGGGGATGGCAGACATCCTGAAATGTTTAGCTAGAAAACTGTGATTTTTTGTTTTTGTTTTCTTTTAAACATACAGTGAAGTCCAAATAATTTGAACTCTTCTAAATTGCATTTCTGCTTAATTCGAATATTCCTGGAAGCTAGGTTTTTTTCCCTTTTTTGTCCTTAGTAAAAATAATCTTCATAATTCAAATTAAGTCTGCCCCGCTTCTCATGATTCAAATTCAGGAATTCGAAGTTTTCACAGCACTAACGTGAAAATCCGAAATTTACTTGTTGAATGGTCTGTTTTGTTTCACCCACCCATTCTGCACCACCCCAGTGTTCCTCGAAACACGGGTGCAGAGCTGTCTACCTTCCCACCTTACACAGGATCATCCTGCATTTCGACTCAGTATCGCGCCATCCTGTGCCATGAATAAAAATTCCCGCATTCAGACGAATTCGGTTATTTCATACTAGTTTCTCTGCATTTCATGCTTTGGCAGCATTCTGAATGCGGCGGGAGTATAGTTTTCACTCACAGTCCGGCAAGATACTGCGTTCTCCCATTTGTTGCCATGGGCAGTGGTCCTGCCTACTGCTGTTGCCAAAGTTTGTGTCTGACAGTAGGCCAACAGTACATGATGTAGCCCAGTCAGGACATGTAGTGTTATGCGTTACACCCCGTCCGTCCCGCCCTCATGCTAAGTGGTCGTTCACATGCGCCCGTCACTCATGATCTGATCATCGTTTGGCCCACGATCGCTTGTGTAGTTCCCTTTTGAACCTAAATCTTTAATGAACCGTGGTGTCCCATCCTGCCCCTTGTTTTTACTTTCAGTCCGCTTGTTGCCGACCACGATGTAAACGATGTAGATTCATCATGGGATCTTTCGCTCAAAAGTCTGGTTGGATGCCAACGACTTGTTTAGCTTACGAATACATGTCTTTATGCGAGAATCGTCGGACAAAAGACAAAGGGCTGCCCATAACGTGCATCATCTTGTAAGCCTACTGGTCTTGTCTCTTACTTTACGTAAGAGGGAGGAAGAAAAAAACAAAAGATCGAGTCTCGGCGATTCTGACATAATTTTGGTGTGAAATTTGACAGGCCTGTCATTCTGTTCAAATATCCCTACCAGCATTCGTGACGGAGGTTGTCTCACTCACGGGCTATTTTCTGTCTATGAAATGACTATCACGCCTACTTCTTTTTGAGATAGCTATCACCATCAAAGCCAGAATTTTACTGCTTCACTGCCATGCATCATTTGTAGTCCAGTCAGTTTTCCTTTCTCCATCCCCTGTTATCCCCCACCTTCACTCAGTCCCGTCAACTGAGTGAGCCCACCGGCACTGCCCTCTACTAACTTCTTTCCCATGTGCAGTCAGAACCATCAAGAATCTGTTGTTCAGTATTACTTATTACATGCAGAAGCAGATAGATGTGAAACACCGGTCAGTGGTCAGAGCATTGGATTAAAGGGAAGGCGGGGATGTTGGGTGGTGGGCTGACGGTGAACCTACCACATACTCCCCTTCTCACTCCACAGTGAAGTGGTAGCATGCCTTCTCCTTCAGAAATGTAAGAGCACGACACAAAAGAATAGAAATTTGGACAATGAATTTTTTAAACTTCTGTGAATAGTGCAAAATGCACTAGATCTAAACTTGAATTAAAGTAAAACTGTTCACAATGTTATGAATCGGCAAAGAATGTTAGAAATGCAGATCTATTGTGTAATATTTATGTCGAATGAAACCTTAAGTTCACATGCAGATGTTCTATTGGTTTGTTATGTAATACAAAGTAATTCTAGGTAGGAACTATGGGTCGGTAAATTTCCCTCCTTTTCCCTGATTTTCCCTCCTTTTTGAGTCAGATATCCGTCCTCCACTGTTGTGAGGGTAGGCAGGTCTGGCTTTGACATCTAGATCTACCACTGTTTCAACAAAGAACGATATGCTATCGATCCATACATGACGTCATCCCTCCGCACTGTACATGCAAAGGACAAAGACTGACTAGTGATCAGACACATGGAGGCCTAGTATGACAGACCCACAAAAGCAAACCCCGCCTTGGGAGACTGATCACTGACCATCGGTTTCAAAACAGCCATGAATGAACAGAATGACCAAACAATGGGTAGACCTAATAATAGCTCCATGAGCCGACCACACCTGACACAAGTGACAGTAAGATGGTTGATTTCGGAACACATGTAATAAACACTCTCCCTCTTTCTCAACCCATTGTTGCAGTCTACGACTAGATCTAGCTTGAGGCCAGTGAAACACACCAGTGACTGTCAACTCTCATTGAAACGGTGCAATTGTACCAACCAACAAGCTATATCTACATTGTAGTTTGTCCACTGTTCGTAGATCTAGATCCACACTTTGCGTTCTTTAGATCTAATTCAGATCCCTTTAATTTTAAATATCAAGACCCAACCCGTTGAAGAGAAACTCATTCAATGTAGAGATAAAAATAAAATTGTTGACCAGGAACACAAACAAACTAAAAGAACTAGATCTAGATCTAGCTAAACTTTAGAGCAAGCTTAAAGTTTAGTAGTTTTAACTCTAGAACTGTGACCCAGCCTAAGGGCTACAACGCACTGCGGTACGTTTTGCCGGGCTAGTCAGTCTGGATCTTCAGCGCTAATACTTAGCCTCAGGGTGTTTGTTCTGACTACTGAGACTCCGCCTTGGCTTTGGAGTGACACAATGCAAGTCCAGATTGACCACCTTGCTGACCAATGTCGTTCTCTGATCCCTCCCCTAACTCCACCCTTTCTTCACATGTAATAATATTAGCAATGAGCCAATGGTAGGAGAAGGGATTATATTTACAAAGACATGTCAGTTTCATATGGGTGCCAGTTTTATCACCCTCATCCCACAGACCATTTCCATTATAGATTTGCTCATAACCTGATGTAACTGCTTGGACGAAGCCACTTCACATAGGGGTATACATGTATTTACGTTTACATTATAGAATCTCAGTGTAAACTGCAAGCTATCATCCCTGTGACCACGTGGACTTAGATTATTCTTATCAGATCAGACCGGCTGACGTCGATGGGGCGGCAGTGACTACAAAGAAATATATAAAGTGATCTAATAATGGCACAGAGTGAGAGCACAAGAGAGCTATCTGATATATAAACTAGTAGATACATAGGCTACTTTAGCTTTCATTCATAGCAATTATAGCTCTCTTGTACTCTCAGCAGCTTGATCAAACTTGTTGAGTGGGTCAGGTGGTCAGGGGAGTCTGCGCTATTATTCAATATGGTATAAACAAAGAGATTACATGTATTTGATACTCTCTCGCATCATAATGTAGTTTCTTTTGATTGTAGTTTTGGAGCACTTGAGAGGACTTGAGTGGGCCATGTGGCCGTTGATTTCTGTTCTTGTCTTCTGTTCAAGAGGATTTCATCTTTTGGGCATGGAATTTTTCACTGTTCTATTAGGTACAGTTTCCTTTACCTTGTGAAGGAGTGTCTGTTGAGCTGTGCATACTTGTTATGGTGATAATTTGACAAAACTGAGGCCAATAAACCCCAAGTTTAAGTGACATGGTGAGAAATATCACAGCCCAACGAGGAGCCCCCACGAATAAACATGGGCGTCGCATGCAGGGTTTTAAGTCATGTAATCCCTGATTGGATCTTATTAGGATTAACAGCTCTGCTTTTCCATTTAATAGTTATCTTCCCAGACATTGTATTGGAAATGAAATCAGGGTGGAACACATTTTGTCGGCTGTGTGATGAAGAAGCTAATAAGTAACAATCTATGTATAGCTGAAAGGCGAACCCTTAACTTCTCTGCATGACGAAAGGATGAATCACTCTATAAATTGTCTGACTGATTCGCCCCTTCTTCATGCAGAGAAGATTAGGGTTCGCCTTTTCGTCATACAGGGATTGTTATCTATTCGCCCCTTCATTGTACAGGCAGTGATTTAACTTTGGTTTAGTGACATTCATTTTGTTCAAGAAGTTGAACTCAAAAGTCAGTATTTATCAGTTTTGAAACTGGTATAACTAACAACTATAGGACAAATAATTGTGTGATTAATTGTCATTGTCAAACAATTAATCAGTAGAAGTATTGATAAGAAAATAATTTTCCTTAAGATGAGATGAGGGAATGGATGTTCTGTTTGAGGGTAAAAAAAATGGAAAGAGCAGCTTTGCTGTTTATGTCAGGAATGTTTTTGACACCTTCATGGTAGATTTATTTTGTATAAATATGCAGAATTTTAGGTAAAGTCGAGATTCATAGTATCAAGTGGAATTCATTGAATGCTTGAAAAGTTATCCATTTTTTTCTCTTCTTAATGCTGTTATGTCTTTATTTAGGAGAATAGTGTTCATATATAAAATTGAGAATCTAATAGACCCTCTTGTCCCCGAAGAAAGACATGCATCCAGCCAATGCTCTCATTAACAGTTTTTTAAAAAATTGGTGTAATCTTTATATAAATATACTTTCATCTTACATCTTTTTTTAATGTTTAGCTCCATTCGCCTTGCCTTCTATACTTGTATAAACTTTCTGTTTCTCCCAGGATGTTTAGGAAGAAAAAGTCTGAGAATGAGGATTTTTTCCCTCCATAAGATGTTTTTATGCAATTTTGCTTGATAGACGTAAAATCTTAATAATAATGATCAGTTTGCAAAAGGATAGTACACTTGCTGATAAATCTTAAGGTCCCAGCATTGATCTGTATGTGAGGTTAAAGGATTCAAAAATATATGTTTTCAATGTGTCATTTTGAGTTTAATTACAAATCAATTTTGAGCTGATTTATAGAGATGGTTTGAGTGATAGATATTAAAGATATATAAAGACATGATACTTTATCTCACTGAAAGGCAAAAGTCAATAAGTACAATCAGGAATTTCCCGAGTATAACTGTTGGTCTCATTTTGAATTTTTCTGTGTCTGTACCACCCTGGGTGACATTCATTCCTGGATTTCAGTGCTTCAGCTTGTAAAAAGTGGGATTATCAAGCTTTATTTTGCAGTTTGATGTAGATACTCATGGGCAGTGAAGCACATGTTGAGAGGGCTTGAGTAAACAGAATTTATGACAAGTATTGAGATAGTTAATGCTCTGCTGTTTCCAAGTAAACTCAAAATGCAAAGTTCTTCTATGGCACTACCTGAGCGTTTATGTATTGTTGCTTAATAGTAGAAGTATAACTATAGTTTGGGTGTGATTTGAGATGGATGAGTAGGTCTAGCAGTTTATCATTTTAATTTTTTTTTTTTTTTAAATTTGTATTGCCTTGATGGTTTTGTAGGTAGGAATAATATGCTACATTTTATGATGTATTGTGGCATGAAATGTGCTTTTAGGATAATATATTTTGCATATCTGGCCTGTTGTGTGTTGTTTCTCATATTTTTTAACTTCAAGTGAAATAATATATATATTTACATCTGATGTAATTTCTACTATTTCAACACCTGTGCACAGTTTGGTAGCACAGTTTTTTGTGTGTGCATTTGTGTGTATGTGTGTCTGTTTTTTTTCCACTCGGTAACAATTCCTACTGCAGACAAAATTTGACAAAGATTTAATTTAAAGGGAAACAAAAAAAAAATTGTGTATGTGTTATGTCTTTGTTAGTTTGTATTTTTGTCTTTATATATATTGCTGACCAGCTCTTTGTGATAAACATTTCTTTTTCATAATTTTTCAGTGGGAGAGGGATGGTTATTCATCATTTATCAATCATTTCTAGTTAAATTTATCATCAACCTAGAAGAATAACTATCCCCATATCTCAAGTGAAAAGTTCAGTTGTCAATATCATGATCCTATAAAAAATAAGGTATGCACACATTCTCAACAGTGTTATGTCAAACTGTCTACATTTTATTATTTGGACATTCAGTTAAGTTGACTTTCTGTAGTTAGCCTTAAAATTGCTGTGAATTCATCTTACAAAATGTTTTATATAAAAATTTATATTTTTATATATGACCCATTGCCAAATAAGAGAAAATCCTATAGGTCATGTGATACAAAGTAAGAAAAATAAGCATTTTGCAGTTCTCCCTAATCAATGTAATGATTATAGCATATATATGAATTACTTAGCTATGTGGACGCAAACTTTCAGAGCAATTGGTTACAAAAAACTATTTTTTTAGACAATTGAATCGTAAAATCATAGTGTAAATTA
>JBCEWB010000001.1:4323557-4341350 GCA_039654565.1 Peronia peronii
CCCCCCCCCATTCCACCTTTTCTCTTCTTTCCCCCCCCCCCCCCCCCCCCCCCAATCAAGCTTTTTTTGATAAATTGTTCAATAACCTGAAATCAACAGGGACAACCATAAACTATAGGATTAAAACACAACAAAGTAAAGTATCACTCTAAAAAAAAACAGACCAAGGAAGGAGGGAGAGGGGGAGAAAGGACGGCGGGGAATATAAACCGTCATTAGGCACAAATTAATCAATTATGTGGATCAATATACTGTATGAGGTTAGTGGTAGGTGAAGCTGTGTCCATGGCACATTTCAGATATAATTAATATACAACTTTTTCTTCTTCATTATACAGGACAGCCAGCCAGGACAAACTGTAGTCTGTACATTTCATTTCTCGGACAATGAACAGAAGGAAAACATTCGATATTTACTTATTTGTTCACAGGCATGATTTCTTGACATTTAAAATTCTGTCTAATAATGTCACGCCATCTCAGAGTTTCCTTACTTCCAATATCAAACCTTTATGTTTACAAGTTCCAGGACAAACTGCTCACTCAATATTTTATGATTTGTTTTCTTCATTGCAAAAAAAAAAAAACAAAAAAAACAAAAAACAAAAAAACAACCAAAGCAAAACTGCCTTCCTGTGAATACATATGACCATTAAAAAAATCCAGCAGTAAATGATCATCAAGAGCGATATTATTCATATATCATTTTATCATCTTAACACAAATATTGTTATAGTTTTCTGTTTCCACATAATTAGATCAGAAGTCATTGTATTTTTAAAATCAGCTGTGAGAGATATTACAGATATCAGACAAACTTCATGTAAAATGAAAGACTGGTGAAAAATGCAGCATTGAAATCAAAGAAAGCGATACACAGTGTGCCAGAAAAAAGAGAAATAAAAAGAGGGATTAAAAGGAAGAAAAGCGAGGGAAAGGTCACGTGTCAGTATGATCAGTAGGGAGAACAGAAGGAAGACATTGAGAATCTCAAGGGTTAATTGTTCCTTTAGCGTGACCGTCACAGACCGAAGCAGTTACTAAGACAAGCCATTCTTCATCAGGCCCAGAAATATAAACCACCACAGCACTTGTACAATTGACTAAACATACAGAAAATAATACACTATGTGACCCACAACAGTCTTAAAACGAACATTGAAAGACCCAAAAGGGATAAAGCGTTCACAGCTGATCACTGCATTCAGCTTCGTAGCCAAGTTAACAAGTTCAATGTCGACTGACCTGCCATACACTTAATTTTCACAAACGAGTCACTTTTTCGTTAAACAAATGGTCTCTGCTGGTTTTCCTAATCACAGACCCATTGTCAGAGGATGGCTGTGGCTCATAATCAGACTTTGTGAATCTACTGCGAGTACTGTTCTTTCTCGTGGAGGAAGG
This sequence comes from Peronia peronii, assembly GCA_039654565.1. Lineage (NCBI taxonomy): Eukaryota > Metazoa > Mollusca > Gastropoda > Systellommatophora > Onchidiidae > Peronia > Peronia peronii. Next base: position 4,324,962 of record JBCEWB010000001.1, read on the forward strand.
AAAGTAACTGTCATCCTTCCGACATGTTCTGAAGCTGAGAATACGCTTGAATGCCTCTCTAAATTCTGTGTTGAAAATACTGTATATGATTGGATTGAGACAGGAATTCACATAGCCCAGCCACGTGGACACGGCGAATATATTAGGATGAACTAGGTCTGAGTTATAGGCGTTGATGGGATTGATGATGAAAAATGGAAGCCAGCAACAAAGGAATACCCCAGTAATGACTCCCAGCGTAAAGGCCGCTTTGTGGTCCGAGGCTCGTAGAGAGCTCCGAATAGAACCGTTCGTCACTGTCTTTCTTTTTTCTCCAGGGGAGGATATCACAGGGCGCTTCATACTCCTTATGCTGATTGCATGACTACGAGCAAACAGAAACAATTTGAAATAGAGGACTAACATCACTAAACAAGGGGCATAGAAACTGATTGTAGAAGAGACAATTGCGTAGATGAAGTTGAGTTTTATAATACATTCGTCGTCTGCATTGGCAGTTTCATTGCCGTTGCGACTCTGGTGCCAGCCTAAGTGGATGGGAAGAAAAGAGATGAGCGCAGAAAGGAACCACACTGAGACAATGAATATAAGAGCCTTCTTTGTGGTCATCCACATGTCGTAGTACATGGCATTCTGTATATGCTTATAGCGGTCAAAGCTGATGACACATAGGTTCAGAATGGACGCTGTGGAACACATGATATCGAAGGATATCCATATGCGACAGAAAACGCCGCCGAACATCCACTGTTGCTGGATATCGTTGGCCATGGCGAAGGTCATGACGACACATGCCACCAGAAGGTCTGCTACTGCCAGGGACACGATGAAATAATTGTTCTTGATCCTTTTCAGGCGCCTCTCAGTGAAGACAGCGGTACAGACCAGAAGGTTGCCCCCCACCGCAGTTAAGATAGTCAAAGCGAAGAAGATTCCCAGGGCCACTTTTCGACCCAGATCATCCTGGGGGAGTTCTGGAGAGTCCCAGTCTTCATCAGTGTCGTTGGCTGTTGTGGTTAGGTTGCCTTCCTCACTTGCAACGTAGGTGATGAGAAAAGAATTGTTTAGATTTTTGACCATCGTGCATTTGTAGTGCACTACGTTCCTAAAATATGAAGGATGTTAATGGAGGAACTATGCCCCTCTTTATAACAAATCAAAAAGTGTAGGAAATGTTTCACTTCATTTTAGAAGATCGATAATATAGCTTAAACAAACTTTCTAAGTCGGCATTCTTGCTCAACATAATCAACTAGTCCGAGAAAAACACCAAGCTGGTGGCATTAACAAAGAATGTCCTGTGATATAATAATTATTAAGCAGACTGGACGGTATTGGTTTAAACACTGCTGTGGAACGGACACAATGTTTTATAAACCATGGAAGTCATTCTGGCGTTTGATTCTGATGATGTTTCAGCATCCACGATCAGCTCGAAGTATATGGTTTTGTACCCTCCTCAGATTTATTGTTACTTGTCGACCACAGCAAACAACTTCAGAGATTTACCTGAAAGAAGAAAATAAAATCAACGGTTACTAGGCTATAGCAGTAGGTAAAATGTAATGGGCTAAAATTATGATAAATAATTTTCTCAACACCCGTAACAAGGTAATTCTCCATGTATATCATACTGAAACAGATCTGTGGTTAGTGAAAATAAACACACACACACACACACACACAAACGCACACAAAACAAAAGGAAAAATCCCACAAAAGAATTCCCCCCTCCCCCCCCCCCCCAAAAAAAAAAAAAATTTTAAAAAATCAAGAGTGCTGTTTTGCACACATCATTATACATTGAACTGGATCCACCGAGCTTTGTACAACTACCAACAAACAAGCACATAATAAATATCTAATGATTTTGAATTCTAGTAGCCGCATTTAGTTTTCTTGTCTTTCCTACAATTATACAAATCTCTTCCACGGGAAAAAAGGAAACGAAGTGTAGTCAACAAGGCCCCACATCACAGCAAACAACCATAATATGTACTATTAAAAAGAATTGGTCTGGAATTTCCATGCAAATGATTATCCTCCTCCCTCCCCCCTCCCCCTCCCCCCCCTCCCTTCTCGTGTATTCTGCCACTATTGGTTTTGGCGGCTTAGAAAACATGCAACCTATGCTATTGACTTGTTGTACGACAATCCCTATACATCTTAGGCTCAACTAGGCCGATCTTTGCAGTACTGTAGATCCATGGCGACCATAATCAATACACATCTATCTCATACTCAAAGGAACTATTATTCTCGGTGTATGTATTACACATTCCCCGAGGTAATGTAATCTGAATAAGCCGATCTGCAGATGTGTAAATTTGATGACCATTGGTTGACCTCCACATTTTGATACAAGTTGACATATTATGTTGACACTGTGGTTGCCACAATATAGCTGTCATCGTGCTGATATCTGGTACATAAAAACTCAATCAATCGTCACTTTAATTTTATGCAGACGTCTGCAATGACCGGCTCTGCCTTTCGAATTGATTCCATGGCAAAATAACCAGTAAAACAATACAGTATTTGACTTACTTGTTTTCCGAGAGAGTTTAAACCATAGAGCTGTTTGAAATGTAAGGAAGATAACTGACTGAAGGCAAACAAGAAAATATAGAAAAAAGCATGCTATACTAGTCATAATGCCTGATAGCTCGACGGAAAGACTATCATTTCGACAGAAACACAGAGGGCAAATGGGAGTACATTATTGGAAGTATCTGATTCCGTCGAGCACAAATGTTGAGATTTGGGCGTATGTCGTCACGCTCATTGTTTGACGCTCAACACAGACCTGATCTATCACCATCTTAGTCGCTATGATAACACAGATGTAGGCGTTTCGATCAGTGTCTATTGGCGAAAGCAGGCTTGTGAATAAGGAGGCGAAAGATTTATGCATTCCATTGTGCAGGACAAAACAGACATTTATGGGTATTAAATTATTCAGATTGATATAGTCGGGGCGTAATAGTTTTCATATTCCACCCAGTTCTTTTCATTGACTGGTATTCGAGTAATCCGTAAACAATTTGGAAGATCTACGTATACAATATTATTTTTTTTCCTAACCTCACTATTTAAATCTTTATTGCTGACTATTATTTTGTGTATAATCTTCGTATAAACATAGTATGACTGTGAAAGTCTCTATTTCGCCACCGACTGTATGAATACAACGGATTTAAAGTATATCATTATGTAGAGCATGCTCAGTTTGACGCATATTGAAATTGTCTTCTCATTATATGGCACATATTTTAGTGTCTGTTGTGATTTCTGAACATTTATAAAGCATTTTATAATCTGTAATGGCAGAGAGGTTCAAACATAATATACAGCAAACACTATTATTTCCATAAAAAATCTGTCGTACTGGTTTTGCAAAAAAAAAAAAGAATTCAAGGAGTTTAGTCTTTGTCAGCAAATCAGTTTCTGAAAATAGAAGAGAATGTTCTACATTACTCACAATCTTCCTAATCACACAATATCAATTGCTTCGATTTTGTATACAAAAAGTTTTTCGGTTTATTTCTAAGCTGTTGTGATTTCATGATAAATTTCCAAACTAGCTTTCACAGCACATACCCTTTATAGGGCGTGCCTGCATTGCGAAATCGCGATAACACAATACAATATGTACAGAGTTTATGTTCTTTTTGTCTTATCATGTTTATTTACACGCATGCAATCATCTGTGGTTAAGTGCCAGCTCTGCGATTGACACGGGGTTACTAAGGGTAACGATATAATGTAATCTTCATTGTTAATGGGAAAAGATGAATCCTCTAATAAAACAGGTTTAATAGCTGAATTGGTTCGAAACTCAAACACGATCAGGATAAAGTATATCGCCCGTGAGCCAGGAATGTCTCTTATGAGATTCATAAAGTCGCTACTTACTGTAAAACGCTAAACAGGCCAAATTTAGTCCAATTCACCTTTGGGCTCTCATATCTTATTCATAAATCTGTATTTTTCTGTCTTGTTTCGGTAATGCTTCTTTAGAAACCAAGAGGGCCATACAAGCAATTGATTGATTGAAAAGAAAAGACACGGCGCTCAAGATTTTAGAGTTTCTTATAAAACGGTGATTTAGGCGAATGTAGTATATTTTCTTGATATCTTAGAGAACCTGCAGAGCCCCCGGCAAAACTATAATTGCTGTGTAAGAAGCGTGACTCGGCAGCGGCTGAGAATTTATCAGAATAACATGTGGTGGCAGCGATAGCTGAATCTTGGTTTGTTTTTAATCACCTTAACAGGAGAAGCGTTGTATTGCTCACCTAGTTTATAGCTCATCTCTGTATTTGTATCACACACTTCCACTCATTGAGCCAAAATGCAACAACTGATATCTGGGCGTACATCTTCCGTCTTTTGGAACTCTGAATTAAGAAAACCAACTGCATAGGTAAAACCATTGTACTTGGATTGTTCTCTTTGGCTCAGAATACCATAGCTGAGATGTCCATTTTTATTGTTATTTAAACTAAAACCACAGCGCACTTTTCAAACAACGGGTGAAGATTTATAAACTGAGATTGTTTTAACCAAGGCTAACAGATGTTTATTAATCGGCTATACTATACAGTCACAATATAATTCAAACAGTTTCGTTACCAGCGGTTTAACACTATACAGTGCAAATCATAAGAATGGTTTTAAATTACAGAATTGGAACAAGTTGCATCTGAAAACAGAAAACTTTTTAACATGTAGATATGTTGGAAGTATTATTTGTATTTAATAATTGGGCTATTTCTGTGGATAGTCCTTTCAAACTGCGAACTCAATATTGCAAGCAAAGATTTAATCGAATAACCACTGCACTGATTATGTACTGCCATGATGCAGTTGAAGCTTTTCGACTATGCTGTGCCCCGATGAAGGTTTGGGAGAGAGACAGGAAGAAAGAATTTCGATGAATAAATATGGCTCTGTCTGCTTTGTTAATGCCATAAAGTACGTATTAACCTCTGAAGTGGTAGCTGTTCACCGACACCATTCTTCAGCTTTCCTCACACGCCTGCGCACTCCAAGCTATTTACTCTGAGATGGTGAGTAAGTCAAGAGTATATAGACTTCCCTATCACTACAGCCCGTTTTTCGCTTCGTCTCAAACACCAGTCACGTCTTTGCCCGGGCCATGGCTCTTTCTGCTGGTGGAGGACATTGACAGTGAAAGTATTTCCACATTGACTGTCTGACTGTGACTGCTTATGTTCATAATCTCTGAAGTTCCAGAATTATGAGAAATTATTTGGAACTCTTAGATCCATTTCCAGCGTCCCTTTTTTCTCCAGTGAAGAGACAAATTATCAGCAGGGCTGCGGAAGAATGTAGCAGCTCTTCACGGGTTGACATACGTTGTTTATATTTATAAATATGCTAAAACAAGAGAAACAACAAAATGAAACAATGCTTAATATATCCCGTCCTGTGATGAAGTGTTCGTTCATCTCTGAACTGACTTCGTTATCTCCGACACAAAGACTATCGGCAAGACCTATACAAGTATGTCAATCAGACATTATATAATTTCGCCTTTAGATGAAACAGTCATATAAAGTTTAACTCTTAACTGCAAACAATTTAGTTTATCCGACAATTCTTATCCTATTTTGACTGCTAACACATTTCAGTAACTGGGCAGTGAAAGAAACTTTACTGATCGAGAAACAGCAAAGGTTTGCCAAATGGTCTGTTCAATATTAAAGTCTGCTTATCACCTCGAGTTCAAAGACTGGGGCATTATAGTTAACCAGTTCACCTTAAGAATGTTCTTCCTCCATTGTGAACATCGCTGTTTTTATCAACTGATTTTTTAAAATACTTTAATAATTGCATTCAAATGCTTTCTAAGAAATAGATCTTTTCAACTAACTCTCCACAATAATCAGCTTCGTGATTGGTTTCTCTGAGTATCTGAATGATAAACTTTGTATCTTAGATTGAGTTTTCACTCCATTGGTTTTCTTGTTTAGTCCGATTTCGGCGACCTAAATGCACTTCATCCTCTCTACACTGCATTTTTTTTTGTGTCAGTGGTTTTCTGACCAGCTAGCGATATGTGATGATTATGGGGAAATTCCCAGTTGTGGTGACTTTTATTCTGTGGGGAGGTATATGACAAAGTTATGTCAACGAGGTCGTTGAGGAATGACGTGTTGGAGGAGTGAGGGTTGAGAAATGTGGTGTGAGTGGGGGGAGGGAGGAGAGAAGGAATTATGGAAAGAAACCACAGAATATCAGCCAGGAAAGAAAACACATACCCAAAAGATGGGTAATGATAAAGAATCTGCATCCTGTATATGTTTACTTATGAGCACATTTAAAATTTGTCGATATTTGTGTGTCAGTACACAGAAACATTCTGTGCCAAGATTTTATGCTTTAAAAATTCTTAGTTGTCCGTAAGTGACGTGGTGGCAAGACATGAATTTAATATTATTTAATATCATTGCAAGTTTTTTTGGTTTTATTTTGAGTTTCTTTTCCTAATCTCAATCCTTGAGGTTCCACTTTACTAAACTAAAATTGCCGGCAAAGCTGGTAACCCATTGCAAAGTCGATAAATAGTTTTGCACTAAAAATGGAAGCAATAAGCCCTTTTGCAAAAAAAAAAAAAAAAAAAGAAGATCTTGGCCTAAAAAGTCATCAGAGGATCCTACAAATTCCAAGACTATTCAAAAACACTGGAATCTTAAAATTGCCTGTTTAAAAAAAAATAACTGCTATGAAAATCAATGAGTCAAAATGTCAGAATAGTATTTTTTAAGAAAATTCATTTGATGTGAATCACAGCATACGATCGATCTCAAACCTCCCAAGATTCTCAATGATTTAGATGATCACTTTCTAAGTGTGGTTTTCAACTCCCATTTAATTCCCCACGACCCAACCCTCCCCTCAATTCCAATTCCTATGCCGAAAACCCCAAAAGCCAAGTCGTTAAAATGTCTTCATTTGCATCTCTCATGTCCATACCTGCATTTTCTCTCTCTCAACTACTTTCACTCTTTTTTCAGGATTTTGCATTTGTCTTCGTCACTGATGTCTCATCGATTATTCTTTGTTTGCCCATTACTTTGTTTGCACTTCAAAACAGATCAATGCCCGAATAACTCAGTGTTGTGCAATATGTGGTTTACTGATTATCTTTGACAATGAATGGCGGTCTGATTATTTCATAAGGTATCATCCTTTCCTCATTGATATATATAGTGGTGTCTTTTCTATTTTTATTATGGTTTTTTTTTTTTTAGTTTTCACTTATTTATATGGGTATTTTTTTTAACCACAAAGACTAGGAGCAGTTCTGCACCTCTGTCATGAGTATACGACATACTGTTATATTAATTCTTATTCGGGCATGCTGAACTGTCTCAATGACTGTCTATTTAACAGGCCACAGCAGCTTCTGTATCTCATGTATACACAATTCCGTTTCCTCATTGAAAAAACGTCCAAGTGAACAAATCTCGCCAGACCGCAGCCGTTAACTTGCACTTAATTTTGTAGTAAAATGGAATCAAGAAAAATGAAATGTGATCTGTCTCAAAGAATTTCGGTAGTCCCGAATCCCAAACCTCAGGACAGTTTCAGCAGCCAAATAATTGTCTCGGTGACTTTTCCTAAGAATCGACAGCTATTTGTTCTGAAAAGTCACCGGTCAATAAAAGCCGGGAAGGATTTAAATAAATATTTGGAAAGGACCAACAACGGCTAAAATCGATTCTGTAACATTTTATATTTTCTACAATCGTTTGATCTGAAAGTTTGTTCTGTTAATATAGAATAAAAGGACTCTGTTTATAGAAATAATGGTAAAATCGAATCATTCCTATACGCGTAAAATTTCCTCCACTCTCCTCCCCCGTTCCGCCCTCTCCCTCCCGCGCCTCCTCCTCCACCCAATAATCTCCAACGCCGTTGACAACAGGAATATTATAATTGGAGCATCATGAAGGTGGTTTCTGTTCAACGGCGCATCAGCTTCATCACGGTTATGCCACGCCAACCATGGCATTAATAATGTTAAAGTTTCAAAAGGTATCATAAAACAAAATAGAATGGTTATGAATGAATGTGAAAGCCAGTGAAGAGCTTTGGCGAGCCATTGATAAAATTACTAATAATCATCATCATCATCCTCACCATAAAAATGAAAGGAGTGTCCCTTGAAACAAAGTAATTTCTAAGGCAGTTAGTAAAACAGGAAATAGGGAGAATAAACAACAAAAGCTGCAGCACCAATTCCAAAAAAAACGACAAGAACAACTAACAACAGCAGCAGCGGTATCGACAACAACAACAACAGTAACAACAACAATACAACAAACCAACAGAAGCAATGACGACTAAAACAGGTCAACGACAACAGACAACAAAGTTGAAACAATCAGTGTCTTTCATGATAAATCAGGAAGCCGACGTTTCCCGTCAATGGACATTGTGAAACCGTAGAAAGACTGATCTATACTAAACCTCTCATAGCACTTGGCTTCTTCAATTATTCAAGAGGAGAGTGACGCCAGTCAAGGAGAAGGGATATATTCAAGAAGAACTGGCTTTCGACGAAGCAAAAAAAAAAAAAATAAAATGCAAGCCGCTAAACAAAAGTAAAGTCTATAGTTGGTTTTTTTTTTTAACGTTTTCAACATGAAACTGCCATTTTTTAAATCAGAAAGGCAAAACAGGAACGAACCTTAAAGAACTAAAGGGTTTAAGGTAAAGCTAAGCGGTGATAGTGATGAATACAAGATGATTTAATTTCCCAGTGCATAAGATACAGAGCTATGGAAGAAGGACAGAAATATCATACGAAGAGGAAGAAGAAAAAGAAGAAGAGGAAGAGGGGAAAAAAGAAGAAAACGAAAACAAGGAAGGAGGAAGAGAAGGAGAACAGTGGCAATATCGATAACTACAACAACAAGAAAAAAACAAGAACAAATTCTTTCATGCTAGAGAATAGCTCTTGAGAAAACCTGTATATTATTCGAATGAATGATGACATCAGCTGTAGAATGAATTGGTCTTAAAAGGACAAAGATAGTCTTCTACCCCCCCCCCTCCCCCGCCCTCCCTCCCTTCCAATATCAACGTTCTTTAGTTTTGATCAACTGCTTTTCTTTTAATGGGTACAAAGTACTCTGACAATTGCATTCAATTGGCTTCTAAGAAATTAGTCCTTTCAACCAGCTCTCCACAGTAATCTGTTTCCTGGTGATTTATCTGCCTCTTTGAATGACATCCCCTTACCCACCATCTTTCTCCCCACCCCCTAGCATTATTTTGTTTCAGTCGGTCACTTGTACATATCAAGATTTTCTGGAGATGTAGGCAGTTGTGCTATCAATGGTGCTATTATTCTGACTTCTGAACGGTCCATGATCTGGAGCAGTGCCATGTTTGAATTGAGAATTGTCTGGTGTGGACTTTGTTCCGTTGCCCACTTTCCATTGACGATACTGAACTCTTTACCAGACAAGACACGGGGTCATCCCTTGGGCTGTTTCTTATGGTGAAATTCAGAGGTTTGTTGTGCATGATAGCCAAAGAAAATTTACTCTGCCGTGCTGAAAAAAACGTTTCAAAGACTGACATATTCATGATAGATTTAATAGTATTTTTAGGACTACAGTTAGACCCGTGACACTCAAAAAGAAAACGTCGAGAAAAGGTGAATAGAAAAAGACTACATATTTCGGTTGAATTTCGATTTTTTTTTATAACGATTGATGTTCACTGTCACCATAACTGATAAATTTTTAGTGTTAGATTAATTTTTATTATAATTATGATCATCGCCATCATCGCCAGCACTATAATAGTTTTCCGAATTTATACAGCTATTGGCTCCTGTTGTTCTTCTAAGGTACGTGACACATTCTTTTAAGATACAGGACACTGAATAAAGAGCTCCATTCAACCTCGACTTGAGATGTTTAATACTGTGCGTTTCATGAGCATAATACTATGCTCCTTGTCACCGTTATTATCCAAACACCTCTTTCAAAAGATCCCTGCCTATCTATTATCCTCATTCATTATGAGTTTCGTCTGTCTAACTGATGTAAAAGGCTGATTTTCTCCATTATTTCTTATCTAACGCTGCCCTCAGCTGTTTTCGTCTCTATAATAAGGTTGATTCTTTCTCCACAATTTTTTTTTCTGGCCATTGTAGATGGAATTATTTTTCAAAACATTGAATGGTGAAGGTTTGAAGCTTTCTGTAATTAATCGTGGTGGTGTCTTCTGAGTCAGAAGCTAATTGTAATTCGTATTTTCAGTTAGAGTCCAACAATCGGAACTAATTGTGCATAGGGACTTTCCTTGCCTTCCCCATTTTCTGTAGCTTATTAAAGCGTTTAGGATCTTGGCTGCCCTTAGTGGACTACATGTAAGATGACAGTTATTTTATTTTATGCCTTCTCTATTTATTTCATTTCCTAAAATGTTTCTTTAAGTTAAGCACTAATTCGCAAAAGTTGGCTCAAACATTACCGCGACATCCTCCTTATGCTCAAATCGTTTAATTTACATCTTCGTCCTAGACTGTAACAAGACTTTGCAAACAAAAACGACAGTGTTTCCGAACAAACACAACCTGCCTTCCTCTCTGCAATCTAGATAAAAAAAAAAAAAGATGAAAAAAAAAAACGGAAATTTCACAATAGTATAAAAACTGGAATTACCATTAACTCTTCCGTTTACGTAACAAAGCTTTGTCCCCGATGTTTTATTGCTATGCCGCTTTAACGAGACACCACTCCAGTTTACGACCTGCAGTTTTTCTCTAACCCACTCGGGCCATAAAGGCTAGTTCTCTGATAATGGATGGAATTCAGAGGCTAAAAGACGACTGTTGGACACGAAGATCCCGTCAAGCTCAATGAGTTTTTTTAGCAAACGCTTACCCAGACACTGCTGGTGTGACTGGTGCTCGAAACATTTTCTTTCAACTGTTGTTAAAAACACTGAAGAGCCATAATTTTATTTTGGACAACCTCCAATTCTTTTCGACCAACAGTCAAAAAAGTTCAGATGCGTTCAACGACTCATTTAAAAGCAGACATTAATTACCCATGGGTTTAGAACTATGAAAACCCAGGGCTTTTCATTTTGTTTAGAAGAAAGGAACTTCTCCAATTCCAGCAAAAAATACTTGGTCTCATTCCGAGAAGCTCTGTGGGGACTACTGGAAATTTGAAATAAGTGCAATAAAGTCAAAGTTTTAAAGAGGACAGCTGCAAATGTGGGTGCAGAAATGTTTTATATAAATGCATAATATGCTTTGAAAGGTTGGAGAAGGTTGGATTCTCATAATCTGAAGTGCATTAAGTTGTCTGTACACGTAATTAGTATGGTAGCTTATCTGGACATATCTGAAAATTAATATGTCAGGTAAGGAAATAGAGTCTTGGCTGAGTGCAGAGCGATGGCCGGGGGGAGGGTGGGGAGGGCGGGGGTGGAAGGGGTTGAGCTTTGAGCTATCTTTGTCCAGTACAACTAGATTGCTTTGTTTACATACAGGGGGGAATGCGATGTGCTGCATATCATTCAAAGAGACTGCGCTGTATTTTGACAGTACATTTCATGCTCCTCATCACTGAGCTTATGTATATTAGGCCTGTGCATGATCGGTCACGATAACCGGTTACATCGATCATGGAGTCATAATCGATTAATCGATTATGAAGACCGATCATCGATTACGTTGTCGATCATGATCGACCATGAAAGAATTAATCATAGCTAAACAATTCGTCCTCAGCGACACGCGAGTCATCCTTCCCATCCCCCTTTCCCTACTGCGTGCATGCCAATTTCCGTTAAAAAAAAAAGTCACTGATTCGCCGAGAGCTGAACTGTATTCATCGTTTAACCCTAGTAGTGTCAAGGAGACGATTTGCCGCAACCTTTTTATACTATGCATATTAATTAAGTTTAAGATAGCTACAAAGACGGTAGCATGATATTAATTTCATACATGTATTGCCATTTTTGTCTCACTGTTATTTCTTGAATATGAATCCATACCATAGTGGAAACGTTGCATTTTGTTTCTTCTGGCGCTTTTATGGTTAAGTCCATTAGAGTGATCGACTTCGAGGACCCGGCGCAATTTTGTATTACATGCTTTCCACATCTCCTCCCCCTCTCCCCCCTTATATCTCCCTCAACCTAAACAAACTATGTTGAGCAACGGATGTCTAGCAATATTTTTTGCCCATCCCCACCCACCACACAGCTCTGCCGTTGGTGTCGTAGTTTGACACGTGGTATGTCCTTTCCAAATTAGTAATTGGTGAGATAGTTGCCACTTTTTTTTATCAAATTAAAATCACAACCAATGAGAGTTATAAGGCAATATTCGGTATCAAACTGCACTAGAATTCGACGCCCGATCCATCTGTAGCGTCAGATTTGTGAAAGATTGAGTTTCACGCCCCAAGTTTTTCTTAATCTAAGTCCCCGGTCAAAGGTCAAGTGAGCGATACTCAGGCTGACTGTGGGTGGCGGTATTTTTTGTTTTTGGTCACAATAGATTAAGGTCAAGGCCAAAACCAACCATAGCCGATGTGACGTCACACATTACAAAGGAAGAAATATCTAACCGATAGAATAATCGATCATCGTCGGTCATGGAGTCAATTCCTCGGTTAACCGTCGGTCATGAATATTGTCGATCATGCACAGGCCTAGCTTTCTGAGGTAATTACCCACAACTAATTGATTGTATCTTCGTCTTCGTCTCAGCGGCCACTGTTTCAGGAAGAAGATGACATCATTCATTTAGAGAGGCGTTTTATCTGAACACAAGCAGGCTATGGGTATTCTAGAAGACCAGATTCATTAACATTTCAAAATGACAAAATGATACGAATAATCATTTTGCAGTGCAAGAAAAATTTTTAGTATGTCTAAAAACAATCAGTGACGACAAATACTGGGTTACGATCACAAACAGACGTTCTTTTAATGCTTAAAAATTCTAAGGTTACTGGCACATTATATTGTGTATTTCAGTCAGCCGACTCTTTCGCTACAATACGGCTAATACACAAGAACGTGTTAATAATCTTGTATTATGGCGATAACAAATAATAAGCAAATACGGGATAAAAGAAGAACAAAAAGGGTGACGCTTAGTCCATGAATGACGCTTAGTATCACGCCTTGCATTTAAAAACAAAGGGTCAAAATTATTGCTAAAAATCCATCAATTCATCATCTCTCAGAATTGGATCCCGTAAAATCTAAAGCGCAACTTCCTTTCTCAAGGAATACAATGAGCTTGCAAATCTTTGCTTTGTGGCATTCTCCCCTTCCCGCTGTATGTTCTGTCTCTTCTAATCTTCGTTTCCACAAACAAATCCAATCCAACTAATCCCTTTTGCCAGCCTTTATTTCCTTTGCGTTGCATCTCTTTCATCCCATGACTTCCGGTTTTGAGTTTGAAGTTAGATTTTGCTTAATTGTATATCCATACATTTAGGGCCATACTGCGGCAGCGACATGGAGCCAGAGAAGGGAGAAGAATGCAAAAAGGGCACACAATAGTATGATCTTCACTTTCGGTGACAGAGAAACGTCATGGAAAACATATACTATCATATCATGCACCTCTGGTTGTACAAAAGACGAAGCAAAGCAACTAGAATTCTTCGCAAAATCAACATAAAATTGTGCTTGAATCAGATATAGCACAGGCATCGAGTAAGCTGAGGATGAGCAACTGCCGAGATGTTTTATGAATTTTCAAGTTTACCTCTCCCAGGCGTCCACCAGTGTTCTTCTTTGTTCCTTATTGATAAAGAAGCAATCAAATTCTTTCATATCTTTGTCCGAACTCTGACTCTTACCATATATCTTTCAAAGAACTAAATACCCAGTGAAAGAGTAAAGAAGCTGCTTAGTGGTGTTAGTCTTCGTATTACATTGGACTTTCATGTGCAACAGCTAAGTACTATTTTTTTTTCTTTTGGCCAGTGATCATCCCATTTCTCCAAAAAAGATTTATTAAAATCGGTTGAACCATTCATTAAACAATCTGTACGATCCTACCAATAATTTACTCTCACCTAATTTTATAGGCTCGGACTCACCAGGTTCTAGTGTCGCAGAGAGCTGAAACTTTTACAGCTTCTCGAAATATTCTCCTTTAGCATTGATGCACGACTGCATCCTCCTAGACCCGGAGTTATTTCTCCTTCTAAACACTCCAAAGCTTCGTGTACTTTGTGGGCACTGCTGATATCATGTTGCATGCAGCTTAAGCCCTCCAGTGTCCATCCACGGATGCTTTTGTGCCATTTTGTTAAAGGCCTTTGGTAAACAGTTGTTGCTATACCATAGGGCAGTAACAGTCCTTTGTTTTTCTACAGGAATTATTATAATATGGCCCTATTTTCCCACCATCGTTTTACCAATGCTCTGAAATCGCTCTAATTTCACAGATTTTTGGAGAATCTCCAGTATAACACTCATGTCATGTCTCTAGTCATAATTTTATACTTTGACTGGCCTTCGTCATATTTTCTACGCATGTTTGGCAAAACTCGACCCTAACCCTTTTCAGATCCTCACTAAGTCAATATAAGTGGTACCCACCGGGCATAGATTTTCCTTAGCTTTTAGTTTTCATGAGGGAATGGTAACAACGTTGATGATTGCAAAGGGAAGAAACACGTGAAGCGTAAAGGTGTAGCAGAACTTTATCTAATATATATATAAGGGCACGAGTGTAGAGCAATATTCTGATGGTAGATTTTGATATAGGGGTGAAATGGCCATTTGGTTGGCTATCTTGACTGTCCATACGTGGACAATTTGTCTAGCGCAGCTCTTGACTACATCTGCATTTCCTGTTGACTTTCCGTTTTGAAGACACAAGGTTTGCATATCTTTTCTTTACACCTTTTGCTTTAAGCTTAAGCTGCATGCATTAATTCAGTTAAATATTCTACTTATCGCCTCAATTATGACCAAAAAGTTTGATGCTAGCTTTTTAAAAATTCTGTACAGTTTATCTGCTCTTTTATTCTTACAACTTTTTGTCATCCTCTTTCTTCAATACAAATGTTGTGAATCACTTTGCTCTCGCTTCTTGTTTTGAAATGTTTAGATCCATCTCCCAATTACTTGCTTTGCACTATTTTTGCTTCTGCCTTTATTACTCTTATTTTGTCCATAAATACAGTTTCCCTTATATGTCTTTCACTTTGATGTACTTTTCATTTTCCTCTCAATTAAACTGAGGCTTCACACACAGCCCTAGATATCTTTTGAAATCCGGCTTTTGAATTTAATTATCTGTCAGCGTTCCTTATCCAATTTCATTATTAATATTTTCTTTTTTTTTTCTTCAAATAATAATGCCGAAAAAAATCCTCAGTGGAATGGATAAGAAGAGCGGCTATTGTCCATTTCCGTTCCTTGATGAAATCTAACGATTTTATAACGAGCACTACGCGGGCCCTAGCCCTGTAATTTCGCGGTATGCAGGGGAATAAAGCAAGAATACTCCACGCCTAAGTGCACGTCCCGAGTCATTTTTACAACGCCAGAAACTACCGGCTGAAGGATCAAACGCGAACGTGAGTTGCCCTAATTGGAACCAGACTATACTTAAAGGGAACGTTCTTTTCTCCCTCTGGAAACAGAGAATAGCCAAGCAATCGAATCTCTTCTTCTCAATGGTTACTCTGTGGATTTCTGAAGGTCTGTTCTTTCTAGAGCTTTACATTTTCACTCTTTTCTCGCTATAATTGTCAATTGGCAGTACTTGAGACGACAGATGGTCGTTATCAAAAGTGTTAACATTGATAAGTTTTCTATTCTGGCTCATCGTGACACTTGGTCGGGGACAGTTCTGACTCTGGATCGCCAAACCAAATGTAGCTTTCTTGTGGTCAAAATGTATCATCCCCATTTTTTTTTTCTTTTGAACACAGAATTGAACGACTTGGAAACGTCAGTTCAGAAAAAACCTGCAACCAGAAGGCATGTTCTGTGCTCCATGCCTCAGCAAAAATAGCTGAATGTTGTGTTTATTTATTGTTTACGGTTACTAGTAGTTACTATATATAACAGATAAAGATAAAACCTGTAACTTGAACTGTTACTTGAAAAGTCAATCTCGTTGGCTTAGTTTTAACCACAACTTTAACTAGATACTGCTTCTTTCAGTGAATGTTTAAAATGTCAAAATCGGCATAACAACTCAGACAAAAATTATTTATGAAACTTTTATGTGATTCAGTACAGAACTATATCCATTTATCTATAGACTGATCGATCGATCGATCCATCCATCCATCCATCCATCCATCCATCCATCCATCCATCCATCCATCCATCCATCCATCC